>JAAWXA010000001.1:81867059-81909559 GCA_038090715.1 Florisuga fusca
AAAAAAAAAAAAAAAAAAAAAAAAAAAAAAAAAAAAAAAAAAAAGAGGTTACTCAGGACAAAAGCCAGATCTATAGCCACCTTCTTTGTACCTCTCCAAATCTCAAGCCTGCTTAATTATGATTAATTGCCACATGGATAATCAGATACAGTTTCAAAAGGTTGGAGATGACAGTCCAAGGACACCAGGGAAGAAGGAAGGTTTGCCTTTGTTACAGGCAAAAAAATAAAATAAAAATACCAGGTCCCTTCCTCAGCCCATAACCTTTTCTTATTTTAACAATTCCAAACGGAATTAATACCATCAGTATATTGTTCCCACTCATGGGAATTGAACTTCAACTGTACAATTTCTGCAGCTGTCAGTTTTTTCAGCCCTCCTGTCAATAACACAATGTTGGGGTGCCCTTCCTCTTGAATGAAAGCAGTTTCAAGTTTCTGCTTTATGTCTGTGCTTTCTGGGTGGTGTGACATGATGAGAAAGTATAAAAAAATAATAACAGCAGTTAAAAAGCTTCCACTCTTGACTTAACTGGATCAAATGTAATAGACTACAGTCTTTTCTCCTGATTTCCTTTGCTTGTTTTAGAAAACACTGCGAAAAGTGCAGGAGATTTTGTCTTGCCAGCTCTTTCCTCCATTTAAAATCCCTTTGGCTAAGTCAAGGATCACAGTATGTCATTTCCAGCCTAACAGAAGTGCTGGGCCTTGTTCAGCTCCTATTACTAGGAGGCAAATCCCTAGGTTGCAGGCGCCAGTGTTTCTGCCTTTGGCTCCTTTCCCAGTATTGTTTCCTTCATTACATTCCAGAGTGCCTCTCAGCCAGTTAATGTTTGCACTGGGAGGTCCAAATATCCAGCAATCAGCACTGAACTTTTCTCTTTTTGTTGAGAATTGCAGGTTTCAAACGCGAGCGCTGGCTTTAAAGAGAGAGAGGAAAAAAAAAAAAAATAACCAACCTTACAGGTGAACACGACAGCACTGATTTCCATTTTATTCACAAACAGTAATATTTTTTTCCTGCAGTTTCTCCATGTGGCACTCGTAAAACACTTTCAGGAGATGTCTGGCTTTTTCTGAGCTCGCAGGGGCTGGAGCTGTGGTCCAGATTTGTGCCCTCCACACCTCTCCCAGGTATCAGGGCAGTGACTCCCTTGCTCTGATAGGAGCTCTGATTATTATTCTGAGGAATGAAATCCTTGTTGTCATTAAAAACATCCTGAAAGCTGGACATGGATCCCATCCTTCGGATCACCCAAAGGGTCAAAGTGTTCACCCAGGCTCAAGCCCCGGGGTGGGAGGTTTGGTTTCTAAATGACTCTTGGTGTCTTTTGGTTTGTAGGAGCAAGGGTAAAGTGCTGCCTTTTGAACTGTGTGCATCCCAGGCACGCAGGGGATTCACACTCTGGGTTTTCCATGGATATTCATTTGCCCATGTGGTTGACCTGGAGTGGCTTTGGGTGGCTCCAGGGAGATGGAGACAGGATGGGTGATCCCCTCTCAGAGCAGCACCCTCTTCTCCCACCATCAGAGACCCTTCCTAAACAGCAAGAAAACTTTCTCTACTTCCACCAGGGGGTAAAACCCTTCGTTTTCACAAGTTGTACCTTAGACAATTTGAATTGTGCTACAGGAAGACTCTTGATAAGCCAGCCCTGTACAGTTTGCTTTCTGCAGGCCTATTATTAAATCCCAAGAACCAGCCATGGGTCACGGGCTGAAATAAGCAATTAAAAAAGTCCACAGCATTTCCTTGTGGAGAAAAGTAAAAAAAAAAAAAACAAAAAAACCACAACAAAACAAACAAAAAGGAACAAATAACCCAACTGTACAGGTTGGGAAATCCTGGGTGTTTTCCATAAAGCCTCCAGCTATGCTTCCACCCATGATCATATGTCATATGGATGGTGTCACAGTGTCCTAAGGGTGCTGGCTCACAGCAATGATATCAAATTCATGGAAGTGTATATGCTCAGGGAGAATACTAATGTTAACTCATTCTAAATAACAACACTGCCAAAGGAGGGAAGCAAAAGATGAAATACAGTGGATTTCAGGAGGCAACAAGCTCTCATTTATTAAGATCACAGGCATTTTACAGGTTACAAATCATAAGGCAGAAATAACTTCATAATATACAGGTCAGGAATGTGCCTGGGATATTGAGGAACTATTTCCTTGGCAATAATCTGCCACAGATAGTCAGAAGCGTGCGTTTGCTGGCACAACAAATCATTGCTGATTAATTTTGTCTGCCTTTGTCTGGGAGAAGCACTTCACTCTCTATTTCGCACTTACCCGACTTCCGTGCTATTCTTTCTCCACGCATAATTTTTTTTGCAAGATAGCCCAAACACAATGCTCTTTGTTTTACCTCTTTGACATCATTTTTACCCGGACACCGTGCGCCTGCACTGGGGGTGCTTAAGTGTGCAAAGCCGAGGTGCAGCCTCCCGTGGCACCACAGGCTGGGAGGCTGACACTAATCCAAGCCCATCCCAGGGTTTGTTCAGCCCTGGGAACATGTCCATCCACACAACTGCTTCTCCAGCCCGGAGGATGGAGGTACAGGGGGGGTATCTTCATGATGGACACGGCACTGGCAGCAACCAACTTGTCTCTTGTCCTCTCTGCTGCCACTTGGGGACGAGTCCCAGCACTGGATGTGGAAATTACTGCTAGGAAGTTTGTCACTTAAGGAGGAGGAAAAGCAGGGCTGGGTGCAGCTGATGGAAGCAGAGGGAAGGGCTGAGCAGCACTGCAGCATCTTCCCCCACGTTTTATTTATTGCATCCTGGAGCAGCCGGGCTGGATGGTGGTCTGCCTCCCCGGCCTCCTGGAGGAGCTTCCCAGCAGCCCCAGAAGGACAATAGATATGATAAATGCCAAAGGCAATGTCAAAACCCATAACTTTCCTAACATTAACTTAATATTCACAGCCATTAAACACCAGCAGATCAGAAATGGAATATCTCCCAAGCAGGTGTAAAGTTCTCCAGGCTCTGTGTGTGAGACAGCCGAGCGTGCCATCACCTCTGAGGATGCTCCCCACCTCCCCCAACTTCCTGTGCTTTTGGACAGAGATTCCCAGTTCCATGTTGGTTATCATGAGCCCCTCTGAAATGGGCTGTGGGAGAGACTCCTCAAGAAGGGTGATAGATGTGGTGAGTCAGGAGCTCAGGAGAAGCCAGGCAGGAGGAGGATTCACTGCTGTGATAGAAAGCACAGAGCAGAAATGTCCAGAGGAGGCAGATTTTGAGGATTTGTTCATCAGTGAAGCACATTCCCACAGAAGGAGGTGTGGGGGTGAACTTGCAAACCCAGCACTGCAAGGTACCCAAAGCATTTTATTGAGTGGTTTGTGAGCACTAAGGTGGATTTGGAGAGAAGGGTGAATTCTGTTGCCCTTCCATTAATGCCTCCAGCCCCTCCCATAGAACACAAGCTCCTCAGCTCACATAAATAAGAAGCAGATTTGGGGGGAAAAAGTGGTAGCACCAAGACCTACAGCAGAACAAGATCTGGTGTTGGAAACCACCCACCATCTGCAGAGAGTGTGTTGAGGGAATGATGGTGCAGCCCATAGAGCCCATCCCTTGGGGGGCTCCTGAGCTTGGTTTTGCCTCCTGGGTTGGTTTTACTTATCTCAGCTACAGCAACATGATCCAAAATCTCCTCCTGCCTCCATATTTCCTACAGGAGAGGAAACTGAAAAAGCCCAACCCCAAGGCAGGAGGCTGGGGGAAGCCTCTGCTGCAGTCACTCCTTCTTGTGTTGGGAAAGTGGAAGAGATTTCCATGGAAGAGCTTCCAAACAGGGGCTGATAGGAACCTGGGGAGGTGGCTTGTTCCTCTCTTCCTCTGATTTATCTGGCACCTGACTGAAGTCATCACGGAAAGCAGTGCTGTGGTCGTGGCTTCTGCTGTCAGTGCTGGCCTCCTGTGTGCCTTCCCCCAGCTCCCACCACCATCCTCCTCACCTTCTCCCTTCGGAATTGTAACCAAACCCAAAACAACATGTTCAGAACATTTCCTCCCATTCCAAAAACCAAAAAAAAAAAACCAAAAAAAAAAACCCACCACCAAACCCAAAAACAAACCACCAAACAAACAAAAACCAACCCCCAAAAACCAAAAGCCCAAAACCCCGAAAGAAAACAAACAGCTAGCAGATGCTGATTTTCTCACTTAACTGCACATATTTTATAGCAATTCTCTCTGATTTGCTCCCAAGACACCCACCTGACCTTCCTTTCTCTCCAGTCTCTCCCAGTAGTGGCCAAACACTGCTAATCATGTAAGATTCAGCCCATGGAAATCGGCTGCAACTAAGAAATTTACCCTTTGCCCTTAACGCCTTCGCATGCACAACAGAGACCAAGAAATGTCTCTGCTAAAAGGAATGCATTTTCCTTGGCAAAACCTGATTTATATTTTTTTTTTTAGACCCAACCAAATTAACGTTCTTACAATAAATTAGTTCTGCTGCTTCACAAAAGCAACACAAATTTAAAAAAACCCAAACAATTGGGTGGTTTTTTGAATGTGGAAGGACAAAATACTTTTTTGAATTTTCAAAGAGCTAAAAAAGGACCAATATAAATATTTTTTGCTTCTCTCTACGTAACTGAAAATAATTTACAAGCATGAATTAATTTTGAATTAATGCATTGGAATGAAGCAGGGATTAGTAAACCCAGAATTTTCCAAAGTTGCCCATGGACAATTTACTTGGGAGAGCATCTCCAGAGCATCCTTTTCCATTTCTGGTGGGAGCTGCGAGTCTCTGTGGTTGCTGAAACAGTAATTGATGGAGGGGGAGAAAAAAAAAATTGGAAAACTGTTCAAATGAATTTAAGCTGCCTTTGTTATCTGAAAATAAGGAGGAGGCTCCACATCATCCCAGCAGTCAGGTTTTCATGCATCACCAAGTGCTTTGCAGGGTATCAGTCAGCCATGACAAGCTCAGGCACATTTTGAGCCGGACGGGCTGAGATGCAGCGAGCTGAAGTGAAGTGTCTTGCTCACACACCAAGTCTGTTGCAAGACCTGGGAACAGGACTTTTCTGTTTTTCCCATCCACCGAGAGCAAAGTTTATATTTTTCAGTCTAGATTACTATTTTCCTTTTCAGATTAAGGAAAACAAAAATGAGAGTGCGAGCAAACGGGTGACTCATTGCAGTTTCATTGCTGAAACACAGCTGCCCTTGTCACAGGAGCAGATTTCTTAAAGCCTGCATCCAAAATTTATTGGAAAATAAAACTGAAACTTTTAAAAACAACCGTGCAAAAATAACAATGATGTTTCCAATTCTTTTTTTTTAATATGTATTTGTGAGCGGAGGTCCTGGCTCCAGCCAGGATCAAGGGTAGGACTGGAAACTTGGGAGAAACTAAGGTCTTGTGAAATTTTCAGACAAATTTTGCAAACCCACACAGCCTGCATTGGTTGGACCAGCTTCAAAATCAGTATGCAGCTTTTAAAGCTTTGATGTTCTAAGCCTTCTGGGATTCCTTCAGTGGCAGGACACTATAACAACACCCACACCACCACCCAAAGGTAATATTGCCTTTATTCTCTGGGATTGTTTCTGAAAACCAGCAATAAGTCCTCAGCAAATGATCATAAATCAGGAAATAAAAGAGCTGTTGCAGATGAGTAAATCCACTCCAAACTTGAGTGGTGCAATCTCTCCATTCTAGGAAAAAAATCCATCTCTTGCTTTGCTGCCATCTTTCTGCTTTCAAAACACTGAGACCTCCATCTGCCTGGCTGAACTTTGACTTGATGCCTCTCTGGTATTATTAATTTACTCATTAGGTGAGTGCCACACCTCTGCAAATGAACTTAAATATAACAAATAAAATAATAAAAGAAAGGTGCCAATGGATGGAGAAGAACCTCATCAGCCTGAGGCTTGAGCTGCTTCTGAACTCAGAATAAGATGATTGCCAGTGCACCGTGCCTTGGAGATGGGGGGTGAAAAAAGTCTAGAAGGGACTCAAGGAAATGAGCAGTTGTGAAATGGTTTTTGCTCTTTGTGAGTAAAATGTAAGAAAAATGTTGTTCTGGAAGTAAGCCAGGGATGATCAATGTCTGCTGTCTCCCCTTCGTTTAATAAGCAAGTTGAGTAAGAGAAACGTGCAGAAGGTAGAGAGAGAAGAAGTGCAGAGGAAAGTGGGAGATGGGAGGGAGAGAAAGATGACCTGTTTTTTTGCTTCCAATCTAATTTTACATCACTTTACCTATATTTAGTTACATTTCTATTTAATTGGGCTGCAGTTATTGGGTTGTGACCTTTATTGTTGCTTTCTGAGTACTTTAAACTTCCAAGAGTTCATGGTTGTTGTTTTGTTGTGGTTTTGTTTGTTTGTTTGTTTCCCTAACACTTTGTGACCTTCTTCCATGAGTTTATTTTAGATCTAGTGGAATGTCCCAGAGAAAATTCCAAATGGTCCTTAATATATGAAATGGTTCCAGAAATTCTCAGTGGACTACGAATCTATTTTTCAATCATGGTGTATGGCATGCAAGCCCCATCTGAGGTTTTGTTTTGTTTTTTCCAGTAGGAAACTATTGCCCAGTAGGTTAAAAGAAAATCAAGGATAATGAGATTTTTTCCATAAGGCTGGAGCCGTTCACAGGGGTTTCCTCCCCACTAGATGTCACTGGAACTGTTTGAAATGTTTGGAAAAAAAAGAACAACCCCAACTTCCCCAGGTTTTGAGCTTTCTTACTAACATGAGACTTGGAGCAGGCTGGTTACAAGCTCTGCTCTGGCTCGTGAGCCTTGAAGGGAATCTGGGGTGATGAAGGGAAGGGCATGGTCTGGTGTGGATTTGGGGGAAAGTGCAGGAGGAACTCCTGAAGTCTGGAGTTGTGCTTGGAGGTTTTGGTCTTCTTTGGGAAAGCCAAATGGAAGCAAAGAAAATGCCTGGACACAATCACCATTTGGCTTTGGGGTCTTCAAAGAAAGAGTGTCACATTGTTCTCAGGAGAGGTTTTTCTCCTCAGATCAGGAGAAAATGTCCTCCTGAGACACCAGTGACCCAGGGCAGGGATGGGCACACCGTGAAGCACAGCAAGGGCTTGGGTGATCATCTACCATAAAAAAAGACAACAACAACAAAAAAAAATTCTGACAACTTGTCTTGGATTTTTCCCCAGCTGTCCCAGTCCTCACCCCATGCTGTGAAGGAAAGCAGCTCCTTCTCAGATTATTAGGTCTACTATTAAAATTCTCCCTGTACTTCCAAGTGACTACAGGAATCTTCTTCCATTCTTATTCAAAATTCAGTTTAGTGTGATTATGTGGCCATGCATCAAATATGGCAGTATAATATGTCCTTTCATCTACTTGCCATAATACATCCCTTTTAGTGCCACATAAATCCCTGGAAATATCGCTGTCTTCTGCTCTTGAGATTCTTCATCTGCCTCTTTCCCTTACTGCCTCCCTCTTCTATTGTTTCTCCAAGCTGAATTAATGGACTTTTTTCCACCCCTGTCTCTCCTGGTGCTGAGCACAGCCCAGGGGAACACCAGAGGGAGAGGGGAGCACAGGGCAGCCCAGCTGCTGCCACCAGACCCAGCCCAGCACCACCAGCACCTTGGATCTCCTCTTGCCAGAGGTGAAGGAGGTTCTGAGCCCTCTCCCAGGCTGCTCCTGACCACTGAACCCATGCACATGGGTTATTACAGCCTCTCTTACAAGAGGTTGTGTTTATTTTCTGCAGGTAACTACAAGGGGGTGGTGAAGCTCTTTCCACCCACAAAAGCACAAGCTCTGCACCAACACTGAGCTCAGCTTCTTCCTTAATGAAAATCCTTTTTGGTAACTTCTTCAATGGTTAATTGTGTCTTCATGGTGTTTGCTCCTCACCCTCCTCCAGACAGGGGGTGGAGGGCACCAGCCTGGCCATGCCCCAAGGATATGCCATGGTCCCACACCCCCGCCCCACCATCCTCCTGTGCTTCACACACTGGCTTGGGCTTAATTAATTATAACTTAATTGCACCTCTTCAGCATAACCCTCTAGTAGGCACAGTTGACTTATGTGGGGCAAGCATGATAACAACAACAGCAACAACAAAAAAGAATAGATTCCCTTAAACAGCTTCTGGATTAAGTTGTTATGATAGCGAGCCAGCAAACTTTCAACCTGCTCAATATTCAGTAAATTTAAAGAAAATGAATTGAAGCTGCTTGCCTGTTTTAATATGTACTCCTGAAGACATTTTCCCACTTTTTTTTATGGTTTAATTAAAGCCTCGTGGCGATGGTTTGCTTCTTCCTACCTACTATGCCAGTGGTTAAAAATTACAGGGCTTCAAGTCCCCTGCATGTCCTTAATTGCTGTGCTGAACATAAAAGAGCAGTGATATTTTTATCACAACTGTTAGAGCAGGCAAAATTAAAAATGCCCCATACCCACATGAGGGGAGGGAGCCCCGAGCAGGGTTGGGGCTTCCATCTCCCCCTTGTCCCTTGCCCCTTCCCCCTCCTCTGCATCCCCCAACCCCTCTGATGGCCACAGCATCACTTGAGCCCTTCCATTCTGCAGTCTTTGTTTGGTTTGGGGGTTTTTAGGGGAGGGAGGGCAAAATATTTCACTCTGCTGCATGTCCTGATGAGCAGAGGGAACTTCCTTAACGCTGAAAAAAAGTAAAGTGCAGAAATCTCTAAATTAAGAAAGTACAGTGAGAGAAGAGTGAGCACAGGACAATGCAGAGGAAGGTTACAAGTATATTAGGATAAGGGCACCACAATTATATGAAGAAGTCTGGAGAGAAAAGATTACATTGTTCTGACAACAACATTTTTTCAAACATTTAGACCTTTAATATCATTAATTTAAAGTACAAGATTAAATATTTTATGCAAATATTAGACAACAGCAAAGAGCCCCACATATTAGGATTTGAAACAAATTGAAAGCATGCAAGACATATTCATTTCTTAAGCAGTTTAGTTAAAAAAATCAGTATTGTCTCTATTAGGATTAACTGACAGTAACTCTGTGTTCAAATGTATTTAACTACACTGTGGTTTGTTTTCCTGATATCATTGTCCTCCAATAATCGTGGATAAAGGGGAATGTAAAAAGGACAGATCAAGTAAAAATATATCTTCACATCATAAACACAGAATTATGTTTAAATTTCATTACTAAATGGGATTTCAGCTTCATACACCATGCCTAATCCTGCCCGAGAAAAGATGCATAAAACCTCCTGGCAAATTCCAACAGACTTTGTGGAAGTTGCATATATTGATTAAAACATCAAGGAGTTACATACAAACCAATAATGAATTACTTCTTGTTGGAAGATAAAACTTTGTGATATTTAAAATTACAGACTTGAAAGTAAGTAAAATTACCCCTAATTATGCAGAAGGGAGCAACACCTTAGCAGTAAACAAGATAAGCACCTCAAACAGCACTAATAATTTTAATTAACATTTTCTAGTTTCCTTTCACCTCCTTTCAAGGTCATCTGCTACCTTTTGCTGGTACAAGATTACAGCACAGTGTTAAAAACTTACATTACATTACTAATCAGTTTGATTAAAAACCCTACTTCCAGGACAGATTTTTTTATCTATTAAAAAAAAAAACACCAAACAACAAACCCTTAATTTTGTGCAAAAGCAAATATTGCATTGTTTAAAACTGACTATAGGAAGGATTTTTGCAGTGAATTGTTATCAGAAGGCAGATTCCAGCAGCTGGGACTCAGTTGGTCATTTGGGGACTGATTCTGAACACCAGAGGCAAAAATTCTTATGGGAATGCTGGAAAAACCCCTTAAAACACATTATTTCTGGTGTAAAAATTAAAAACTTGGGCTATGCTCAAACTGTTGAATATTCAGATGGCAAAGTTCAAAAGGCTCCTAAAGTGTGAGGACTAAAAATGAAAATTTGTCCAAGTGTGATCATCTATGCAGTCCTTGTGTTATTTTTTTTCTTCAGCACCAATTAATAAATGTGTGCTCGAGATTTATGACTTTGCTAAACTGTCTCTTTTTCTTTGCTAAAAAGTCAAAAAGTTGGTAGGAAAAGGGCTTTGTTATACCAGTGGGTTTGTTCCATGCCACAAATTTAATGTACGAGGTCACTTGGAATATAATGTGTAGTGAAAGAATCTCATTAGGCTAAAATGAATGTAAAATGTGTCAATTTGATCCAAATGAGAACTGTAGTAAAACCATGTTTGATGTTCATGTGCAATAAATCTTTAACATTTGTCTGTAAAGTATTAGAGAATCCACAGGGAAATCTCTATTTGTGATAGCTGCACATTTTCAATGATTTTTCCTATAATCCTTTGTTGACATTTAGCATATGGTACCAGAAAAGAAGATCCTAAAATGAGAATTATTACTTATTATTCTAAGGTAAACAAAGATGGACACCTTGCAGAAAGGGCTTTGAGAAAGAGAAGGATCTGGGAAGCTTTGCTCTGGCAGCAGGGACTGCTCAGCTCTGAGCCCCTCCGAGGTGAACACGTATGAAATGAGGTGCCCTACCTGGCTGGGAGTCAATTCAGTGTTCAAACATCTGATGGCCCCGTCCTGCCAGTTGGGGTTTACTTTTGAGATATTCATATTGTTAATTACTGTTGTATTTCAATTTTCTCCCCAGTATTTTTGCTCATTCAGAATAGCTTTATGGTTCAGCGGACCGAAATGACTAAAATGAAAGATTTCCAAGATTTCTTCTGGGAGTAATTTACAAAAGACCACAATTTTTTAATTGCTCTGATGTTTAGTTCTGGATATCTGGAAGAGGAGAAATCAGCCCAACTCTTTTAGTTGCCACACCAACCGTATCGAATATGTGGGGGGTTTTTTTGGTGGTTTTTTTTTTTTTTGCTCTCTCGTGGTCGTTTTCTCTCCTCGCAGCCCAGGGTCCCCGTTTGGAGGGCTGGGCTGTAGCAGTGCTGGGGTGTTTATATTTCTGCAGCTCACACTTGCTGTCACAAGAGAGTTATGAGCTATTTACGTCCTTTGAGGAGGCTCGGGGAATAATGGGTGAAATGTCAGAGACAATTAGAGAAAAATGGAGGCATTTCATTTAACCAGGAGAAGGAACACGGAACTTGTGCTGAATGACTGAACCCCAAGTGCCACAAGATTGCTACGGGAGGAGTTGGAGCAATTTAGTCTTTAAAAATATATATAAATAAACAAAATAAAAAAAAAAACCAAACAACCCAACCTTACAACACTCACATGCCAAAGGTTGCAACACAAGCTTTGGCAGGAAACACAAAAATGCTCCAGCATGGGAAAAGTCTTCGAGCAAGCTTGCATCTGCGCTGGGTTAGGTTTTCATGCCAGAGCAAGAGGAACTTTCTGAAGCCAAGGAATGGCTTCGTGGCCTGAGGAACAACACTGGGGAGCTGAGCAGCACCAGCCCAGCCATGCCCTGACAAACCCTCGTCCCCATCTCTCCCCCCAACCCACATCACCTTTTCTTTTTTCTCTTTTCACAGCATTTGTCCATCGCCTTGTTGCTGGGCAGCCCCTTCATCAATAAATGTGGTGTTCTTGGGTGAGTTTTCTTTGGCTTGCAGTCTGCTTTACAAAACCACTGCATACTTGACAGTTTGCCCTAGTTAAAAATTCTTTGGTCAGAGAAAGCCCGGAGAATGAAACAGTATCTGGTGTTGTAAAATCTTGACCAGATTCTGAAATATTGCCTAAGCCCCTGTCAACTCGAAGGTGATTTCTCCAGGTCATGGTTTAGAGGGGAATTGATGGCACAGTCTGCTGACTGCTCAGTCTGCACTATATCTTTTTCAGGAGCACACACAGTCACCTTTAGCATTCACTACTTTCCAGTCCTCTCTGTTTTTGACAGTACATTTACTTCCACACACAGATTACAAGCTAAACCTAGGACAAGGAATCCAGAAAAAAAAAAAAAAAAAAAAAGCCTCTTGGCTTACTGCTTTTTTATTTCTCTATCCGAGGGATTATCAATTACCTAATAACCCTGGGAACAAAGTCCACCTGAGACTGAAGCAGAGATGATAACACCCAGTGCTACATCAGACTCCTCATCCCAGCTCTCACCCCACTCTTCTGGTGGTGGCAAGTCCCTTTCCCAGGTCTCACAGCTGAAGAAACTGAGTCACAGGCAAATGAAAGGTCCAAAGGTAAATCTGACATAAAATACAAATTCCAGTGCTATGCTCTGCTTGTCCAAACATCTTCAGAGGACACAAACTCATGGATTGTCCAACAACTTTGCACCGAAAACTCACCCCTGAGAGCCTATTCTGTGACAGTTTCTACCTGCTCACACATTAAAAGTCTGTGGGTAAACATATATTTTTAAAATATTATGATAATCACACCAAACTGCTTTATTTCTAAGATAGAGTTCAAGCATCTCCTTAAAACTGTACTGAAACAAAACACAAGCTTTAGTATTTTGCCAAAGAGATAAGATGTTGGGAAGAGTCAGACTGGATAGCCCAGTAGTATGAATTACCAATCATTACATTAAAATAAGTTCCATATATATTTATGACACAAGCTCTGACTACCACACTTTTGCAAAGTATTTTCCTGAAGGCAAATTACAGCAAATCTGCCCACTCCTTGCTCAGAAGAAACCAGGCTGGCCCCTGCAAGGCCAAAACCCCTTCCAGTTTGGTGGCAACTCCTGTGATCTTAATTAGAGAGAAAAAAAACCCTAACTCTGCATTTTTCTTATCAACCCCAGGCTTTTTTTGTACCACATTACTGCTTCTCTTAAACTCTCAGAGCTTCATCCAGCTCTGGGCAAGCTGGGAATGCCTAAAGGATAAACTGTGCAGACCTCTGGATGAGATGTCAGTGCTGCTTCCCTGATGGTTTGGTTGGGTTGGATGGAGTCTGGATGGGCTGGATTGGGTTGGGTTGATCTGGGTTTTCAGTCTGGATTTAGCCTGAACCCCTAGATTGACACTAAGAGTATTTTTGTCCATTCTTTGGGCATCAATCACTGCCACAGGGCAGCCCAGGCTGACCCACACATCCCCCAACACCATCTCCTGGGATGGGAAACCCTTCAGAAATTAAATCCTGAATTGACAGCAGGAACTCCTCAGCAGCTGTGTGATGCTGCTCTCAGGACAAGATGTTCCTGGGGGCCAAGGGGTGACCTGCTCAGCTTCCCAGGCACTGGCACCAGTGGATCAGGTACAGTTACTTTTAATATTCTTAACAGTTCTTTTTTCCCTGGCCTCACTTTATTCCCTTCATTTTGAAACTCTTGACAGCCTTTCATCAAATGCTTCTGACAAACTCAAAGAATATCTAGACTGGGCACTAATAATTTAGTACTGTAATTTTATGGGTATTTTAAAGTTCCTGAGCATTACTATTATTTTATGGTATGATTTTTCCTCCTTTTCTTTGGTCTTTCTTCCTATGTTCTTTGTTGGAATTATAGGTGAAATGTATTTCTTGGCTGCTGTTTCATCTTTTGTTCATACAGTTAAATATTGCACTAGTTAAATACTGCACGAGGCCCCCACATTAAAACTTTATTGTATTTTTGTATTTATTTTTGGCCCGGATCTGGGGGCCTCTCAGGTCCAGGCCTTGTGTAATTTTATTGGTTTGTGGGTGGAGGAAAGAACAAAAATGAGGTTTGTGGCCAGAATGTTATCTTTGGCTGTATGCATTTCTGGGGGGGCCTAATTCTGCTCTGATTCATAAGCATGTAAATCTCCAGCAGCTCCAGTGAAAATGAAAAAGCTAAAGTGATGTAAACCTGATGTAAATTAGAGCAGAATTACCTCTGTGGTGGAGGCAATGGAAGTATTTTGCTATTTATGATTTAGCTGGGAGCTGTTGAGGAGCCTCTCTAAAGATAAGAGCCACCTATAACTCAGTTGTGGGCATCTTTTTTCCCTTTTTTTTTTGACTAATGTCTGCAAGCTAAACTGGAGATTAAAATTGCTTTTCAATTTTTTTGATGAGCTCTACTGGCTACAAGTAACAGAGATGAGGCTACAAATCTCACCAACCTGAGGACCACAGCTGAATTTTGGTGAGGTCTCCCTTGAGTGAAAAGCACCTTATTCTACCCCACTTTCCTGCTAAAATAACTGTGGAATCCAAGCACTAAGACCTAGGGATTTCAGCCTTAATCACTTCTTTTTATGAAATGCTCTTCACGTGACCACCACTTAGTGAGTGCTCCTCCATCCTCTGGAGCTTTCCCCCCATGTTCAGCAGCTCATGTCATGGCCACCCCATCCTGCTCTCCCTCCTGCCTGCTTTGCTTCCATCCCCACGGCCTCTTTCCTCCCCAAAACCCGTCTCCCCCTCACTTCTTTGCACATTTCTTCATGTCATGTCTTTGGCTTGGAAATGACTTCTCCTGTCAGCCAAACCTTCTTAGCCTACACTTTAAAATCCTTCTGAAATTTGGCTTGCTTTCCAAAGCTAAGCCTCAGCTCCCTTGTTACCCTCCTAAATATAAAACATTTTTATTGCATTAAGCCATGTTGAAAAGGAAAAAGAAAAAAAAAAAAAAAAAAAAGGAAAAGAGAAGAAAGAAAATCCCCTGACCCCACGTGAGGGAAGTGGCTGGTGTTGCAGAGCAGAGCATCACGTGCCTCTTTGTTTTGTCTTGGTATCATCTCACTTGCACAGGCTTTGGGCTCCCTATCTCTATTCCTTCTTGAGTGTCTCCCACACTGAGAAACCCCAGCACAGTCATCACTAAAGGAGTTGTTTACAGGCTGAACTGGAGAGTTTTGCTGATAGGAAACCCCATCCCATTATTGATCCCGCTGCAGCACTTCCGAAAGAGAAAACTGTTTTCTTGGGGAGTAATCTAGCACCTTTCAATGATGTTGAACTTAATTTTTCTCTACAACGTGAGGAAACCTTTAAAATTAGTTATTTATATTTTTATGGGCACCTTTCATTCATTATTTCAAATGTAATTTTAATCATTTCAACAAAGAAGGGTCTTAATATTCCCAATAATGGCTCTTGTCACTTTAAATATTAAAATTCACATTAGGAATTCCCAGGGCTACATGTGCATTATTTGCATTATAGATTGTGTGCACGTCTCAGTCTCTATATGTACATATATATATACATTTTACACACTTATATATTTTTAGGAAAACACAGACAGTTCCAAACAGTCCTATCTGATTTGAAAACACGTAGCAAACGCCAAAGCAATTAGTGATAAACAAGGTCTTAACACTCCAAAATTAAAAGCTTCTAATTTTCAACTTTAAAGAAATCCTTATTGTATGGCAGAAATAATTCCTCATAAAGTGTTTCCAGCATTCAAGAGAATGCTTTTAGGACAAACAGCATTAACATAATTTTTTCGACTGGGGTTCTCACAGGACATCTGATGAAGTCTCTACCCTTACTTTTAATTGCGTAGGCTGCATTCTTAATTAAAAACTGTACAAATGGATTTTATGCCATGCCAAAAGAAATCCGAGTTCATTAGTTATAAAACCTTTTAAAAATTGATGTAAATATGTGAATTCTTTAAAAGTTTGAACTCAGAGTCTTCATTTATGTTGAGTCGCCTTTTATCTAGAGAATAATGAAGCCAATACAAATTAAGATAACCAAAGTTTTACTTTTTCCTTTCCCTCCTGTTTTTTTTTCTCTCTCTCTTTCTTTTTTTTTTTTTTTTTTTTTTTTTGTGTGTGTGTGGTGAATGTGGGTGGTGGATGTCCAAGAGTCAGGGGGGTTATTTCTTTTATATCATGATGCTTTCCCTTGAAGAATCAAATTCATTTAAATCTAAACTGTGAAGAAAATTAGAGTGGGAAATGAACTGGCCCTTTTGTACGGTGTTATATAAATATAAGTTCATATATCTTTTATTAATTCTTCATATTAAAACACAATCATATCATCTCAAGCCAATAAACTTAATGGAAATCTGTCAGACTGTAACTTACAGAGGAAAACTCTGGACATGGCTTAAAGAAATACGTTCACCTTATTGATTCTTGTTTTAAAATCAGTGAGCTGTTAATTAAAATGCTTTTCCATAACTTGACAAGACCTCAAATAATGAATGGGGAAGTCTGGGAGGTTTGTTTAACCTAACTAACTGCTAACCTTTCATTTTGCTGGCCATTCATCTGGCTGCATGGGACCTTTTCTCTTCCAGGAGGTATTGCTTCACCTTTTCCAGTTGGTGGCACCAACCTGATACCCTCTGTGGTTACACAAAATACCACATGTGGTCTTAAAAACCATGGGAATGAAGGGCTGGGACTGAAGTCAACATTTCCTGGTCTCTGAGTTAATCTCCAGCACTTCACTTTCTGCCCCAGCCTCTGTGCCTGCTGTCGGGCAGAGGCACCAGGGACACAGGAGCAGCCCTGCCCAGGGGCTTTCTGGCAGAAAAAAAAAAAAAAAAAACCAAGCAGAAAAAGGGAATAATTGAAACAATGGTATTGCCATTCAAACCCAGACTACATACTGGTGTTCTGGCAAAAATGCAAATCAAACAATAAGCAAAATAACCTGTACAAGGAACCTCTCTGTTCCTTTCCATCCGCTGTGGTTTGTGCTTTTGAGCCCCAGCTGAGCGTGGCACAGGGGTGCTGAAACACCACATGAAAAGCTGTGTAAGTGCTTGTGACATTTACAACATGAACTGAGGCAGGAAGCACCAGAAGTCTCACAGGAGAGATGTTCTCCTGAGTTTCCAGACCAATTTGGCATGGTGAAGAAGTCAGATAAGACTTTTGACAAGCATCTGATTTCTTTTTTTTTTTTTTTTTTCTAAGAAGCATAGTTCAGGCAACAAAACCACTCTACCTTCTGACATTTGCCCATGACTACATCCTACAGATCATGGAAACAACATTCCAATGTAACCCAATATTTTGTATTAGAAGCCCAGCAGATGAGAAGCCATCCACCAGCATTAACCTCCAGCTCATCCCCCAAAGTCAGCTACTTAATAATCAGTTTAGGGCAGGAGCAAGCTTTAGGGAATGGGGTGATTCATCAGCAAATTCAGGCAAACAGACTTCTCCACACACACAAACTTCTTTTACTAGACTGTTTTACTATTTGAAATTTCTGAACACATTCATAAAGCTCACCCTGAGAAAGCAGCCAGAGGACTCACTGAATGTACTGCTTTAAGGAAGCAGGCAATTGTAAATCTGCTTTAACAAGGTCCAACAGTGCTGCTGGTGTTGGAGTGAAATGTGGCATTAAGAACACCACCCTGATCCACTTTGAAACTTGTGTTTTATTTTTCCTAGCAGGAAGGGAGAGTTTGAGGCCAGGCAAAGTCAGAGACATTGCATCAGCACGAGGGGCCAAGTGAGCAGCATCCTTTCAGAGCCCACTTTCTAGAAAGTTACAGTAGATCACTCAGGAAGCAGAGGTGGAGGAGAGATGTAGCCTGTAGCACATCCTGCACCTCACAGCCATTTGGGATCATTGAAACTGAGCTGAGTGCACTCTGCCACTCACCAGCTCCTCTCCTGCAGCACCAGCAATGTGCCACACCACCTGGACAGCACTGGATCACTTCCAACCTTGGCCACTGCTGAGGAGGAGCAGTATGTTTCCACAGCCATATCTTTTGACTTTAAGAATTCATTATCTATCCAATGATAACAAAATTTTAGTGTTTGCATAAGTTCTTTCAGTCTAAACAACGAAAGGTGAGAGACAAACCACGGCCCTTTCAAAGCACAGTAAGATGCTCATGGCAGCATTTCTCTCAACTGGCTTTGAGACCTCTATTGTAAAACAAATGACCATAAAAGAAGATGCCCTATGATCCTAGAAGAAAATCCACTTTCTTAACACTCCAAATCTTCCTAAGAACACTGGAAGGATTCTTCTGCAACATGGCAGACGGGTCCATAAAATTCACAGGTCCATTCCATTCTGTGAATGAAACTACCAAGCACATCTTCAGCCTCTTCCTTACAGCAGCATACCAGTGTTTCTGCCAGCTTCATGGGCTACCCAGAAGTAAAGGAAAACATTTGTTCTACAGACAAATTCACAGAAGTGGACACAAACAGTCCTGCACAATTGATAGTTTTATGAGATTGAACTCTGTAAATTTTTTTAAAATCTTATCCCCCTAGATCCAGTTTATGTGCACATTTGAACAATGACTTCATATCCTTTCCAGAGATTCTGGGATTCAGTCTCCTCCTTTGGCCAACGCAAATCCCCAAGTGCCAAGAATTTCCAGTTTTTATTTTGCTTTATGCTTGTCTTTTCCTTGTTCTTTTACAGGATTCCTCATCAGAGCAGTCAGTCAGTGGAATGATTCCAGTTTGCACCGGAGGAAGATGTGTAAATCCCTGAAACAGTTTGAGAAATTCAGCAGTTCTGGTATCTCTGTCTCTCATAGTGCAGTTTCCAACTTTAAGTCTTAAAACTTCATCTGCTGGAAAGGACTGAGTTTACAGAGAGTTTTTATGTTTGCTTTGCAGCCCATCTTCACCAGCAAATGAGAAGGAAGGCTGCTTGAGTTTTCAGACACTTTTCCCTTTGTAAAGTTTAAATTAGTGCCCTGCTCTGCCTGAACCCAATGACTTCCACAGCTGTGCAGGGAGTACACAGTAATTTTCACACTTGCTAGCCAAACATTTCTTCACAAGATGATTCTTTTGTTTATGTTGTGAACTGCAGCCACAAAATCATCTCCAATTTTTAATTTTTTTTTTTTCCTAGAAGCTACTTTTCCAGCTGAAGCAGGTCCCTGAAGATGTATGCTGACTGAATAGATTACATTGCATTGTGTGAGATACAACCCGTTAAAATCAAAATCTCCTTTAATTCTTTTTTTTTTTTTCCTGGCTATGTGGACAGTTGAGCTCAGTGCCTCATTATGAAGCTCAGAGGTGAGCTTGTGGAGTATTTTGGCCACGAGCTGGGAAACAGATGCCCTTGCAACACACCTCTTTCTTCCAGCATCACGTTGGGTCAGCAAGTTGAATTGCTTAAGATAACACAGAGGGCTCTGCAGACAGACAGGAGCCTGGATCTCTTCTAGGGGTTAAGGTTCCATTGCAAACTCAGGTGAAAATTGGTACATTGACACCAATTTTGTGATTAAGTCCTGCCCGTTCCTCTGCTGGTGGCAACAACCTCTGAAGGGAAAGGTGATGGGGACGTGTAGGGTCTGAGGCCACCTTAGCACAGCAGTAAGCCTGAGGTAACTGGGACAGGGATTGGAATGACTGGACACCTCTGGGAGGTAAAGGCAGGTTGGAAAGTATTCAGTTTGGCTCATGTAAACATGCTGGTCATTTATCCTGGTGTCTTTCCTAAAGCTGAAAAGCTTCATTTTTTCCCTCAACAAAACCAGTCCAGGCCCATGAGGGGCCAACAGCCTCTCCATTTTTATTCTTAAAATGTATGGTGAAAATACAATTCACAATTGCCCTCTGACATATCTGAAAGACAGAACCAGCTCACATGTGATAACTCCAGCAGGCTGGACCAAGGCTGGTGCTCAGCTGGATTCCTGTTGTCTCCATGGGGACCAGAGGAAGCAGGGGGGGTTGTGAGGATGAGGAGGGGCAGAGGTTGGCATGGTGATCAGCAGAGCCACCCACTGACACCCACCCACTGCAAACACCCAGCAGCACGTTTCCTCCCGACCTCTGCAGGGCCATGAGGTGGTAACAGCTTCTGGTGAACATGACTAATCCCAGCAATATTTGAACCAATAACCCCGAGGTGAACAACTTTGCAGCCTCTTAACATTTTCTCAGACTTCCTGGGCTGATGTTTTAGTTCCCAGACCCCCACACTGCCTTCCCCTGCCTATAAATAGATCTCTGGTTTTAAAATTGTGCTTGTTTTGCATAATGTATCTTGTCTGGAATACAATTTATATTTTATCACAAGCAGCAACTGTCCTATTAAACAAGCATTTTTCCTTAGGTAATTAAGGTACATGCCAGGTTTGAGAAGAGATATGCAGTGCTGTTACAGGACATATCTTAATGTAATCAACTGTATTAGGTTCCAGAAATCATAAATATAGAATTTCAGTGCCTGTACTTCTGTAAACTGCATAGCTTTCTGAAAAGGATATGTTCCTGCTTTCCTCCCGTTACTCGACTAAAAAAAAAAAAAAAAAAAAAAAAAAAACCAAACCACAATAAAAGCACAATTTTTTTTCAAGGCAGGTTGAAACCCCAGCTTTGCCCCCGCACCTTTACGAACGGCGGCAGAAGCCCCGAGTTGCTCACCACGAAACCAACCCTGTCACCTTGTAAGACAACCCTAACGAGGAGTGGAGCGAGGATCTCTCAGAATAATCCAAATCTCCTTTTTCTTATTTAGCCCCTTCATTTCCTAAGCTCAAATTGGCACCAGAGCCAGGGGGCTCAAGAGGGTCGGGAGAGCGCGGCCACGGGAGAATTTTAATTTATCGCGGGCTCCTGCCCTACTGTACAGTCCCCCCTGCTCCGGGGGGGTAATGGATGGAGCAGATGTTTGACACTGCAGCACCTCTTCATAACTCCACTCTTCACAAACAGTTTTACAAGTGCTCGCTCGCGTTGGTTCCCATTCAGCACAGGAAACTGAGGTCATGGTGAAACATGAGGCCCGGGCAGGAGCTTGAACTCATGTGCACTGCAGCTGGGCCCATGTCTTCCGAGCACGTTAGCAATTCATGGAGCAGCCATAATTTTTAAACTTATAGACAAAGAAATGAGGGTGTTGACACCCTCATTGTAACATCTGCAAAGGGAAACATACGGGCCCAGTACTACGCGGACAAAGGGTGGATTTTTCTTTACAGTTAATTTTGTTCATTTTCAAGATTATATTTAATGCAGAAAAATTTCTTCAGGTTTCAGCATCAACACCAAAAAGTTACTTTCTGGACCACAGTTTTCTTAGCATTGTTTTGAAGTAATAATTCCAAACCCAAGAGATTTTTCTGATCATCTGAGCTGGGGTTTTTTAATGTTTTGTTTTTTTGTTTTTTTGAGGTTTTTTTTTAGATGATTATTTTAACATTCTCATGTCTGAATAAAGAAATCTTCCCAGCCATTCAATATAGGTAGTTTTGAAGCTTTCAAAATGAAGATAACGTAAGGCTTGTGCAGTTAGATACACCAATTACTTTCTGCTACCTTCCCAGGGAAAGCAATTAAGGCATTTAGGTTTAGGGACTGATATTTGGTACCCGATTTGGAAAACAACAGCAGGGCACCAACACAAGCAAGCTGAGATCTGAGTGGTTCCAAATCCCATATCAGAAGTTTTTCTTCCACTGTAACTTCAGCTCCTTTCCAGTACGAGTGCCTCAACAGCCTCAGGGATTTCTTCAGTACTTTCATGAAAACTAATCCCTGCCTGCAGCAAACCTCTGCTCATCCCCCAGCAACACGTGGGAGATGAGATCTCTACATCTATGCTCTCTGCCTTCAGATACAGCCCCATTGCTGAGCCTCCTCCTCCTCAAAGTCAGCCCTTTGGTGACCTGCTGGCACATTCTGAAAGGAGCTATGGTTGGAGAGTCTTACTTATGCAGCACAAAATCAGTGTTTATGATGCTAAATAATGTCAGCAGTGCTAAAAATGAAGGTTCTGGCAGTCAGGCGACACCAGAACCTCCAAAGCAGTTTGGTCAAAGATGATCCCATGAGCCTGGGCTGGGCAACCACCTTCCACCCACCCCTCAAGTCTTCCCAGTGCAAGGAGCTAGTGAATTCATGCAGATAAACCCAAATATTTCTTACACTGCTCTCAGCAGCACCTATAGGAAGAGACACAGAAGAATCTTGATTACTCTGCCCCAGGTGGGCTGCATGGAAAGAAGGCTGTGAAAGCTTCTCTTGGTTGTAAGAGTGGCCTGTCAGGTGGAGATCCCTTTAACTCCTAGAAAAACACATTGTTCTCTTTACCTGTCCTTCCTCACAAAGATAACATGCAGTATTAGGAGGAAAATCTCTTTTATAGTAAGATAACCTGAATCTTTGCTGCCTGACTTATGCTGTCCTGCAGCAGGCAGAGCAGTGAGAGCCTGAGGTGGGTGACAGCCAGGGCCTGGCTTCCCTCTGCACTCAGTTCCACAACCCTGAAGCTAAACCAGGGGGGAAAAGTCACACCAGTGGTTTACAACTTGGTTTTCTCAGCCTTTAGCAGTCGTTTGGTTGTTCTGTGTGTAACCACAGCCCCCAGCTCCAGGTGAGCTGCATGGCAGAGGACAACCAGGGGACTTCTCCCCCTGTCCCTCTGCACTGAGAAACCAGCCCTGACAGCACCAAGTGAAGCTGATGAGAAGTTTCCTTGTGTCTGCTGGTTTTCCACAGGTCTTTTGCAAATTTCCATCAGCAGTGGCACTTGGAAACTGATAGATTAAAACATCTAAGGAGAGCTTAACAGCATCCAAGGGACAAACCCTCACATTTCCACATTAGGTGGCCTTGCATCTCCAGAGCTGGAAAACACAGGATAGGAAATGTTTCACAATTAAAGACAAGCCTGCATAGTTTGGTTTGTTGATAGTCTTGCAAAAACAAACAAAATGACTCCTCACCAAGGTTTGCCAGAAGGCCAGAGGGGTTGGTTTTGGTTTGTTGTTTTTGTTTTTTTTTTTTTTTCCTATGGGAAAGTAAGGCAGCTCCATGAAACTGTGTGGAAAATTTGAGCTGACAGCCCAAGATTAAATTCACTTTTCTACTGATGAGATGGCAACAAGCTGTACTGTTCTGGCTTGGCTGAGACAATTTGTGCTGTGTCTTCTGCAGACATGAGCATGCCTGGTGTGATGGGCAGGCCTGGCTCTCAGGGGTGACACTACAGGGTCACCAGGACAGGCAGAGCAAATGTCACCACCAGCAGTAACCCTCCAAAAGGCAGAATTTTTGTCATGTGCACAAACCACAGAGTGGTTGATAATCTCATCTGGAAGGAGCCTCAGCTAAGCCTGTGTCCAGGCAAATGACCACAGGAGGCAGATGTCCTTCCCCTGATTTTTTTATTTTTTTTTTTAAAGAGCATTTTGAAACAAGCACTCGCCAACAATAATTTTTAAAGGAAATGGTGATGACATCTTTCTAACCTCAAATCTTCCATTGGAGGAGGGAAGGTCCTATGAAAACCTCTGATATAGTGGCTGTAGACGCTGGAGTTGGAGCCTGAAGCAGCTCCTGGAGGTGCTTGGCTGTCCATGTCCTCACACCTCTCCCTCTCTGCTCACCAGCATGAACTAGGGGTGGTGACATCCTTTTAAACCATTTTTTGTTAGATACTGGGAATTCTTGGCTTTAGACACTCAACTTATGATATTCCATTTGGGCTTAAGTCTTAGCACGGGTGTGAAATAAGACTTCTGTGCTCTTTGGAAAAGTTATTAGGTTTACAATTAGCAATGAACAATGTCAGGCTCTGTGTAAAGGCTACAAGTGTGAAATCTTGTTCTGCCAGTAAATTGCTGCCTTTCCTTTAGCATTGCAAGCCACACTCTCAAGTTTATTTGAGCACATAAAATATGCTAAATGTTTAGTGGCACTGCTGTGTAAGGAAGAGTTGGATGAAGTATATATTTTTAAATACAGCAAGTAATAAAACATTGAGTAAATTCCCAAGAATATAATTTTGGGGCAAGTACAATAGAAAGCTTAATGGAATATATTCCCAGGTCTGCTGCTTTGATTCCTTTTTTTTCTCTCCTGCTTTCATCTCCTCACCCAGTCAGTGTTATGGGAGCTGTGGGGAAGGGGTTCAGCAGTAGACACCTCCAGTGTTGTAGCAACAAGAGAAGGGGTGTGAGGTTCCCCCAGGGACATCCCCACAGCATCCAGCTCTGGTGACAACGCAGAGGTGCTCAGCATGGGGCTGGACCCTTGTTTGCAGAAGGGCCACATAAAGCAAAGAAAATGGAGATAAACTGGGGGGAGGGAGGGAAGGCGAAGAAGCCTTCAAGAAATAAATTTGGAGAAAATGAATTTATTTTAAGTCAGTTGAGAAATAACCCTGTGGGCTTTATCAGAACATCACTCACTGAACCTGAAGTTCTAATTGGAGTTCTAAGCAGCTAACCCTGATGTACAAAGTCCATGAGAAACACAAGTTCTGGGATGCTGCTCAGAGCCCCTGCTCCAGACCAGAGGGAAGAGCTGCTGCTTTCCACACCCAGGCTTTTGCTTTGAGTCAGGTGGTGCTCTGTGGGTAAATTATCCAAATTTAGGACCAAGTCCTTCACTGAGTAGTTTCCTATCTCAAAATGTTTTGTTTTTTTTTTAATCTTGCTGCCAATCAGGTTTTGCCTCTTTGCAGCACAATTCCATCCCAGGGAGCACAGCATTCTCCTGTACCTATTGCTGAGTTTCTGGGCTCCAGATAACTATTTATAAGTTATTTCAATATAACCAACTGCCTGCTCTGCAGTATCTCCAAGATGATGCTCTCACATTGCTCTCACTTCCTGCTGCCTTTCAGGACTATTCATTCCAGAAATGGGAATCTCTATTCCATAGCCTCCCAGAAAGATAAACATAGACTTCCTAATCCCAGGAGATATATTAAGAAGACAAAAAAAGCAACAGACTCTGACACTAGAGCTCTCATATTTTATTTCTATCTGTGCATTCTATAAAGTTAATTTTCAGTTAAATTTTTAGCTTGTCAGAGAGCTGTTACTTTTGTTTTGAAGCAGCAGGTAAAAGACCATGAAAAAAACTGCTCAACTAGTCTAGTTAGCTTTACTTGTAGATATATATTTATATTAGAAAAAATACTCGGTGGATGCTGCTAAGAAGTTTCTTCTACACTGCATTTGACTTATCAGTTAATATAGTGCAGCACTAATAATAAAGGAGATGTTCAAACTCCAACTGTTCAGCCCAGAGCAAGAAGTCTTTGAGTACAGAGAACAACTTTTAGTGCAGTTTGCTGGATTTGCCCACCTGGTAGTATTTTGGGTGGATTTTACCTGCATATAAGTGTTCATTTCCCATTCATTTCCACAGGCTGGAAGACTGCCCTTCCAAAGAGAGAAATTTCAGCATCTCTAATGAGAGGCTAATTCCCAAGCCCCACAGCATGGCCAAATGGTGTTTGGCAGAGATCTGTCTTTTGGGGAGTTGGATTGATGGAGTTTTTCCCCATGCAGCACAGCACTGGCAATGTTCAAGGGCTGCAATTCTCTTTAATACATTTTCCTTTTAGGAGTGCAGACAATTTTTGGCCTACACACCATGTCCTCCTGCCTGTGAGCAAAAAGCCCCCAGGTAACACTGCCTCTCCTCCTCCCCCAGCCCCCTTCTGCATCCTGCAGAGAGCAAAGAAAGTCAACAATCACTCAAAGCACAGAGAGGGGGGAAAAAGTGCATCCCCCATCCTGGCTTGGTTTGGAGACTGAAGGTAATCTGGTAATGAGGACTTACCAGATGATAATAATAAATGCAGTTTACTATATCTGATTTACCCATCACCCATGAAGAAAATTTCCCAGGGCAAGAAGGTCTATTTTACATAAGTCTAAGTGTTGACCTTTTTTTTTTTCCAGCTTGAGGAAATGTGAAGTGTTTTGTATGAGTCAAGGATGAGCTTTCACCTCTTCTTCTCCACAGGAGCTTTACAACAATCCTGAGAAAACCAAGCCAGGGTGCTTAACCCTCTGCTAATGCCACATGCCCAGGAATCCAAGGAATTAAGTGGAGGTAGACCACAAAGAACACTGAGGATCTGAGTTCTCTATAATTCAGTAATAGTTTTTTGTTGTTTTTTAAGGAAAAAAATTAAACCACTGCAATAATTGTGCAAGGACACCATACATAGATCAATAGCCAGATAATAGTCAAGAGCAGAGAGTTTATGCAGCTTTGTAGAGATTGTAAAGACTTATAATGTGCCTGGAAAAAGCCAAAGGGCAGCTGAAAATATCAAGGGTCGATTTGTTTTTACAGTCATGTAGATTATAATGTTAACCTGCAGTTAGCTAAAGGCAGTTCCTAACTCTGTGAATAACAGCCACCAAGAAAGACAAATATCCCCTTTCCCAAACCAAACTCTAATACACTTCTGTATATGAAAAGTTCCTCTGGGTTAACAGTTGGTATTACTCATTTTGGAAACAGAAATATGAATTTTTCTACATATATTCAACAGTTTCTCTAAAACTGAAGATAATTTGGGGAGACACTCTTTTCAGTAACTAAACACACTGACTTTAAATTCTAAATCTTGTGAGACCATTTCCTGGGTTCCCTATGAAAAAGCTTTCTAGAAATAAAACCATTAAAATGCTAATGTAACCTATACAATTAAACAGAAGACCTGCTGGAGACCAGTTCAGAACTAAGTCATACAAAAGGCTTTTCTTAAAAAGTACTCCCAGACTTTTTCATATTTTTCCTTTTAAAATGTCAGTACAACTTTTGGTTGGGTGCAGATAAACCTAGAGCAATTCTACATAATGAAAGGAAAGAAGGAATAGAAACATGTTACAGCACAATTTCAGGATTCCAGACTCCCAGCTCCTTAGGGATGTTTTTCCTTATGGCACAGGTCTGCACTGTTAAAGACCTTGCTATGAAATAATGAGAAGTTGGGGGTAGAAGGAGAACAAGCATGGCTACCTTAGAAAATTCAATTAATTAAAGAGACAAAATAATGTGTCCATCTACTTAATGCCACTAGCTGTGCAGCAAAATAGATTACCCTTGGAAAAAAAAAAAAAAAGGAATAGAAAAATAAAGGAGTTGCTACCAAGTGTGGAGAGCTAGGAGGGTCCTTGCACACCATCAGATTTTATGAAAAAAAGTACTTTTCAAGAGTTCCTACTGCCCAAGATACTGGGAGTGCCCACGTTCAAAAACCATCCTTGCACCATAGTGGTGGGTACACATTAGCACTAAAGCATAAAACAAACTCAGTGATTAATTTATCATAAATACCTGTAGGCAGCTTCTAGGAACTGGGGCTTCCCATGTCACAAATCCGGTCTGGCAAATACGTGTTATCCATGAATCACTTCCCTGTGCCTGGGATCCTCCTTTGGCTGCAGGATTCCTGACCATGGAAGGGCCCTTCAGCCCTACACCCCAACCTGCAGGAGGCCAAGGGGTGCTGGAAAGTGGTGGGTAACTGCCCTGGGACTGACTCTGAAGATCCCTGGGTTGATGGGGGGATTGGCAGCAGCTGAACTCAACTTCCCAATGAGCTTCAGCTGGAGGAACCCAACTGATGGTTCAGCTGCAAGCCCCATGTTTACTTTTGGTGGCTTTATTCCACAGCGGGTGACACTGCCATGTGCTGTGCTTCACGTGGATCTGAACAAACTCAGGTTCTCTCCTTACAGACTGTATTTAGTTTGGATGTGACCCACTCTCTGGTTTTATGATAAAAATGAGAACACAATTCACATATTAGCATTTCAAAACCTGTACAGCTGCAGAATGAGTAAACAGTGGAGTGAGTAATCGTTCCAAATCTGCACTGGAGAACGACTGAGAGAGAGAAAAAAAGAACACATCAATTTGTGGTGTGCTAAACCAACAAAATACATTTTGCACTGCTTAAAACATCTCAACTTTTTTTTTTTTTCATCTGTGTTTTGGAGGTGACAGAGAAAAATCTATCTTTTAGCTGAGCTGATTTCAAATAAATTAATATCCTTTTTCATATAAATTTGTTCGGGGAAACTCGAAACTGTAGCATAACCTATTGATTACATTATTTGAATTAAGTTTTAGAAAACCTACAGCTGTTTGCTGTCAAAATTTAAACCTACTGTCTATTTTCAGCTGTGCACTTAATACAGGTTTCACCTGGTGACTCAGTAACATTTTCATATAAAAGTACATGATCAGGGAACACATGTTCAGTGTTCATACGAGGCTTAGGAGTGACAGAAGGGGTAACAATTAACAGTTCTGTTTTTCTGAGTATACAAGGTCCAAGTTGAAAGTTTTTCCTGGGATCCTTCCAAAAAATCTCTGTTCCTAGTGCCTTGACCTCTGAGGAGTTTGGAATCAATGAGCCACGTTGCCTTCCATAAGGGTGTCAAGTGCAGAATAAAAAACCGCGTCACATCATTTTTCACCGCGGCCAGATGAGGTCTGAGTGCAGGAACAAGGAACAGGAAAGCAAGAACATCTGAAAAATTGACTCTGCAAGCTGGAATGTGATTCTGCAATAAGGGGCAACTCTTTTTCCTTTTTTTTTTTTTTCTTTTTTTTCCTTTTTTTCAGGCAGGTTGCAGACAGATCTGGGTCTCAGCCTCCCACCCCCGGGGCCCCCGTGTCAAGGCACGGTGATCGAGCGCCCTTCATTTCTGCAACATCTGTAACGCATAGAGCGACGTATTAATAGCTCAATATGCCAATCTGCCACTGTGCATTTTGACCTAGCAGGGACCAGAAGCATGGAAGGTCTGTAAGGCAGATGTGGGAACAGCAGCAAGGCTGGAAATTAAAGGCAGACACAAGGAGTTTTGCAGGGAGCGTTGCGGAGCGGTAGTTCTCCTGGAAGAGGCTAATGCTTCCAGCTCAGTTAGGAGGTTAATAGAGCTAATCTTCTGTATCACTATTATTTATAACATGTTGTTGGACTTAATGTTTATGAAGCTCAAGCTGTAGAGTGCACATCCAATTATGTTTTCTTACAGCCATGGAGGGTTTTATGAAAAGGAATATTGAGTGAATACTTTATTGCTGAAAAATATTGTATTGGTTAGAAGGGGAGTTAATCCAATAGGAGGTAAAAACAGTAACAAAGGCTACAGCAAACATGAGATGCTTTAAATTCATTGCATGACATTCTCACCCTAATTATTAGCCCACACTGGGAATAAAAACAGCACCCTCGTCTTCAAGTTATTATTTTTTTTTTTTTGCCTTTCCTCATTTTTATTGCACATTTACATAAGACTTGTACGCCTTGTACTTCTTCCAGGCAGGCTTATAAGGTTTCTTTTAACCCTTTACTTCTCTGTCCACAGCCATGCAGGAAGGTTGACTTGTACCCTGGGGGCAGTGGAAGGCAGGTGGCAATGCTGCAGGCAGCTGGGCTGGAGGTGGCCAAGCCACCATGGGTCCAGAGGTGGCTGGAGATGGAACTAGAGCCCAGCAGCTCAGCTGGATGTCCAACCTCAGCCCCCAGGGTCCCTTGGGTTTGGAAAACTGGAACAGAAAATCTTTAAGGAACAATTTTAATTTTTTTCTTTTTTTTTTTTTGGTAACATTTCCAGTATTTCCTGCTTCTAATTGGACTGGAAATATTGCAAGAGCAAATCTTCCTCGGGGTATGGAGGAGCAGCCCCACACCTGGCAGCAGAAATGTCCAGTGGATGGTTGAGTACAGCAAAAAAAAGAACAAAACCTCTTTGAAAAATGCCCTGGCTCTCCTGAAAGACCATTGTTTCTACAGTTAGGGAGAGGAGAAAGAATGAAGTGGGTTTTTGTGGTTTGTACTTTATGCTTAATATAAGGAGAGTTAGAGAAAGTATGACTGAAGGAAAAAAAAGGTAAGGAAGGAAGATTAGTCAGTTAATAAAGGAGATTTATGTTAGTGACGGTAGGTAGGCAAATTGCACTGCTAAATGGGGTATGGACTTCTTTTATGTGGACAAGAGAATTTATCAATTTTATTTAACTGAAACTGCACCATAATCGTGTCCTCGGGGCCTTGGCTGGAGGAGACACAGCTCTGGAGGCCCCCATCCTGCCTGGGTGCAGGTTAAGAAGGGTGCAAGCTTCTGCATCTGTTTTCAACAAACTTTTTTGCTGTGCAAGGGGGATCCCTGGGTCGTATTTGATCCTGCAGTTTTGCTCAAGGCTGGGGATTGGTTTTTAGTCTGTATCACAAGTCCCAGGTGCACCTGGGCTGCTGTGGCCAAGTCCACTTTTCCATCAGGGTGCTGAGACTCAGGAGCCTGAGGAGATGCTGGTGGATGGTAAAGCTGTCACCACTGTCACCCCTGTCAACCAGACTGGGCAAAGAGATGCAGCCACACCAAGTGTGGGCAGATAGTTGGTGTCTGCCCTCTGTCCATCTGGCTTGCATTTCTTCCCGGAGTTTTGGAAGGCATCTGTGTAGCCCATGGCTGATGAATTTCCTTGGAAGCGTTCACGATCTGAGGCTGCATCATGTATGTGCCTGGTTAGAGGTGAATTTCTAAAACCACGTGGGGTTGTTCTGGAGTTCTGTGTGCTGTTATTAAATTTGCTGTTTCCAGCAGGAATTTGGCTCCTCGTGTTACAGATGATGAGGCCTGAAGAACTGCTATGAATGTGCTATCTGCCTGGAGCTGAGAGGGCTCCTACTCCAGGGCAGGATTTGCCAGAACATGCACAGTTTAGGACAGGAGCTACAAGAGGAGCCTTTTCCTCCACCAGCCACATCACTGCAGCCTCCTGTCTCCCTAAGACCTGTCACAGGTGTAGCTACAGGATCAGGGCCCAAAGAAGAATCAGAGCAGAACAAAATATGGTTACTCCTCTCTGGATAGGAATAAATAAAGCTCCATGGAAGGTATTTATCATTTATGCACTTGAATCTATACTTACCTAAATCCTATATATATGTCCTTAAATGTCTGCAGAAATCTCAGATTTCTCTTCTTCAATTACAGGTGCCATACAAAGCCTGCTTCCTATTAAAAAAAAAAAAAAAGTATTCAGAAAAACCCACATTCTTTATGAATCCCTAAGCACTTCAGAAAATCATTAATGTGTTTTGCAAAGCCAAAAATAATTCCCTTTCAAAACCCCACCCTCTTTTCCAGTGTCTCCTGAGAAAGCAACATACTCAAATGCAACAGCAACAGCAGAGAGTGGCCGAGGGGCCAGCAGAGGCTCAGATGGCTACTGGAGGTGAAGGTGGAGCCAGAAGGAATTCTGAGGATTTGGGATGATCAGATCACTGGCTGAACACCCCACTTGCTTCTTGGATCCTATAGATGTACAGAAGCTGGCTAAGGACCACCAGCAGCAAACCTGAATGTCTCATGCTTAGTTTTGAGAGAAAATTCAGCATTTTCTCTTCAGATAAGTCTGGGATTAAGGTCTAAAAAGGTAGGAGGCTGCCTGGCTTGGTTTGTGGCTGAACTTCAGGACACTTAGTTGGCATCATTGCTACATCTTCCTTTACTCTTGCAAGGGCATTTAGGGTATTTACATTCTGTGATGTCAAAATATTTACTTTTGAAGTAGACATATTTAAAAGGTCAACTATTCAGGACAGTCTAACAGGAAAAATAGTGCTCGATTTAACGGAATAACATCTAATTGAAGAAAAGTGTTCTAAGCAGGAAGACTATCAGAAAAACTAAATTAAAAATCAAGAATGCCAAAACCTCTGTGCTGTTTCATAGCTCTGTATGTGGACAGCACACAGGACCAAGTGTCCCAGGCACTGAGGACATCCAGTGGGATTCCTTCAATCTAAGAATTGATCCTCTTCTGGTTTCTGGAGTAAATTTTTGCTTCTCCATGAACGGGGGCAACACGCAGCACTTTATTTTTAATTCTGTCTCCTCCTAAATCACATTTACTCGTGCAAATTTCAGTTCTCTCACAGCTCCCCTGTGTGGACCTTCTTTGTCTGAAACTCTGTCAGGCAGGGAAATAAAAGAGGATTCAGAATGATTTTTTGCTAGATCCATCACATTCCAGCCGTGGCTCCAGCTGATGGCAGCCAGGCCATGGAGAACATGAGCCATGAGCAGTGCCCATGATGGGGATGTGGAGCAACATGATCTGTGCAGCACAGGGTGAAACACTCAAGCTGTTGCAGAATTAAATGATGAATCTGAATTGGTGGATTCTGAGCTCTGAGACACAGGGGCCAGTCTGGGAAGTTGATGTCCCCTGGAGATCCTGCTCACACAGTGACTTCTCCCCAAATCCACCATAAAGTGGTTGTGGAATGCAACTGTCTGGATAGCAGGGACTCAAGGCATGCAGGTTTAGGGGCCTTTTACCAGTCTGGCATCTATTTTATACCAGGAAACAATGAAGGAACAGGAATGCGTTCTGCAGGCTGAGGTCTGCCATCCCCCTGCAGAACCACGGTACCACCTGTGCCAGCCAGGGACCAGACCAGAACCATGGTACCACCTGTGCCAGCCACGGACCAGACCAGAACCACGGTACCACCTGTGCCAGCCATGGTCCTGAGCAGATGGAACCTGACAAGCTGGGACTGATTTTCTCTAGTTTCAAAAAGCTCTACAAGCTGAGCTGTAAAACATCTCCATTTCCTCCTCCTCCTCTTGCTGCCTTGCTAGCTGAGGGCACTGTGAAGAGGTGGGAGGTTTCTCCAGCCAGTGACCATCCTGCCACCCCCCTCCCACTGCAGGCAGGGTCTGGGCAGCCCCTGGGGGACCAGGGGGCTCCTGCATTCCTCTGCCTTACAGGACATGGCCAGGCAGGGGGGCTGTGCTGAGGTCATGCAGGGCCACTCTTCCTGCTGCAAACAGGAACCTCCAGCAATGCTAAACAAATCAGGCTGCCAAGGGGCTTCTTTTTTTTTTTTTTTTTTCTTTTTTTTTTTTTTTCCCTTATTTTTTTCTTTTTTCTTTTTTTTTTTTCTTTTTTCTTTTTTCTTTTTTTTTTCTTTTTTCTTTTTTTTTTTTCTTTTTGTTCCTAACTTTCCCATAAAAAGATTCAGGTAAATGTAGCATGACGAGCCAATTTAAGCCAATTTCAAAGTTATTTGAGTAATTGGTTATTAAGATAACACTCTCAAATTTCAATTCAGCAATTATCCTCTTAAAGATACAGAATGTAAGTATAGGAGGAAATGCGTGTGCATTAAAGCTGCAGAGGCCCTTTTTTACAACAATAAAACATGTAGGCATTGGAGAAACCACATACCTTCTAATCTCACTGAACTGAGACTTATCTTCTCACATGTGCAACCCTTCTCTGTTGAAAGCAAGTGTTTCTGAATTTTGGAAAGGGAGTTGACTATTATTAGTGCTCATAAAGATTAAGAGACTAAGTGAAGACCCTCCTTTTAATATATGTAAGCTCCTTACCCATAACTTAAGAACCACAAGGGGACAGAACATTGTCTTCCCACAAGGCTGCACTGCAGACTGATGCAGAGTGTGATGATGGAAATAATGGCTTTGGCAGAAGTACTTGGTTTGGAGCCAATTTCTCCATCCTAATGAATGGTGGAATTACCAGAGAAAAGCTTTACAGTTTAAAAAAAAAAAAAAAAAAAAAAAAAAAAAAAAAAAGATACAAAAAAGAAGAAAGAAAGCAAAAATTTGCAGCTTATTCCCAGTTAATCAACCCCACAGGATGGATAGCCATGACCAATTATTATTCCCAGATACTACTGGTTAATCACAAAGCATAGTTAAAAGGACTTGTGTTAGCTACTTGGCTGCTGAAAGCCATAGTGGAGAATCTGCACATGTTCACCAGCAGATTAAGGTTATGCAGATGCTGGAAAGTTTCCTGCCCTAGCAAAGTTGCCTTTCGGGAAGGTGAAGTGTTGTGGTTTGTTTTGTTTGTTGTTTTTTTTTTTATTCTCAGAATGGCACCAGATGGGGTGCTGCATGTGGTCATGTTGGCTCCAGGTCCTGCTGAAGAGAGATGTTCTGGGGAAGAAAGGGGAGGAGCAGCCCAGGGCAGCAGCTCCGAGCATCCCACAGCCCCCAGCAGCACAGCTGGGAACCAAAGGAAGCACGGATGCAACACTGGGGGTCTATGACTTTTTCTGCCTTCTCACTCAAGACCCAGCTCCAGACATCTTAAGTGAAGAGAGTAAATCCTGGAGGAGAAGAGGTCAGGGTTTTTGTTCAGGCTCAGACACTTGGGCATGGAGCAGCAAACTGCAAAGGACCGAACCAGAGCAGACAGGAAAAGAATATGAAGCTGGGGCTGATTTGCTCCTGCTGAAAGTTAATATGCTTCCCCTGGAAATTTCCGTGGAGCTAATCCAACTCTTTGCAGCTGAGAATCTGGCCCTTTTGTGTTCAGATCAGTTGTAATAATTAAAGATATATTAAGGCAGCCGAGAGTGCAGCGTAATCAGGACTGGGAGAAATACTTCAGAGTTATTTTAGCTTTAGTCTTTATGTTTATTTTTCTGTGACTGAGATTGTTCAAATAATACATCTCCAGGGAACAGAGTAAAAATATAGATTCTAATTTGAATATAGATAAACACTGGATTATATATCACCAAATATGCTGGTGTAGCATATGCAGTACACACTACGTGTTAGCACCAAGCATTACGTCACCGCAGCACCAAGCCAACTGACTTTCCTTGTGCTAATGTATTTTTTACCTCCAAACATGAATATTTTTATATCTATATATATGTGCTGCTACAATGCCATATTCTCAGGTTTTACAGTTGAGCTGCATTTTGCTGGCACAGGTTACAATGGAGGAAAAAAGCCAACTGGAACACGTCGCAAAGCAGGATCATAAGGTTTCACTCAAGTTGCTTAAATTATTATGTAGGAGGTATATTATCGACCTTTTAATAAAAACCTTTACAGTCTCCATGGAAACATTTTTACATTGACATATAAAAACATAAATGGAAAAGAAATGTTGTAAAGAAAAAAAAAAATAAAAATCTGTTCTCCTGTTCATAAATTAGAAGCTGCCTTTGCTGTGCTGCTCTTCCCTCCCTTACACAATGATGATTCATTAGTTGAGCATCTTACTGTAACCTGTGAAGTAAGCTGAGGTATGCAAGTGGCTTTATCCTAAAATAGCACTTAATGTTCCTAGAATGGAGCTTCCTACCTCCTGTTAAACCAGGGCAGCACGTCAGGGCATTTGGACTCTGGTTAAATGTGCAGTAGGTGGAAGAACAGTCAGAAGCTCCCACTCGTAAAAATCAAAGCTCCCACGAAAGTGCCCTCCTGGTTTCCTTTTTTACTTAAAACATGAGACTCTCACCCTGACTGTGCTGAATTTCCAGGAGTTTGCAGTCCTTACAGCAGAGGAAAATCCTTCCTTAGGCTCAGGCACCAGTGCTGGAGCCCCAGCAAGTTTGGGAAGGGGCAAGGAGTCTCAAAGCACATCATCTGAGATAAGGATCAGCCTCTCTTGATTTGAATTCCAGAGCTCTCAGCTGTGGTCTGCTGACATCTCGTCAGCACCCTGACATTTCCCAGTGATATACCCTTTATATCACCCTCAGCTCCAGAGGCCAGCTGACAAGATGCAAAGACATTCAAATTCTGATCCTAAGACAAAGGAGGAAGTTTGAGGTGTTAAAATAAAGACTGCAAGAAAAAGAGCACGGAGATTGTTTTCTGAGATGCACAACACTTTCTCAGTTTGAGCACAGTACTAAAAGTGCTTTTATTTACAGAGAATTCTCTGCTATGCTTCTCTTTTACTCTCATCTCTCAATTCCCTCTTTCAATCGATGCAGAGATGTGCCAGCCATTTGCAGGAATGTTTTTTTAAATGTGAAAAGGCTTTTAAAAGAGCCCAGAGATACAAAATCATCAACATGAACTGAAAAAAAACCAAAACAAAAGAGTTCCAAAAAATGTACTGGTTGAGTAGTGACTAATGATGCATTTATCTGTCTCATACACTGAGAAAAAGAATAAAATCCTAAAAGTTATTAATTTAGCTTTCCACCTAATTGCAATTAAAAAAATAATGGGTGATTAGCACATAGTTTAAAAAAAAAAACTATTATAGAGTCTTCATAAACAGGTAAATGTCATGTTCTGAATGCAGCAGATAATACAGAAGAATTATACAGGTTTAAGGTCATGGCAAAGCCCAGTGAAATTACTGAATATCTTCACGTGCCACTCAGAAGCACTAAAGAGTATTCAGGATGAAACAAAATAGATATTAACTTCTAAATATAATTTAGTACCAAACCAAGCAGCTGTCCTCCCACAAGCAAACTGAGTAAGATATTTGTAAGTATATGCATACTACATATATATATATATATACACATGTATAAACACTTTAGTTATCCAAAGCTGGTTTAGTCTGCTTTTTTTTGCAGTCCCTATCTGCTACAACCAATATTCTGAATTTCAGTGACCTCAGCTGCTGAATGCAGCTTGAAGAGGACACCCGAGCTGTTCCTACCTGGCCAGCTCTTGCAGTGCCTCCAGCTTTGTGTTCATAACTAACCCGGCAAAGGAAACTGATTTTCACCAAGTGCTCAGCACCAATTCTCTAAATACCAGAATCTCCTGCGTGTGTCTCAAATTCACCCTGGCCAGGCTCAGGAGAGGAAATAGGTAAAGGGAGTCAGTCACGGTGAAGTGATTGCTGAAATGAATACTGAGAAGTGTTGAAAACGTGGAGACTGCCTTGTCCAGTACTGCTCAGGGAAAAAAGTAAAAAAAAAAAAAGAAAAAAAAGAAAAAAAAGCTGTTTTTCAAACCAGGAAAGATCAGAGGAATATATATGTGCATATATATATATAAATACATGAGAAAAAAAAGTTTCTGTGCTGAGACACAGAGTCACAGCAGCACACAGCTCCTTCCAGCATGTCAGGGGGGGAACCCAATGCCTGTCCCCAGGCTCCAGCCTCCAGCCACTGCTACGAACTGGTTGAAAATCTCTCTCAGACAAACTGGTAATTTTTTTCAGTTGCATCTGTTCTTACAGCTAGTTAGAAAGATGCTACACTGTGTTTGGAAAAGGCAAGGGCATGCACTGACTCTGTGCTCAGGATAATTCACCAGTGCCTCCAGTTTCCACATCCTTCAATAAATACTTTTGAAACTCATAAAGACTTTTTTTTCACAAAGGATTCACTGGAGGGGCTGAACTACCATATCATGAGACTGACATGCAGCAAAACACAGCACACTCTAGAAAGGATGGCTTAAAAAGAAAGTATGTGTATTCTGTCTGCATTTTTTCAGTCATCCACTTACCTAAATTTTACCTTTTTTGTGTGTGCATTGTCTGCTAAATGGTACCTAAAAGAAGGTTGAATCTTGGTTTCATCTGGGAAATTACTACAGATCAGTCTATCTGCTCCATCTTGCAGGGGTGACATCCTTGTTCCTCTCCCCACAGTGTCTCAGGTAGTGCTGAGAAAGGTAACCTGGCCCAGGAGGTGAGTCACTTGATACTTTGTGTGTGTATGTATTTATATATATATAAATATGGAACAATTATTGAAAAACATGTCTACATTTCATATCCACATCTGCAGTCTTACAAAAAAAAAAAAAATTGATTAATTAAGTTTATGATGTGGCCACAGGGCCAAGAGACACACAAAAAAATCCACCTGGTCTGTAACTGTAGCAGGATTTAAAAATGCCCCAAATGGGAGATGTTGGCTCTGGTTCTGGAGTGCCACCAGGCCAGCTGAGCTGCCTTCTCTCTTGCTTTCCCTACAAAACCCAGATGGGAAGGGGACTGTGCAACAGGGCATAAAACTGGATGCTACTGGGGCTGCTGGGGACAGCTACAGTTTTTGAAAATTAATATGAGCTGGCTGCATCCCAGTCTCTGAATTTTGGGATATTTTGTCAGCTGCTCAAGCCCCATTGTCCCAGTTAGGAGGTTGCTCAGTAGCCTGATGGACTCTCAGCTAGACCAAGAACTGGTTTTCAATAGGATAGCAGTTGACAGATTTTTGTTGGAATTCTTCAAAAAGAGGGAAAAAGCACCAGAGCCTTTGAACTGGATGCTTTCGCTTTTTACAAATTCTTTTTTTAAAACAGTCCAAGAGACTTTGGTATCCCTGAGAAGAAGTCATGGTAAGCTTCCCTGCATTTGGGATATTCAGTCAGTAGACAGACTGTAAAGCCACATCTTTGTGACTGTGTGCCTGAACCAAATATAAAAACAAGGATGACCAGGGAAAAAAAAAATAATGTCAGGAATAAAAATTTAAAATTAACACTCAACATTTAATCTGCACCCCACCAGCACCTCAGCCCTTTCTGACCATCACTCAAGGCATTTCAATTTGCTACACTGTGGTCAGGAAACTGGGAGGCATGTGCAAATGTCAACATGATGCTGCACCAGCCCTCTGCTTCCTGGGAAGAAACAAGATGGTTTTACCCCACTCCACCCCAGCTTGGAACCAGTTCTTCTGAGCAGCAACCCCAGTGTTCACCAGCCCTGGAGTCACAGGACTGCAGATTTCTCTGCGTGTCTGTGTGTTTGCCTCTGCCATTTCCCAGTGTTCCTGGGCACTGCAGTCACAGCCATTGAACTGCTCAGTGCTGAGTGTAATAAAACACTGAAGGCATCTGGGTTTTTTTGGACACGTGTCTTGGCACAAAGCTGGGCTTGAAGTGTTGGATTCTCTTTGCACAGTTTGGAGAGCAGCTTGTTTCCAGTGGAGCTGGAAACCTGTAACCATTCATATCCTCTGCTGGGTACTTTGTTGTAGTATAGCAGTGTTTGGGTTTGTTTTCAAAAAAAAAAAAATGTAAGGGGGGGAAACCTAAGAAAGAACAGATGCTAATACTGGAATATTAGAGCTAAGAGTTGTTATGGCAGCTTGGGGAGCTATCTAACAGGTCTTTTTGGACAAAACCTGGCCTGAAAGCAAGAGTATTAAGTACTGTCAAAACAGGTTCCTCTCTCCCTCTGGTGAAATTGCTTTTCCCAGGTACCTCCCGTGGCTCCCACCCAAGCTCCCTGCCCGCTGCCCCAGCCGAGTGGGATCAGCACTTGGCCACCTCTCCATCCACACCATGGTTTACATTCCACTGCTTCCAGGCTCTCCCCTCATTACACATTTTTTTCCACTGTTTAATGTAACAGGACAATGCAGGAGACACGATGGCTGTATAAATGTCAAACAGGGATCAGAGAAGCAGCAGACAGCTCAGCTTCACTTCATACCCAGAGCAAACCAAACCCTGAACCATATTGCAGGTCCCTGGCTGGTTCTTACCCTGATGTTGTCCCAAAACACTTTGGAGCACCTCTGTATTTCCAGAATTGGAGCAAGTGGGCAAGGAAAAGACCCCCAGAGTGGGCCTCTAGTATGTCAGAGTCTGAATGAAGTTTCTGATGGCACTGATGGCAATTTCTTCCATTTTTATGCAGTTGCCATCTATGTGGTTAACTAAAGACATGCAGTGGCTGGAAGGAAACACCAATTCTTTTCCCTCTTGTTGAAATGACTTCCACCCTTCTGCTATCATATTTGCTGTTAGATTTAATTTGTTTTGGTTTAGCACATTTTAGCTGAGCAACCAATTTGGATGTTATGACTTGAGCCCATTTTAGAATTGTTAAGGAATTTATTTTTTTTCTTTTTCACAGTTTGTTTTTTTTTCCCCAACCTGTCTGTATTCAGCTTGCACGCTGGGTTGTGTTTAAACAGAAGATCAACTGATAATTGCAACACCAGTGCTGGCATTGCTCTCGTGATGAAGCTGCCAGCATTTCCAGGTTGAATTTTGGCATGCAGTGTTGCAGCCTGCAAGCCAATTTTATTAAAATGAGTAGAGGGAAAAAAAATCTGTTTGGCTTCTTTCACTTGATAAGAATATAAAACAGACAAACATTTAAAAAGAATAAATTAATGTTGAAAATACAGGTCCTGGCCTGCAGGTATTTTTTGTGGTGTCTGATACTGAGCTGGGGTGCCCAGGCCAATGTCTGTAAGTGGGATCCCTCTCCACCAGCCCCACATGGTCCCAGACGAGGGCATTAAACATGCATTAAGTACAAGTTGGGGCATCGAGTGTCTGTCTTGCCCCTGCCAAGCCCAAGCACCTCCATGCACTCCCACAAGGAGTCCAGCACAGCTAAAAACCAGTTCACCCCAGGAAACCCAGATTTCTCAGTAAAGCCACATCCATCTGCACTTCTTATTGTTCAAGGGCCCACCACCTCCTCTGCAAAATGTAAAACCTCACACCAGCAGAATACAGATGAAAATCTGCACTCGTATAATTTTAAGCCTATGGGATAGTGATAATTACTGTTTTAGAATGGGATCAAAAAGCACAGATCTACAGAGACTCTTTGAAGTCAATATCTATTTATTATAATTACACAACATTTTCTATCAGACCTGAAAGCATTATTCAGGCATTAATAAATTAAAGTTCACAAAAGAATGGCAAGCTTCTGCCACTATTTAGAATCGTTTTATAGATGGGCAACCCAAGAAACAAAGATTTTAGGAGGGAGTCCTTTGTGGTCAAGCAGCATTGGGCCACAGGCTGTCAAATAATGTCACATTTAGCTTACAGGAGTCACCAGTGTTCCCTGTATTCTCACAGCTAGGACTTTCCTGGTTGGAGGTGCCAGAGGTGAACGTTCTGGTATCTACTGAAGCTGTGTGGTAAACACAACTATTAGCACTTTGTATTTAAACTGCCTTTATCCAACAATTGCACTGATTTCATGACCACGAGCTGCACAGAAGCTTTTATGCCACACTCCTCACATGCACGAGAAGAAGACAAAAGAAGTGAAAAAGGGACTTGCACAAGGTGGTGTAGGGAATTGAAAGTGAAGTTGGGAGTGCTGGGAGCCAAAGCTCCCCATCACCCACTCCTGGATTCCAGCTTTGCACTGAAGGTTGAGGGAGATGTGATGCAGCACACAGACACCAAACAAAACCAGGAAAGAATCTGGGTACCAAGGCATACAAGTTGGCTTAGCAGTTATTTGAAGCACAAAGTTATTTAACTACGAATTATTGCAGTGCCTCCATGAAATGGACGCAAAGGTGGTCTGAATGGAGCTTGGGAAGCCCACCTTAGGCTCCCACAGGTGGTGTTAGGGGAAAGCAATGCTCTCCTTGGCTGCTGAGGACCATGTCTCACCTCTCATGCCAGCCCTGGGGCAGGAGGACTCGGTGCTGGCACGGGGAGTAGCACCAGCAGAGAAATGGTACAATAGCATCCTGACCACCACGGGTTTGCCCCTCAGGAAAGGCTCCCACCAACTTCCTCTGCTGTGATTTCCCCTTTTTCATTATGTTTGACATTTTTGAGACTGAGCTTTGTTACAGACTATTAGCCTATGGCAGTAGGCTGGGGAGATAAGACTTCATCAAGCTATAAATCACAGAAAGGAGTGGAAAGCTGTGAAATCCTGAGGTTGCACCAGCAGGTCTGGGTGGGTTTGCCTGAGTGTTGTTCTACCAACCACAATATTTCAAGTGACTTGAGGTAGGAGCCAACATTGCAGCTTGCAGGGAAAATGAGTTTGGTGCCTTGTGTCTGAATAGCAACACTATTAAAGTTTTGTACTTAGCAGTGTAGTTACTGACTTTGTGGGATCGCTGTAGCAAGTTGTAAATGATGCATGAAATGAAGAATTCCTGCCCATCCTAAGGAGAGATAATGCACATAATAGACTGCCTTGCAATCACAGCTGTGCAGTGCTTTTTTGTTCTGCTCACAGAAATGCCCTCCAAACCCCAAAGCAACAGTACATACAATGCATTCACTGGGTGGTTTGTTGGTTTGGATTTTTTTTATCTCTCTGGCTTTACATTAACTATTCTCCCTCTCCCCTCTCAGACATACGTTCAAGGAAGGCAGTTTGGGGACAATGGGGACACAGATGTCCAGAGCCCACTGCTCAGACCCAGGCTCCTAAGGATACTCGTGCTCCTCTCCACTACCCAAGTGCCACAATAATTTTACAGCTGCTGCCCAGATGACATTTCATCTCAGACTTTAAACTACCACAGCAGGTTATTGCAAATGCTCCCAAGGAAGGAGCAACCCTGACCTCCTGTTCTGTGTGCTACAGGAGACCCAAACCAGCAAGAAACAGGGCCAGAAAGGAGGACTGAGAAGAGAAGATTTAGATTTGATGTCAGGAAAAAGTTCTTTGCAATGAGGGCAGTGGAAAAATGTCCCAGGTTGCCCAGGGAGGGGGTTGAGGCCTCATCCCTAGAGATGTTCAAGGTGAGGCTTGAGGAGGCTCTGAGCACCCTGAGCTGGGTGAGGGTGTCCCTGATCCTGCAGGGGTTGGACTGGGTGACCTTGAGAGGTCCCTTCCAACCCAAATCATTCTACCATACTATAATTTTGGCCAGCAGACTTCCCTGGCTATCTCCAAAGATTTGTGCAACCACTCCTGACCCAGTGGTTCAAACCAGGAGAAAAAAAAATCAATTTGCAATATGTGAGACCCCAGCTTAGCAACAGTTACAGTCAGGATCTGGATTTGGCTGATGTGGATCAGGCAGGAAGCTGGTCCCAGCTCAGGTGTGTGTGGGAACACAGAGATGGACAAAAACAGCTGCGATGGTACAGTCAGTGCAGGTTTTGTTCACTCAGGTTTCATGTCACCTGCTTGGGCATTTGTCACATCATGTTTGCTCAAAAAGTCACATATCGAAGAGATTTATACTGCCATGTGCTTTATACTTGAAAAAGAATTCTTTTTTTTTCCTTCTTTATTTTAAACATCATTTTTAATGTGTGAAATATCAATAATAAATCACATGGTTTTGCTACTCAAGACCTTTGCTTTCTTCAGTGCCCTGGTGAGTGTTAAGTGCATCAGCAACACGTGAGCTGATCCAAAAAACCCAGGAATGGTTCTTTTGGAGAAATAAAGCCC
>JAAWXA010000001.1:81912059-81954559 GCA_038090715.1 Florisuga fusca
CCAGCACATTCATCTCTTTTAAGTGCTCATTAAGGTGGGGTGTGACAGTCCTGGAAAATGAAACACTAATTCTTTTCCTCTGAAGCCTGAGTGGAACATTCCCAAGGGCAGCTATAGTTTAGGTGTATTACAGGACTAGGGCAGCAGGAGATTCCTCCTCTGCATCTCATTCCAAAAAAAAAAAAGTGATGCCATTTTTTTTGATGCCACTATTCTTCTTGCTCATATCCCTATGATCTACGAGATCTGAAGGAAACAGATGTCAGTTTGTGGTGTTTGATAAATGGTTGGTGGAACTTGGCTGTGACTACCCTAACTCATTTCAGGTCAGCATAATTTGCAGTCAGTCTTCTCTTTTCCTTGATTTAGACCGAGACTTCCACAGACAGAGAACCAAAGATAAGATTCTGCAGCTTCACAGTCACTTTTTTCAAGCGCAGTTAGAAAAGCAATAAAGCAACTGTATCTAAAGATGTCCCTGGTACTGGAATACTTCTCAAACATAATAACTATGTGGGGTTAGGTCTTGCTATCGGAGTGCTGGCGGATCCAGACCTCTCAGACAGAGATGTTCAATATTCCCTTCAACAATAAAGGTTCATAAAACAACGCGTATGAACTCCTTAATGAACTAAGAAACGGTTATTGGTTCCCATTAGAGCTAGTGGGTTTAAATTCAACTCAAAAGTCAGAATGCAGCACAAGGAGGAATGTATAGAAATGTTCCAGCAGAAAAGGATTTGTGCCGCTAGTCCCGGCCAGCTTTTCTGTCTGAAAAGGCAAATGTCTTGATTAATTTTTTTTCTCTCTCTCTCCACCTTTTATTTTTCATGCTCTCTCTTCTTCCTGAAGATCTTTATTTATTTTTTCTCCCCATCTACACATTTAATTTGACACAAATTAATACTGAATGCAGGTATTCGATCTATGCTTTTTAAATATAGCTTGTCAAATGCAATGTGGGGATAAAGCTTTGCTTGTAGAGAAAAAACAGTAAGAAAAAAAAATCCTTTTTTTTTTTTGCTGGAATATGCGAACAAAGAGGAAGAGGGAACCCTTCCATGCAAACCAGACAGACAGGAAGGGATGGAGAGGAAAGCAATAACCATGCTACCAACAGAAGGGAAAATAAAAGGGTATTGAGGAGACCAAAGATGTATCTGAGTGATGTAGTGATAATTTAAGCATTCGAGGAATGATTAGAAAAGGGAGGTGGCATGGATGATAATTATCTAATGAGGAAGGAAGGACTAACAATGACAAATGAGGACTCAGTGACACATGTCTGCAGTGTGAGCCCAGAGCTGTGTCAGGGCCACCTGATGGCCCTGGCTACCAGCCCCTCCACTCAGCTTTGGCTTCCCAACCCAGCAGGGGCCAAATGTGTTGAGCAAACTTTACGGTGCTTTTGGTTGCCCATTCTGGTGGTTCCATCCCACCTCCTGGGCCTCCCAGCCAGCCAGGAGGCTGCAGACATGAGAAGAACAAGGTGGAAACACAACAGTAAAGAGTTAGGAGGAAGAAACAGGAAAAGAACATTTATTAAATAAGGAAAGAGAGGCTGAAAAAGATGTGCAAAAAGTGATGCAACTGTCAGCCATGAGGGTGAAGAACCAGATCAAAAGGAAGAAAGATTAGGAAGCCTGCAGCAGAAAGGAAAGAAAAGATGATAAAAGCTTGAGAACAACTAAGGATAAGGAAATAATTCTGTTGTGTACAAGAGAATGCAGGGCCTTAAGGAAGAGAAGGCAAGGATGCAGCAGAACGTGGAGCACAACAGGGGACAGAGGGCAGCAGGAAAGATGAGAGGTTGGCAATGGGTGGACAAAAAAACAACAGAAAAATCAGCTGCTCTTAGAAAGAGAAAACTAGACAATCTGAAATTCGGATGCCACAATTACCAGAGCCTTAGATATGTCTAAAAGAGAGATCAAGACAATACTTTTGTCCATCGGGACTCTCTCATTAATAATAGAAAGGGAATTTCTTTTTAAGCACGACGTTCATCACCTTTCCTTCTGCTGCTGCCAGCAGGTGGGACCAGACATGGGGTGTGCTGGGAGCATCCCCCACTCCTCCAGACCCCTGAGGAAAGCACACGGGGCTCTGAGCTCTCCTTGTGTCCAAACAGAGATGATATTATGCTTGTCTGTGATACAAATGCTCTTGACTTTAGCAAATGCCCTTTTCACAGCAAAACAGGGGCTGAGAAGCACCAAGGCTCTGGGAGAAGCTGGCCAGAGGGATGACAGTGATGCTGGGACAGGTCCTGGGGTCAGCATGGGGAAGGAGGGAAGCAGGCTGGCCTTGCCAAAAACCTGCTGCTTCCCTGGGGCTGGAGCAAGCTGGGAAGGCTCCTGGCAGGGTGTGTGGACAGAGCAGCCAAAAGCTGGCCCAGGTTCATGGGAGCACTTCGGCATCTCACCCTCCTGTACAAACACCCTTTGCAGCCTCTCTCTGCGCCGTTCTGGCACATCACAGGGATCAACTCACCCTTTCCTTTGTGCAAATTGTATGAAGATTTCCCTAAATCAGGCAGAAGAATGAGTAAGTCCAATCCTAAGCCTGCAGAAACACCCCAGCTATGCAGATGGGCAAGTAAGTGTTCATCTGCTTTTACTCTAAACAAATTAATTGTTTGCCATTGTATTAAATAAAAATCTACCAGACTGGACGTGGCTTCAGAGGTGACAAAGAACATTTCTAACTGATGTCAGAGCATTCCCAGACTCTTTCCACATGCCTTATGCTGGTGAAGTATCCCAGGCACACACCTGAAGTACCAAAACCACAGAATCACAGAATGTTTAGGTTGGAAGAGACCTCCAAGATCATCCAGTCCAACCTTTGACTAACAACACAGTCAACTACTAAACCCTGTCCTTAAGGACCAGGTCCAAATGCCTTTGAAATGCCTCCAGGGATGGTGACTCCACCACTGTCCTGGGCCATTCCAATGCCTGACAACCCCCTCAGTGAAAAAATATTTCCTAACATCAGCCAAACCAGGATGGAGAGGGGTCCCATCATGTCCATCATGGACCATGCTAAAGAGTCATGCACTGATTCCCATGTCACTGGAAAAAACATATCCTAGGTTCCAGCATTGTTTGACTTCACTACTGTATTTAACATCAGCATCCTCATACCTTCACAAGAACAAGCTGCTGGGCTCACGTGGGGCATTTACTGTCTGGCATGCAGTAAACTTGGTTTGAAAGGTGGCATTTCCTGGTGCAGATCCTTAGTTACAGCAGGATAGGCAGTGAGGAGGAACTTTACAGAAAATTAAAACAAGAAGGGATATGTGGCACAGCTGTCCGGATTTCCTTGGAAATATGAGGCTGTACCATATATTAATTATGCTGAGGTAAATGGGAAGAAATTTAAATATAGAAGAAATACCTGAAACCAGTAATTGGCTGGACTGCTATCACCCCCCTCACTCTGCTGCTGTTGAAGTTACCAACAAAATATATTCTGCTTCATTTCCCATGGCACCAAACACTTGGAATACTGTTCCACATCTTAATATTACAGAAAGATGAGGTGACATTATAAAAAATCCTGACACAGATCTCTCTTCACCAGCAGGAAATTCCAGCCATGTCTCCTGAAATGAGGAGGCTCCTTTTTACTTCATCACCTGAGCAACACAGAGGATCTGCTGCCCAAACCTGGCCTCAAAATCAGTTTTCCCCTCATGTTTTTGTCCCACAGTTGACTTTTCAAGACAAGGAATCAGTAGCTGTTATTGGAGCTGTACAGGTAACTAAAATAGAACAGTGTAGATCTGAAGAATGTATAATATAAATTGTCAAAATCAGATAGATTTCAGGTTAAATCTGTTAATGCAGCCTTATAATCCTGTGGGATGCAGACACGAGGCAGATTTTTTTCTTGCAAAAACAGACAAGATGCCTGCACAATGGTTCTTCAAGAACAACCACACCAGGCAATGTAGGACACGTGCTGCAGAGGGGCTGCTCAGGAGAAGTTCCTTAGAAGTTTGACTGGGCATTCAATTAATACTCCAATTATTCTTCCATTATTTAGGCTGTGAGCCAAAGGTTTCCTGGGTGCACAGGAAGTTAACAGGGAGATGAAGAAAGCTTGTGAGGCCACATCAGCATATGCTCACTGAAGCCCCATTTCTTCAGCACTAAACTCATTCACTGCTCCAACAGTATATTTCTGTGTCTATGTATTTAGTAATGAAAAGCATCTAAGAATAATTATTCAGAATAGTTCCTAACCAGGTGGGGGTTTTTTCAGTCATTTGTTCAGAGCCATGTCTATTTAAAAAATGGATGAATTAATTGGGAAATAGAAAAAAAAAGAAAAAAAAAAAAATATGCAATGTCTCCCATTCATTGCTAGAAGGAAATTAAGGAGTTTCCAAAAGCTTGCCAGTAATCCCCACTGCTTTCTAGCATTCAGCACTGGATATATATAATTCCATATGAAAAAATTACATGTGAAGAAAGTTATTTCAGTGGCAAAGCCAAGTATTTGAAAGTTAAGAAGTTAAGAAATGCCATTGCTAGGATTGCCCGTGCAATCCTGATTCTTCCCGCTCATGGATCCAACTTCTAATGTGAAGGGAGAGGCAATGGAAAAATATTATGTGATCATACAGTTACAGATTGTATCATAATGCATGTGCTCATGGGAGCAGAAATAGAGTTGCAGACGTGTAACCGTAAATCTGGCATTCCTTAACATACAGATCTTGTGTGTACAAGGGAAATAACTTCCTTCAAACAGATTTTTTTTAATGTCATTTCCTGTTTTGTTAAGTTTCTAAGGAAATACAGAAACCAAATCATCTTCTGCAAAGCTCTATATAATAAAAAAATAAAAGAAAATTCTTTGAGCCCAGGTCTTGCTTTGTGGTTTTTTTCTGTCTCTCACCTTCTTCTCTTTGTGAGAGATGGAAATCTCCTTCCCTGGAGGCAGGAGGAGGGTGCAAGGGGATGCTGGAGGGAGACCTGGGGGCTATGGTGATGCCAGCCTGGTGGGGCCATGCTGATCCCCAGGACTTACTGCTATCCTGTCCCAGGGTGCTGGTCAGCCTTTTTGGCATCTTACCAAAAGCCACCTGTAAAATGTTTTGGTTTTACAAAAAAAAAAAAAAAAAAAAAAAAAAAAAAAAAAAAAAAAAAAAAAACTCAGTTAAACCTGAAAAACATTTTGTGGACCCCAGAAAAGGCACTTCTCTGGCCTGCAGGCTTTGTTGCTGCCAGATTTCAGAAGTCTGCTGTGAACTGTGCAGCTGCTGGAGCTGCTGCAAAAGAAAAAAAGGCCTCAGGAATCTTCCCCCCAGATGAAGGGCTGCGTGGGAAAACGGCTCCTGCTGAGACAACACGAGGGGTGTGATGGCTCTCATCTGATTTTGGAAAGCCTGAGGAGTTTGCCCTTGGCAACAGAGGGAGAAGAGGCAAATCCCCTCTGAATGCCCAAGACAAGAGGTGCCCTGGCAGCAGCCCCAGGGACACAGCCCCAGCCCACACGGGGCACTGCCCTGGGGATGGGATGGGGCATCAAAGGATGGACAGGAGGAAAAACCTATTGCAGATGACAGAAACTAATCCAAATCCTTCTTGGCAAACCTGCTTATTTAATATGTTCATTTCAATACATTTCACAAAGGAAAGTGAGATTTAATTTTATTTTTTTTTAAGTTTATTAATGCAAGTTGTGGGGAAAATGACTGCAATAGCTTACCCCCAGATTCAGAAGAGAGAGAAGCTGAACTCTAATCATCATTAAATGTAAAATTCTGTAATTTTTTTACTTTTAAAATGGTCTTAACTAAAGCAGGATCTCATGGCTCACCAATGAACAAGTGTTTCTTTTAAAAAAAAAACTTTCCAATTAAAATTATAAAGAAAAAAGGAAAGGAAAAAAAGGTAGCTAAACCTCCAGTCTGTCTTACACAGTATCAGGAATACATCCAACCTCAAAGAATTTTTATTAACCTCTCACTGCTCCAGCTCCAGAAAAAGTCACCCAGAACAGCTCCTAGTCTGACATCAGAAGCTGCCAAGCACCCCAGCACACCTGAGCCCCACCAACAGCCACTGCTGCTCCAGGTTGGAATCCATCACCCAGTGGAATTCTGCCAGGGGATACACACCAGCTTGCACCTTTTGCATTTTTTTAATGCACAGGGTGGTTACCTAGAGGCAAAGCCTTGGGTCCCACATCTGAATTCTGCAGGGAATTGCAACAAAGGATTTGGCCCTGAACTTCATCTGAGCAGTAGCTGCTTGCCATGTGATGCCCTTCCAGGGGAAACCATCCTTCCCGGCTGGCCCACATCTCCTGCCACCAGAAGCTTTTATCCTGAGCCATGAAGTGGCCTTTCTGCACAATATTGGCCACCTGGCTCCCCAGGGACTGCCCTGCTCTAAGCCAGGGCTGTGCAGAGGCTGATGCGTCACTGGGTGGGGGGACCCAGGGGTCCTGTGCCCACCTCAGCTTGGGTGCCAAAGGCTGAGCAGCCGTGCCTGGGGACCTGGGTCTTGGCAAGAGCTTTGAACACAGGGGATGAGGAAAGTCACTGGGCACACTGGGGGCTTCTGGTGTACCCCAGAACCAGAAGCCCAAAGGGGAAAAAGACTGAAAAAAACCAACCCAAAATATGCTAAAATACAAAGAAAACAAACAAAAAAGACCCTTCCTGCTCCACCTCCAAACCCAGCAAGCCTTGCAGTGTCAAGAGGCAGAGCTGCCAAGGTGTCAGGGGCACCTACCAGCTCCTAAAACACCTGCTCTGAAATACCTGTGCTCTGCAATTAAATATTCAGATGATGCCTCATTTATTAAAATTAGACATTAAGAGTGAATTAGGGCTAACTTAATTATTATACTGAAACACAAAAATGATAGTATATTATTAGAAACATATTTTACTTGCAAAACTGTGTTTGCAATCTAGCCAAGGAAAAAAAAAAAAAGTTGTGAAATAGACTTTTTATAGTAGGTTTTAATTTTGAATAATTAGGATTAGGCACTGGGGATTTGCAACCCAAATAAAAATTACCTAATTAACCCTTATATTGGCCCTAACAGAAAAGCCAAATAGTTCAGCAATTAAAAAAAAAAAATTCAGAAAAGCAGCCTTCCATACACGGAATAACTCATAGTCCAAAACCAAAATGGGATTTAAAGGCACCCACTGGAAAGTATTTACAAACCTGAGCAGAGAGGCACGCAGGCAGCTGGGGTTTGGGTTTGCTCTGATGTCACCAATATGGTCCAGACATTGGACATTCACATCCCCCACTAGGAAATGTGGAATCATCTCAGACCTTTTTTTTCTTGACACTCTCTTAGAGCTCCTGCTGCCTCATTTCCTTTCCTGGTGATTATTAGTTCCATTTGGGCTGCTTTTTCTTTTCGTTTCCCCCGGCATGTCCAGGAAAGGACACATTCATGGCAGTAGGACCTGGCAGCTTGTGGCCAGCACCCCAGGCAGGGGGGACACACCAAGTCAGGGACTGAAGCCTCTTGCTGAGCCAGGAGAAACACCCCTCCAAAGGTCCCTGCCAGAGCCACTGGGCAGCAGCACCCAGGATGGGGAGGAGGTCCTCAGGACCATCCCAGGTGAGCCTTGAGGAGGCTCTGAGCGACCTGATGTAGTTGAGGATGTCCCTGCTGACTGCAGAGGTGACCTTTGGAGGTCCTTTCCAACCCAAACCATTCTATGACCACAAGGAGGAGAGCACTGCTTGAGCAGAAAACAATTTTCCCCTCAGTCAAGGACAAGGGTAGATATTCCAGACTCCCACAAACACCAGTGGTGCTGGAGAGGAACTCCAGTTCATTCCTCTGCCCAAGGTGTAATATTCAATACATAAATCCAAGGTAAAAGCACTCTGCTCCAGTTCCATATGTTTTAAAGCTTCTCGTGTTTTCATTTCATAGACAGAATTGGCAAACTGCAGAAATATGAGCTAGTGCTTGAGCTGAAACCAGAACTGGCCAAACTTTGAGGCTGCTGGGGTTTGAGAGGCGTGCAAAATCCAGTCAGATCCCTCCAGATATAATCATATTCTATGAGTTAAGAAAACACAAAGGCATCTGTCCAGCTTTTCATGACAAGAGGTGAAACATGCCAAACAGGTCTCAGATTGCTACAGAAATGTGGAACCAGAGCCTACAGACCCATCTCCATATGGAAGGATCTAGACAGTGACCTAAATGAAGAACATGAGAATGCTGCTGAGGATCTAAAACTGAACTGTGTGATCACCGACTCTTGAATGATGCTGGAATAAAGAAGATGAAAATTTACATCTGAAGAGCTTCATCAGTCTAATAATTAGCCAGCAGTAATTATCACCCTTATCCAGAACTCCCTGAAATATTGCTGCCTGTATTTAGACGTGCAATGCACATCAACATTAACGCAGTCATGAGCAAAATGAAATGTGAATTTTAACACCTGTTGTGAGTTCCTTTCCTTCGAGTAACCACCAACGTGTTTGAATAACTTCTCATCTACTTCAGCTCAGAAAAATACTTAATGCAGTTTTAGTGAACACTTGGTGCCTTAGCATTAGAGAATTCCCTTCCTCCTGAGGCTGCTTTAAGCCGTGGTTCTGCCATGTCTATCCAGGAGGGCTCCAAGAAGGGGAAGCACCATCCTGGACTTTCCTGGCACCCTGAAGCAGGTACCTGCAGGTCCACCTCCTGGAGGTGTGGGAGGGATTTTGTGCTGCCTCTTGTTCAGGGTGAGCATCCAGCTGGCAATCCTCAGCCCTTGTGTCTTTGGGTGTTCTCCCTCCAGGCTTCCTCCAGCAGCCACTGTGGCCAAGCCAGGGAGATGTCCCCAGTCCCCTGGGGATGGAGCACCCACCACTTGCCCGGGTGCCAGGACCCATCACCTTGAGCTGAACTCCCCAGGGGACTGCCCAGTCCCACCACGGGATCCCCACCAGGATGCTAACCACAGACCATGCTCTGCCTCCCAGGGATTTCAGGGAGCAATCCAGGGAAACAGGGATTTTGCTCAAGGTTTATAGATTCAATCAAACCTCCTCCAGTAATTCCCATGGAAGAACTCTAGATACATGAAACTGAAGCCTTCATTTTTTAAAGTTTGCTTTTCCCCTGCTATTAAACACATAATTTGATCTCATCTCATTCAATTTTAAAAAGATTAATCTTATAAAAAAAACCACCCCCAAAACATCAGCCTCCTACACCAGTGGTCCCAGTCCAGCTGGGCCTGTCCATCTCAACTTTAAAGCAGAGCCCCATGGCTGAGCTGGGTTTTTCCTCCCCCTGTGGACAGAGGCACCAGAACCACTGAGTCCTGGGCCCAAACTTGTGTTCCCAAGGAAAAGCCTGAGAAATCCAGGTCCCCAGGTTCACCCTCTGCCCATGAAGCAGTGCAGGGCTCCACTCTGCTGGCACGTTGCCTCCCACAACCTAGGCTGGATTTCCTTCTTTTAAAATCTGGAAACAATATAAATGGGAGATAACTTGCAATCCTTAATGCTTTCCATCCTCTTTGCAAAATCTTTTCATAATGCTCAAATAGTTGGCTTCCAGTGATGATATTATAATGATCCTGGGGAGTACTGAGAAACTGAGAGTAAATTCAAGTCTAATACATTTTAGAAAATTAATACAATATCACAGGCCTTATATTGAATAATTTTCATTACAGGATATAATTCTCTTACTGGGGAAGAGCAATAACATGGTGATTGTTGATGTTGCCAGTGCTCTTTTGTATTTTTTTTTAAATCTGCAATACTTAGGCATTAAATTGTGCTGTTATAGTTGCTCGGCAACCATAACTTCTGCACTCACACCTCCCATGGTTTTGTAACAACAACAATTTTATGGTAATATGGGGATGGGTCTCTCTTTTTTCTTTTTTTTTTTTTTTTTCCCCCAATCAAAATTCTTCTTGATATGTAAATTTATGCTACATTTTATGTATTATGTATGAAAAAAATTAAAATAATTATTTCACTTGAGTAATGAGCCTTAAGTGTTGATTTCAGGGTTAGAATTGCAGGAATGGACCTGCTGAAAATTTGATACCAATAAACAGAGGGAATCCACTGGCATATAGTAAAACAATTATATTTCCTTGGAACACCTGCTATTTACATATTTCAAAGGCAAGACACAAAGCAGAGGTGGGGAGAGCAGTCAGGGTTTGTATGATTATGAGTTTTAGAGAGGAGGAATAAATGGCTATTTAAGAAAAAAAAAAAATCAAACCAAGAAAAATAAACTCAAAGTAAATTAAGAGCAGGCCAAAGGTGAGTTACTCTCCTCAGAAAAAAAAAATAGAAAACCTGATAAAATCTGATCCTCCTGAGCACATCTGCAGAACTTGGTGCAGCAGAACACTTCAAGACAAGGTTTTGCTTGGAGGTTGGAGCACCTGATAGTAACTTGGGCATCCCCCAAGCAAGAAGCAGATGCACCCGGGTGTCAGAACTCCATAGGGAATGCAACCATGAGCCTCAGTGGGGAAAAAAATCCCAGCTTCTAAGAACTGTTTCAGCCTTGTGACTCTTTAGACTGAAGAGGAAAATGAGCAAAGTCTCAATTCTGGTCACCTGGCCCTGGGGGAAGCCAGGAGCAGAGATCCTGCAGAATGGACAGATGAAGGTGTGGTAATGAAATAAACATGAAATAAAAACACGAAGGGTGTTTCAAAACTCTGTGCAGGAGATTTCCCCAGCACAAGGTGTCCGGGAGTCCCATACATCATTAAAAAATTTTCTGATGTGTTCAGCCTGCTGAGACCCCTCCTCTATGGAAATCACGGGGAGCAGCCCAGAGGCTTCAGTGGAAAGGGCATGGACAGCAAAAATCTGAAGCAGCAGTAGCCTAACTCTCACAGCATCCCCTACATCAGACTGAAATTAAAGGAATTTGCTTGGAAAAGATTTTTTTTTTTTTTTTTTTATTTTTTTGTCTTCAGAATGATCCTATACTCCTAGTACATTTCTTTTTATTCTTCTCCTCTGTACAAGAGAATATAAGACTAAATAAAGAAGTTACCAGACCATCCTGCAAGAACATCTATGAACCAAAAATTATTCTCTTAATTGTTTTAATTAAGGAAAAAGCAAAGTTATCTACATTTCCCTTTCAATTACTAGAGGGGGAAAATAATTTGATATTGTGGACTAAATTTGTACGAATCTGCTATCAGGCAGCACCTCGGAGTGATTTGAGTTGTTGAATGTAATAATACAAGGTTTTTTCCTTTCAACTAGAACAGGCATTAGGTTAGGGTTCTTGGTTTTTTAGCTTTATTTTCTCCTCTCTCATCAGCCAGGTTTCTCCTCTGTAAACTCACTTCTAGCTGCTTCTGCCTTGGAACAAGATCTTCTTATATCCTTCTGATACCCAGGATATCACTGACAAATTTCTCTGGCAAGATGGAACTGCTCTGTAGATCAAAGAGGTGATTTTGTCCCGTTTCATCCTTCCCTGACCAGGATATCCTCCAACTTCTGGGAAGCCTTGGAAGTACCTGCACATCGTGTCTCTTTCTGAAGCTACCCCAGGAGCCTTCTCTGCATCTTCCCCCCTCACCCATCACAAACCCAACCTGGCTCAGCCCTCGCCACTTCCCAGAGCTGGAAGTGTTTAACAAAAGGGCTTTACCTGAGCTATGGCAGCCCAGGGAACCTGCCACATCACTGCCACACACTAAATGTCTCCCCAAGGATGTTATGGTCTGGGTTCCAAATATAATTAGGAGAAATTTCAAACACTGCTTTGGATTATGTGGAGTAACATGCAGCACTGACACAACTATAGAGAGTATTTCTCAAAGTCTTTTAATCATCAAGTCATATTTTGTCTTCTTTACTTATAGGTCATTTCTTTGACAGAATAAATTATTATTAGCCTCTTAGTTTAAATGTAAAATTTAGCAGAACTATAGTGTCACTGCTCTCTGTGTTCTTTCAGTACTTCTCTTTCATTAAAACTGCCTTTGAAATCTTTTACCCTCTACTCTATCTGCAGCCCAGGGAGGACACTCTCATTCCTGACGTTCTGTTGGTACTAAAGGAAAATGCTGAGGCTCAGGCTCCTCCATCGTTTGGGGGTTTTGAGCTTTTTTTTAATTTTTTTTTTTTTTTGATTCAGAGATCACAGTAATTCTGCTATACAACAGGCTGGGAGAAGACAGCCAGAATACAGGATGTGCTGGGAGATTTGCAATAGAAACTGTGCATTTTCTGAGAGCACAGCTCTTCTCTTAATAGCCAAAGAGCAAGAGCAAATAAAAACAACCATTTTTGTTAAGGCACAGCTCTTTCCCATCCCCAGAATCCTACATGCCGAATATATATGTGCATATATAAAATATTTACTCTGAACAGAGCAAATGACAGACAACTTATGAAATTCAACAGGCTCAGCCCTTTTGAACATCACGAGCTTTGCTGCCCAGCCTCAGGTACCCACGGATAATTTTCAACCACCTCCAGAAATCTTTTTTTTTCCATCTGGATTCTCTTTGCTGCTCAGAAGCATTTTTAAGAACACAGCTGCTACGTGCACACCCCAAACAGTGCCACCCACCAAAGCCACCGTGCAAGGACTGTTCCTGTCCCAGGGAGTGCAGGAGAGGTGCCAGCTTCCCACCCGGCATCACCCCAGGACTCAAACACTCGCCCGAGCTGGGGCAGCACTTGGCTCCTGCTTCCACACTCAACTACATCCAAACTACTGTGGATAAGCACTTTCTCACAGCCTTTTCACAAGACCCCGGGTGCACATTAAGAGGCACAGTACATTTGTTAAAGGTGACACCAGCACTGCAGAAAAAAAAAAAAAAAAAAAAAAAAAAAAAAAAAATCACAACTGACCAAATACTACATTGCTGGAAAGAGTTTCATCTACTCCTGCAGTTCTACTCTGAGCAACACAATGCCAGCAGTAAGAAGGGTCATAATAAAAAGCATAACACTTGCCAAGGCCATATTTCACTGGGCTGAAACATCTTATGACCCAGCCAGCAAGATTCTTTGAGTGCGGAACATTTTGCAAGTTAAATCTCTATAAATATGACTGCAACATGCAAGGAGTAGCTTAAGCATAATGGTTAGCAACTGCCATCCCAGGTCCTGGAGAAAACTCAAATTGCATCAGCATTTTTAAAAAATGGGAATTTAAAGTCTTCTGGAGAGGGTGAAGCTGTAATGCTGTTGGACCCATACTATAAAAAATGAAATATTTCATCCAGCTGCAATAATTCTGCTTCTCTGATTCAGAGGTTCCTTAAAAAACGTGCATCTGCATTGCAATGTTTCGAGATGCTCATGATTCTTCTTGATGTATTTCCCCCAAAATCAGAGGATTTCCTTTGGTTAGTGGCTGATCTTCAGCTGGGAAAACTCAAAAAGGTTGCTGCTTTCAAGGGAGGGCCCCCATGATCCTCCACTTGGCAGGGCCACAGAGCATCCACGGGAAATCTGTGCCATAAATTTCAGAAGCCCATGGCAACTGGGAAATGCCACGCTAAATCCCCAGCCCCACGGCACCTCTGAGCCAGAGCAGCATCCCAGGGGGAGCACACTGGCTCGAGGTACATAAAATTGCAGATCTCCAGTTCCCACACACCTCTCCTTTCACACCTCCCCTTTTCACACCTCCATCCCAGAAATCCCCTTCCCAGGCAGGAGTGGCAGTAAACACAGGGTGTGCAGCCCTTGGGGTTCTACACCATTAACTCAGACCTCCCCACACCATAAAGCTACAGTAGATCCTGTAAAGTCCCTTAGAAGTTAGGTGTCTAATTCCCATTATCCCAGGCTATGGGATGGAAAAAAAAAAAAAAAGCAATTACAGACTGTAAACTCCCCCTTAAACGTTTAACATGAGGTTCCCAAACCTGTTCTGAATGCTCAGATCCTGTGGGAGGACTTTTATCTTTCGGAGGTTTTCACGTTGCATTTTGAGATGCGGAGCAGCCCGTGGCTTACTGCTACATGGAGTAGCATAAGGCTGAGTACAACGGAGCAGATACAACTTCAAGTAAATTTCAAAGTCCCTTTCATGGAGAAGATCGCATTAAGAAGAGGGGTGGAGAAATTTCACTCAAAAAACAAGAGCCAGAGGATGAAATTTCCATTGTAAGTTCCACCACAATTTGTAAATAAATATACCTAGTAACTAGTAATTAATGTTTTATTAGATAAATGACTTGTGCTTGCTAAATTACCATGCATAAATATGCTATTAATATGCAGCAGAACTTACAGTTCAAAGCTCTCAGCAATGTAAACATATGTTCACACACTCCAGCTCAGTGTGCTCATGGATCCACGTTCGAGGGCTGCCATGCAGAGATGTCAATGATTTAGGGGGCTTCAAACTCCATCTTTCAGCTGAGCTTAACCTGGTGATGGGATGAATTCCCTCCAGCCCCCAGGAAGACAGCCAGCTCCATCATATGGAGCTGGTTTGCTCTCTGTGGATTCAGAGTGGGCAGAAAGCCTCATTTCCTGCCCATTGCAGAAGTGTCAGGGTACCCGGTGATCCAAGAGGGAGAGAGCATTTCGTACCCCAGACAGCACCCTGCTAGTGTACATGTAAAACCAATTAATACCATGATGCAACTGGAATAAGGAGAATTAAGCCCATCCAGGTGAGGACACGGCACAACAGGCATGCCCTGAAGAGAAAAGCCTCCCTTCCTCCCCTCCACCTTTCTGGGACAGGCTAAATTACACCCTTCCCACCTTCACTTAGAAGAGAAAGTCTCCTGTTACCATTTTGGCCCATTTTTCCACATCCTTACGTGCCCATACCTCCGCACACCAGAGCTTTTTGCCACCACTAATGAGCTCAGGCTGAAGCAAACCAAAGCACCAAGTGCTTTGCCCATGGCCACACAGGAGCTGGTATCAGGGCCACAGCCAGAGCCAGTCCTTCAGCCACAGCACGGTGCCTTCCCCTGAAGGGGAGTATTTCAAAAAGCACAGCAGAGTTCAAAGACATTTAAAAACATATATTACTACGATTTGTTACCAAGAAATAGATGAAATTCATTTCCTTTATGTGCCTTTCCTCCTCTCTACTAGAAATCACTTTTCCAGGAGATAAACAACAGTGCTCAGTGTTTGGCTTCCATCCTGCTGTCAGGCTCTCCAAATAACCCACTCACAGGAATTCCTATTGGCACATCAAATCTAACATGTGAGAAAAGGTTAAACCAGATGCCTTACAATCCAGCTCTTGATTAATTCTAGTTTTAGAACACAACAAAACACAGCCACAGGTATCGGGGTGATAACCAGGGAGTGGAAAGCACAGGGAATCAGGGGGACATTAATGCAAAACCTCCCTTGGAAAAAGCATTTTTACCTCCCTATACCTTCAGGCACTGAGTTAAAAGGAACTTTACTTCCTTCAGGATCAAATCTGTGTCCATCCAGGCTGAATGAGCAGAGGCAACTATGGAACCCTAGGAATTTTGGGATGGAGCCCAACAGCTCTCCTCTGCATCCTAGCCAGGAAAAGGAGTCTTGATGCTCCCCTCTGCTTGCAACCCCTCTGACCCTGCCCCAAAGCCAGTCCTCCCCTGGGCATGCCTGAGCAGCTCAGCACCTCCTGCACCTGGTACCACACCATTATAGCCCTCAAGCACATCATTAGCTCCTTAAAGGTCAAAGAAACCATGACTTGCCAGGTCTATCCCCTGCAACCTCCTATCTTCAGCCCCTCTGCTGGTAAACACCAGGGCACCAAGGAGCTACTTGCTCCTTTTCACTCTGCCTCTAATTTAAATGCATTGTTGATCCAAAACATACATTTCATTGTTTCCTTGGGCCACGATTAACCTCCTCATCCAACACCACTGAGCACTAATTCCTTAACTAATTCCTTGTCAGGCAGAGGACAAGCCACCCCTGCCTCCTCTCCAGGTATCTCCCGAGTGAACAGCAGCACACGTGGAATGTTAGAAAAGGCTCCACAGAGCTCTGCCATGAGAGCATGGAACTTTAGGGTTAAAACATCAGCCAGGCTGTGTGATTCAATGCCCATTTACAGGGCATGCTAGGAACTGCCTTCTGCTGCCACCAGGCTGAGGGCATCAGAGGGGCTGCACGGAAAAATTAACCTTCAAAAGCTTACAGGAACTTTTCTTTTTCTCTTTTTTTTCCAGAAATGGGAAGGAGAAAGCCACACCTAAAGTTGTCTCCCTGCTTTTTCAAGGTAAGCGAGAAATTTAGTGAATATTTGCTACGTACAAACACCACAAACCCCACGTAGCTGGGTCGGTGTTTTCAATAACAATGCTGGGAGCAAACTGTGCTAAATCTCCGATATTATCCCCGGTTTTATGGAATTGCCCACAGAGACAGACACCAACAGCACTATTAAGCATCAAGAAAGTGCCAGGCTTGTTACAGGAGCTTTATGAGAGCCAAGGATCAAATATTTTTTCACAGTTTTATGTGGATAGTTTCATGAAAATTGATCAGGTCTAAAAAGTCACAGTCCAAATGAAGCTAAGGTTAAAGATAATTTATACATGATATTCCTAATTTTATTCTGAGCCCTTTTATTACTATGTAGGCCTTTATGACTTTAAAGAAAATGTCAGTGGCAGCAAATGACATTGTACTGAATAATCTAGTTATGAGGGAAAAGACATTTAAAACTATTCCATATCAGCTCTGCTCTGTTCTGCTGAACTTACAGTTTTACCCCACACAGCTGGGCAGAACTCCTCTCTGTATTTTAGTCCTCTCCATGGTTGCTTTACAAACCAGTGTCTATTCTTTTTCTCTTTTTAATTATTTTGAAATCATGTTTGTTTTTTTGTTGTTGGTTTGTTTGGGTTTTTTTCCCCCCTGAAGTAACTGGGGGGAATTCAGCTCTGACCTCACATGTGCAGGGGCTCCTCCCTATCTGTGGGGACACCACGAATAGCCCACCCTGGATGTTTAGAACAGGGGGAAATTTGCTCCTTTCCTTCTGTTCGTGGCTCTTCCCTCTCCTTGGTGGCACCTGCTGTGTTCAGATCAGCTCCACAGCACGGGCATCAATCAGGGACACTTTTCTGCAAGCCTTTAAGTGGACAGCAAAGGTATTTCCTTAAATTGCTGCCTGTAAGATGCTGGGGACAGGGATGGGCTTGAAGGACATCTCCAGCCCTCCTTCAGAGCAGCCCATTTCCCAGTGGACAGGATTTGTGCCAACCTCAAACTATGAAACAACAAAGCAGCAAAAAGGTGATGGATATTACCAGTGCTATTGTACACCCTGACTGGGTCAGCTTTCAGACAGACAGCTATATTCTGCTAGCAATATTTGCTTTTTTCTTTTCCATTTTTTCCAACTAGAAATTAGGCAGCCTGATGCCCCCCCTGTGGAGCCCTCCTTGCTGCACAGAGCAGGTCTGGAGGCACATCTTTCCCCAGGGAGCTGCAGAGTGGGGTCCTGGAGGAGTGCCCAGGCCAAAGCCATGTCCCTGCTGCTCTCCAGGACAAGGTCTCCTCCTGGTAGGACACCATCCATGGGATGAAAGCCCTAGCCAGACAGTGATGCCCAGGTACATGCTCCCACACACAATGGACATTTAAATTACTGACATGAACTAGAAGTCCCCAAAACCCACCAGAAGGATTCTCGGAATATCTTGAGATGGCTCAATGCAGACCATGTTCCTTGAAGCATTTTGGCTTTGATGTCACAGGAGGATGAACACATAAATCTGGCAGAGATACAGTTCTGTAACTGTTATAAATGAAGCTTGTGTATGAATATCATTCATTGTGGGTATTTACTGAAAGCAAACAGTGTTAATAAGTGAAAATAGAAGAGTATTTTCCTATAACTTGTTAGGGCTGCATTTCAGTTGCTTTAAAAACTTCTGGGGTTAAATAGCTTGTTTCCTTTTCTATTATTATTACTGGGGGGGGGCTTACCTAGGGAAAGAAATGAGAGTTCTTATCATTAACAGTCTTTCCAAATTCTGCCACTGTCTGAGTCAACACTAGCCCTGGTTTTCCAGATGCTTGTTTGAAAGGCAATTGTTATTGCATGTCATAATTGTGTTCATAGCTGAGTAAACACCTTCACAGGTGCAAAAAGATCCAAAGGCTGCAAGAGTCGTAAGGCTGAAAAAGCAGAAATTTTATAGCTATGTCACGAACAAAGAAGATGTAGAAATGAAATACAATATTTTCCTGTGTTTTACGTGTAACACTTGATTAGCCTGGGAGGCAGCTGGAGCTGTGTGTCCAGGCACAAGGCTTAATCGAAATCGTAGCCTTGTTTGAAAAGTGATTAGGTAAAAATGTCATTGATTTCTAAAGTAAATCTGCTTGCCAAGTTTGTCTGTGCCACAGACTCCTCTTCCTTGATACTATTTCTATTTTAGTTGTTCTTCAGCAGTGGCCAGATGTAGCTAATGTGGTATATTAAGAGTAGAAACTGTTACAGCAGGTGTTTTTCCCAAGTGCAAAGCTAATCCTTGGCTGCAGGATTCAGCCCCTCCCTGCTTTTTTTTTTTTTTTTAGAATTCATCTCTTTCCTCATCATTACCAGCCCTTAGTATTTCTCTTAATCAAAAAACAGTCCTACGGAGCAAACTTCTCCTGGGTCAACCAACAGCCCCAATCTGCTGCAGGTTTTCTGAGAAGGGAAAGAAGACATGAGAAGGGCAGTAATCTATCCGTGTTTCAGAAACTAACAGCTATTTAAGTAGCATCTCCTGTTCACTTCAGTACCCTGCAGAGGAAGATGTCATGACTGTCTTTGAACATACACTGCAAACTAGGAACCTTTCTCATAACTGAGTGGATCTGTCCTCTGTGCACCTTTGACAAGAAGTCATTGCCCAGTTACTGCAATCAGTGAGCTTCTCAGTAACTGCCTAAATATATAAACACATATTCAGCTCTTCATTATTGTAGTTACTTCATTCCAGTACTGTTCAGGTGAGCAAATGTTTTGTAATTCTTGCTCCATAATGTTGAAGAAATTATGAAATGCCCCTTTACCTGAACAGGGTATTTTCATACTATTTTTAACGAGACAGAAGATAGCACAGAAACCCTGGTAGGGCCCTGTAGAGATGATATTGATCTTTGGAGTTAGATCACCTTAACGATTACCTTTCATAGCAGCAGGAATATTTTGTTCCTTGTTTAGCAGAAAGACATCTCATGTTTAATAGAGTGAGATGGAAAAAAGTTTTGGCCAGCTCTAAGGATCCGTCACATGGAGGAGGAAGAGAGGATTATTGCTTATTTTTTTCCTGCAGAATTCCCCAAAATGCCATCTTGCCCCTCTTCACAAAACACCAGGGAGCACAGGCCCAGGGGCTGGGGCTACAAAACCAGGGAGAACTCCTGTGAGTTCATGCAGCAGAAACTTGAGCAAACACTTTTTTTTTTTTTTTTTTTTCCATTCACTTGCCAGACTGTGGCTCTTTGCTAGGAAAAAAAACAACTATTTGTTGAAACACCCAACACATGGCCAGAGACTTTCAAACTCATGGTTTTCTTATTTTAGAAGCCCAGTATTCTTGCTAGAGTTGTGTAAGCAAGATCTTTCACATCAGGACCTGCCAAAGCCTCCAGGTGCCTCAGCAGTGCCCAGGGCATGGCAGCACAGAGCTGGACATGGGCTGAGCATCCCCAAAAATACCTGATTTCTGTCTTTTTTTCAAGCTGGGCTTGGGGAAATATTCTTAGCAATTTTTCCTGGGGATCCTCAAGAGTGTGTTGCAGAGAAATCAGCATGTGGGGTTTCATCGTAACCTTCCACATTTTTATTCTGACCAAACAGTGTGTGCTGCATGGCAGAGGAAGGGGAATCCTGATGCTGGGGTTAGAGCTAAAGCCCAACATTCCTTGATTTTTTTTTCCTTTTTAGTGGCCCCCAGAATGGACAAGGCCTTGAATTTGTGATCCCAGGCTGCACCACTTCTCAGGATGAAGCTGCTCTCTGATACCACCAGCTGGGGAGGGCAGACCCCACCTTCTTCCCCGAGCATCCTGATGTGGTGGCACATGGGGGCAAAGCTGCAAATTATTCACAGGACAGCCAAATTCATTGAGGAAAAAAAGACCCCAAACAGCCTGAATGGAGTTAGATCAATATACTGGAATGGGAAGGGGCTCAGGACATGCTCCCAATGTTCTGGGACCAAGGATGCCCCAAGCATCCTTCCCACCATCTGCTGAATCCCAGTGCAAGGCACACAGCTGCTGGGACAGCTCCCACCCACCCCAGCAGCACTCCCAGGGGCCAGATCTGCCAGCTCCCCCCTGGCACTGCTTGCAAACACAATTTAACAGGTTTTGGTTTTCTCCTAAAAGGGGGATGAGCATACCCCAGGGTGCTCCCCAGGGGCAGGAGATGGCTGCCTTGGCTCCCCGGGCAGCTGCCTGCTGGGGGTCCCCGTGCTGCTGGACCAAGGGGTCTGGGGGGGCTGCCTGGGGAGCAGCCATGTGAGGAGGGGGACAGGGGGGTCCACAGAAGCTCCGAGCAGCTCAAGGATGCTGAGAGAGTGGAGCATCCCTCCAGTGGCCCTTTAAGGCAGATTGAAAGATGCTCTGCATTGCCAGGCTGACAAAAAACGCAGCGTTAGGCGAGCTGTGAAACTGGCTCTGTGTGTTTAATGTCTCTCAATGGCTGGGGTGGGATAGCACGGCATAGACTGAAAGTCAAGCAGCTGAATCCTTGTGCACTGCTTTGAAAAATTAGGGGCATTTATAATGTCTAATATGTTGCAAGCCAGGATGATTTAACAGATGGTTTAAAAAGAAAATCAGCATGTCAGGCAAGGCCCATTGTGTGGCTCTCAGTAGATTTCTATAGAATGGGAGAGTGATAAAAAATGTTTTTCTTCTCTCTTTCAATACTGAAAGATGTTAAAACTTGAAACCTTGGGGAAAATTGCTTAATTACCCTCGTGGTGTCAGTGGTCCAGAGCACTGGGAAATCTCAATTCCCTGCAGAAAGGGGTCAAATAGGGAACAACCAGGACACTTTTTAAACTCTTGTTAATGCCTCATAACCTTTAATGAATAATTTTCAGTACCACGTCCAAGCTAACCTCACACAAAAGACAGTAATATTTACCTCTCCACAGCTTTGCCTTCATTCTGAGCACAAAGAGGAAAATACAAACATCGTTTGCTCCCAAGCAGACAGAACACAGGAGAGCAAATTTGAATTTTTAAATACCTGTGCTTGTCATATATTGGCTTATAATTTCTGTACAATTTTAAATTTAGGACGCAAAACCAAGTTAACTTTTGTTACACAAGTATGGCAAGCAGGGATTTCCCCGTGCCACGCATTCAACAATTACTCTATTTTTATTTTAGAAAGAAGAGTTAATATTTAAAGTTGCCCTTTAATACTCATTTGGAAACACTGATTGAATAATAAGCCAAGCAGCTCAGTGTATCACATCTCTATTAAATTCTCTTGCCTTTTTTTTAAGTTTAAAAAAAAACAACTTTTTTCTTCCTCTAAATGCAAATCTTTCTGTGTAACACTGTGCCTAATCTACTACAACTAATTAATCTGTTTGAGCTGATGAAATGTTACCTCTGCATTTTTTGTTCCTTGTATACAATTATTGTAACAGTGGTGAATAAATCAATATTCCCAATCCAACTGTAAAAAACAATCAAGAAAAGCAGTGCTTCTCAGGGAAAAAACACCAAATAATATTTATTAACTCTGTCTCAATCCACAGCAGAGCCTAATACCATTCAAGCATTTTCTGCAAGTGTAATAAGCAAACTCAAATACATGATGAAAGTGGCACATGCCAATAATTTCACCATTTTACACTGCAGAGTAATTGAAGGATTTAATGAGAAACAAACCAATAAAAATAAATAGACCATGCGAGAGGAGGAGAAACTGATCTAAAATGGAAGTTGCTCCATTGTGAGTTTTAGGGGGGTTTTGCATGGTCTGACTGGGGGGGGGGGTTGACTGGGGAAACCATGTTTTGGGGCCGACTGGCTGTTTATTTCTACTTATTTTATATTTTACAGATTGATTTCTGAAGAGGCAAACAGCACTGCTTCTAACTAGATTCTATTCTGCATCCAGATGCTATCCTTTTGCTGCCACTTCCCACAGATCTGTTCTTTTCCTTCTGAATTGTATGACAAATGGCACCTCCCTACCTGAAGTTACAAACTGTTGTGCTGCACGGGTGTTTATAAATAACTCTGAGCAGCCTTGCCTTCTAAATAATGGCACCCAGGCCTTCTGCTTTTAGAAACACCTATAAATCAGAGGCTTCATGAAAGGAATTCTGATTACAAACAAACTCCTTTGTCTCAGCACTGCCCCTAAATTTCGGCAGCCACCAGCACCCCAGCTGACAGCGAGCAGGGACCAGACGTGCTTGGACAGAGAGAACACTGCAGCCCTACAGCTTCTGATGTACAGCTGGGGTTACCCCAGAGCCAGGACAAGGCTTCAATTGGTCTGACCTAACAAAATATCACAAACAGATTTATTTAAAAAAAAAAAAAGACTTGTGACCTCTCCTTCAGGCACCCTGAAAGCTGAAGCCACAGGGGAGGTGGCAGAACCTGAGTGGTTCCTCAAGAGCAGGGATTTGGTAGAGGCCAAGCTCAGAGATGCTTTTAATCAAGCCTAGGACAAGGACAACCTCTGCTGAGGAAAAGCTCAGATGCAAAAATAGCACCCCAAAACATGAGGTGGCTGTGTCTGGGATTCAGTGAGTCTGTGAAAAATTGAAGGATTGAGGCAAACACAGGAATGGTCAGCAAAGGCCAAAAAGTGAATTATGTGTCACTTGGTGACTCCATTTGAAATACAGATACTTAAAACCTATGTTCATATCTGCAGGAAGATAAATTCCTGAGAAACGGGGACCAGAACAGGCTCCTCACTTGCTCAGCTCACGAGAAAGGCAAAGACCAACCTGGCTATTCTGAGCAATCATTTTAACTATTGAGTACTGTACACGTGGTAAAAGAAACAATAAAACAATCTCATCTCTAAAGGGGATTATTTTCAGCTGCGTTGTTTTGATGTTTTTCCTTGTATGCACAGTTGAAAACACTGACTTGTAATAAGTTATTGCTCTGCGTGGTGCTCTGGGAAAGAGGGAGAGGGCAGGTTCAAAGACCAAGTGCAGAAAGGGCTCTCCCTGCACAACAGAGGTCCAATCTCAGTGCACAGGTCAGTGACCCTTTTATAAAATCTTTCAAGTGTTTTCTTGAAGAGTATTGACTGACCAAAGCCTTTTATTTCATATCAAGTTCGAATGTAATGTCTTTATGAGCATAATGCACAAATCAATGCATCGGGACATTCAGATTATTTAGATGGAGCTGAGAGCCTGCAGCATGCACCAAGGCATCTTTAAAACCATCCACAGACTGCAGAAAATATTGTTTCCCACTATGTTGTTCACCAGGAAAGCATTTTTACAAAACAGGGTCCACTAACAAAATTTTCTCTCTTTTTGCTTGTTGAGATAACAAGATTTGCCCAGAAAATATAACAAGAATTGCTGGCTTTTCTCCTTTGGCAAGATGGAAGTTAGAAGAATTTTAAAACCCTTATTCCCCTGCCTTCAAAACAGCTATTATTGTTATTATTGTTAAATTTCAGTACTGTGTGGGACATGGATTCATCTACACTGTGTTCTTATGCAGAACACAAGTTTTTTTGCCCACAAATCTCACAGTACCTCTTTGCAGCAAGTGTAGGCTGTATTACAAGTATACCTCTATGTCACCTTCCACAGAAGCACCAGAAGAGAAATTTCATTTTTCTGGGGGTCCTTTTACTTCTACCTGAAGGACACCATGTCCCCTTCCCCAGCCCTCCTGCTCACATCCCACACAGCACAAGGTGCTTATGGGCTCTGCAGCTGCTGCAAGGGCCAGAGGTCAAGTTCCTCCTCCAAACTCCCTGACTTTGGACACTCAGGGCAAAACAAGACTGTTTACAGAAGATGGATTATAGAATAAGAAGTTATTGCAGTACAGCACAAGGTCAGTTGTATTTTCAGTGCCAACAAGTTGTAAAGGTCTCACATTTTTGGCAGGAACACCTTACTAATGAAATACAAACCATCACGTTATGAACTTTAATGTTTTTGCAATGTTTTAATGGACCATGCCTGAAGACCAGGCTGACTCTGTGTCCATGGGCTTGCTCCTTGTGCTAAGTGTTTATTTTTCACTGTCCCAATGGGGGGAAAAAAGAAGTGAAATTGCTCCTATGTCGAATTCATGGATGCAGAAAAGTGTGAGACAGAAGGATGGAGGAAGAATTCTCACTCCCATCGTGACTCCTGGCAACCAGAGGATGGCACAGAGAGCCAGGCTCCAAGCTGCAAACCCTGACACATCTCAGACCTGAAGTTTTCAATTCCAGCATCCTCAGCCCTTCTTTTCCTCTTTTCCCACTGGTTTCCAAGGACCCCTGGCTGGGGAATGGTCAACTGAACTGCAGACTCCAGCACAGAAAGGGAAAATGCTTTTTCTGAGCCAGCACTCATCCTCTGTAGGAAAACCTATCCCAGGACCAGCACAGACCTGGGCAAGGTGCAGCAGTGGTTCCCATAAGGATAATTGTCCATGCAAATTATGACAATTACCCATACCCATAAGTGGGATTTTGCCATCAGTACTGCCACTCAAGATAGGAAAGATCCCAGTATGAAACCTTGAACACAGATCCCTATATATATAAAACTAGAATATTAGTAGGGCTGGACCAGATGATCCTTGAGGTCCTTGCCAACCTGACATTCTAGGATTAGTTGCCAGCAAGCAGCCCAACATACCATGCCTTAAAGTTTAGCAGTTATAACACACACACACATCATTTCTCCATCAAAGGAATCAGCAGAAAAGTGAAAGAAGCAAAAAGTATCTGCCAAATTCTTGAGCAGGTTCTTGTATAACTGGTGCATTCCATCATCTCAGAGCCCTGATCAGGAAAAGGATTTCAGCCTCAATAAGGACTTGGCTCACCCAACCACTAATTCAAGAAATGATTTCCAAAGAGCAGAGTAGCTCCTCCAAAATGAGGCTGGGATTTCAGGCAGGAACTGTTTGGCAGCTGCCAAGACAGCACCTTCCCCAGTCCCAGCCCCAACCCCCATGGGCTGCAGCCCCCCCTGAGCACCCACCCGTGCTCCCTACACCCTGCAAGGAGGCTGCAAAAATCCCAAATCCAAGAATATTACACCTTTGCCATCCTAACAACCCACCCTGTGATCAGCTTGCCAGGTTATATTTTTGTTACCCCATGTGTATTTTTATTCTGAGTCTGGCAGGGAAAAATTTATGGAGTTTTCAGGTTTCCTGTACAAATAAACACAAAGAATCTGAGCATGTCACACCCTGGAAGTCCATGCTGTGTTTCTGGCTGGTGTTGCAGCCTTGCCTTTTGCTTGCTTGGTTTTTTTGATTTGTTTGGGTTTTTTGTTTGTTTTTTTTAAATCAACAGGAAGGATGAGGTAGGTATTTCCAGCTGTCAGCCAATCCATGGAAATCCCAACTATTATAGAAAAAAGGAAAAAAAAAGGAAGTGTTCCTTCATTACCAATCACAATTTCATTTCTGGCCTCACTTGCATCCTCTTCCAAACCTTCCACAGGACAAACAAAGGTGCTGAGTCTCTTGGATGCTCATTTCTCAGACATCCTGAGGAGGACTGGTGGGCATGCTGCATGGTTCCAGTGTAATTAGTCTTTTTTAATGAAATGGACCCTGGATATATTCCACTGTGGAGCTTCAATAATAGAATTTAAGGGAAACTAATTTCAAAGTGCAATAGTAGTTTACATATTAGTTATTGCAAAAAGAAAAAAAAAATAAAAATGCTCTGCTGTTCTAGGTTAAATGCAATTAACATCCAAGCCTCCTGCAAGACTCCTGGGAGAGAATGATTGGTTTGGCAGGTTATTTCTCAGATTTTGATAAAAAGAAAGAGACCCTCCCATTATTTTTACTATATACCCTTGCTGAAAATATTATAACCCTCTCTAGATTCAAGACCTCCAAGCAACTTACCAGAACACATATACAGCTCCAGATCTTTTACTAATGAACTGTTACTCAGAAGCACAATCACCACCTGAGCTGCTGCCTGTGTAACATTGCACAGAAGTAAAACTTTAAGTCCTTGAAGACAACAATTCCTTTCCATTTACCATTTGCTGTGAGAGGGTTGAAAGAAATTTGTTTGGTTTTGGAAAAATAAAACCGGGAACCAGAACACTGATGTGGGAACAAACAGGAAAATTACAGAAAAATACATCAGTGATTTACTTTTCCTTATTTCACACAGATCTATCCCACAGCCAAAGAAAAATGTGGGTTTATGAGAAATACAGAAAGCACAATTACAAAGTTGTTTAAAAACTGTTCAAGTGCACTAAGGAGGATATTTCATTCTCTTTGTCTCTAGTAAGCCCGTTTAAAAAAAAAATTCTTTCCTCATTTGAAGAGTTAAGTCTTCCAGGCCAAATTGTTTCTAAAAACTTTACTTCTGTGCTTACCCAGGAATAAAATCTAACCCTTGCACCATCTACTAGCTAGCCTGATGGGGTCTTATTGCAGAGGATCTTGCAAAAAGTTGCTCTTAGTTGCACAGGAATGTTAGAGCAAACCCCACTATTTTAATGTTTCTGTGGGGGGAAAAAGAAAAAAAGCCATTTAGGCCAAACACAAAGCTCTGGCTGCTCTTGCTTGTTTTCATTGCTTTTGGACACTTTCTGCAAATCCTTCACAGGCTGTTAAACACAAGCTCTGGCTCAGGAAGTCCCCAAGATGCAGATTGCTGGGAAAACAGAGCAGGAAAGTCTCCCCGTGTCTCCTGGTCCCCACATTCCTCCCGATGCAGCAGCCATCAGCCAATGCCAGGCAGTGCTGGAGCAGGGGGTTGTGGAGAGCCCACACCACCTATTCCTGGGGTGCATTTCACCTTTAGGAAATTGCAGCCTGACCGTGTTTAAAACCCACTAAAATTAATAGAAATATTCTCATTGACTTCAGCAAGCTCTGGCCCACTCTGGTGGATGTGTATTTTCACCTTGACCTTCAGTCACGTAAAAAAAATTCGATTTCTAGCCAAAATTAGTCTGATAAAACATAAAGAGAAGTAGAGACCCCCACAGGACAGTTAATTTCCTCTGTAAAGAGGCAGCTATAATATCCCCTTCCCCCCATCAACTACAGAAATATCTTGGATGTAAAGCCTGAAATAGATTCCCAACTCTTGGAAAGCTGCAATAAGAGAGGGTCCCACCCCCAGGGGCTCGGTGGGTGATAATAATGATAAAGTGAACTTTATCAGGCCAACAATAAAAGGAATAAATGTTGAAAGGGAGAAATAAGGTGCCCAAAACCCCAGAAAATTCTCCAGAGAGGGCCAGGTCAGAAACCCTGAGTGCAGGATTTGTGTTAGGAGGAGTCTGGCCTCACCCAAACCTTCCATACACCCTCACCCAGCTCAAGCTGATGAGTTTCCCCAGGAAATACAATTTGGGGGCTTGTTTATTTTGCTGTTAGGAGTATGTTTTGCTACAAGAAATTACACTCAATTATGTTATAATATTTTCAGAACCGTTAATGTTAATATTAATGCCTTGAAAATAATTTTTACTTAATTTTTACTGGGTGTTCTTGTATAATTGATAGGGAATTTGTTATTAAATCTTTTATTTGACTGATTACTTAATCAGTCCCACATGGTTATTGAAGACAATCTTACATATAATTAATTTCACTAATAGAGACTCCCCATGTTTTCCTTCCTAGGCCAGTGTCTGCATGGTTATCATGTAATTTAAGGCTTTCCTGGGGCAGCTTTAAATTATGCACATATTTATATTAATTATATATGGCCAGATTCTGCTACCTTGTACAGAGTGCCTAACACCCCCTCCTGCAAAGGAGCTCCTCTGAAACCAGTGGTGCTCCTCACCCCCAGAGCAGTGTGATAAACATGGGGGGAAAGGAGTTCAGATCTGAGCAGAGAAGGAACCGAAGTTCACAGCTTCCATTCAGCACAGATCTCCCCAGGGTATCTCCTGTCCTCTCCCTTGCATCACAGCTGATTCATACCAAGGGCTCCATGGGCTGCACCAGCTGCATTTTGGGCTGAGGAAGATGCCAGCAGGGGGAGGAGGCTGCTCCCTTCTTTGCCACCTATGAAAACTGAAGACCCAGGGACTGCAGTCAGCAACAAAGGGCCAGGGGCCATGTCTGCAGATGTGGCAGGGAGAAAATTATGTTCAATGTCACTTGGAGAGCAGAGGTATCCATCAGGTGACATGCCAGATCCCTGACAGGATGCTAAGTAATGCACCCGATGCCAGTTATTGACTCCCAATGACAAATGGGTTTGCAGATTGCATATTTTGCCCCCAGCTGATGCACAGAGGGGGTTCCACCACCACCTGACCACAGCACTGCACTTCCCAGGGAAAAATGGGAAGAGCAGGTGAGAGGCAGAGTCCCACGGAATCAATGTCAGCAGCATCAGCCCAGCCACCTGCAACCTGCATTCTGGTGACAGCAGCAGGCTCTGGGGAACCTCAGGGCTCCACTGAAACCAGGAAAACACCACCAGCCCCAGGACAGAGCTGCCCAGAGCCCCCAGTGGGGAGCAGAGCAGGGTCAGTGCCCCTCTGGGAGCTGCCTGAGCCCGCAGCCCCCTCTGCCAGGTCCCAGTTGCCACCTGGATGCTTTGCTGGGGCATTTCTGTCAAAGCCAGCAGCCCCAATGATGCTGATTCTGTTTTCAGAGCTACTCAGGCCAGCTCAAAGCTGCTACCCAGTGGGATGCGAAACCTGACCACTTCGCCCATTTTAAGGAAGCTGCTGAAATTTCTCCTCCTAAACACACTCTCAGCCACAGCAAAATTCAGCTTCAGTGCTGGCAATACACAGCACACACCAGGAACTGGTGCTGAGCAACTTGGCCAAACTCTTCAGCTCTTGCAACCCAAACAAGGGTGCAAAAGGCACAACCAAGATTTCCTTCTCCTACCTCCAGCTGTCCCAAATCTGCTCAAAGATCTCCATCTAAACGTGGGCAGGCTGGAGCAGACCCCAGCCCCTGAACCCAAGCTCCTCTCTGCACGTCCTGAGGATGTTTTGGCAGAGGGAGGTGGGTATGGGCCAGGAGCTCCAGCAGTGAAGTACCAGCAGCTGCTCAGGAGATTGGCTGAAATCAACAGGATGGGGCACAGCATAAAGTGAAGCACAAACTCAGCTCTTTGCCGTGGCAAGAAATTTTTTTAATCAATGTATTCTTGGGGAGCTGAGCAGGGCACAAGCTGCATACCAAAGAGTGGCCACGACAAGTTCATTTAAAGCAAAGGCTCTTCCTAGCTAACATTTTAAGCTGCCCTCAAGCAATTCTCTACCATGCAGCAGAATTTCTGACAAGAATGATCCTATGAACCCAACTCTGCACAAAAATTCCCAAAAAAGCAGGGACAGTGTTGGGTATCTGTGGAGGGATGAAATGTGTGTCTCCAGGGGCTGAGAACCAAGAGGAAACTTTAGCTGCTGAATTCAAAAAAATAAAAGCATCATCAACTGAAGCCCAAAACTGGTATTTTCAGTCTTCTGTTATTGTGATTTCAGGGGATCCAATGGGCAAAGGATTTTTGAGGCTGGCTCATGTGGGAGTCTGTCTCACACCATGGTACTCAAAGCCTCAAACCAACTGAGGTCTCATCCCACCCCCCTCCAGTGCCCACCCTTAATGTGGGTGATAACCACGATTTCTCCCCACACACCATTTAAATTCTAAGACACTGACAAACTATAACTCACAGCAAACCATTTTAAATTATTATTATTATTCAATGGCTTGTAAACTGTATCTCATCATTAAACAGAATAATAAATAAAAATAATGACTAGCTTTCAGGGCAGCAATGTAAAGAACGTACTTTCCAGGAGAATATTTGGTTCGTTTTACTAGGATTTAATTAAAAGGAAAATGCTGGCTTTAATTGTTAGGTTTAGAAAGCAGCATTTGGGGTTTGGAACCACAGGAAAACCCTTCTCCTGCTTTGTCTCTGTCGAGATACAGACCAAGAGATAGGTTGCCAAATAGAACAGCCCCACAAAATACCAAAACCTAGCTCAGAGCTACACATCCCCAGATGAAAGCCAGCAGCTCCACCAGAGAGCCAAGGAATTTGTCAGTGTGGGCATTTGAAGGAGGTGGAGCAGGAAGGGGTTAAAGGCAGGGGGTGGGCAGGGGGAGCAGCAGCCCCCAGCCCAGCCCTGCCCATGGTCAGCCACATCGTGTAATTCCATTAGGGTGTGAGATTCAAATGCAGAATTAGCTGTTGCCTACGCAGAATTATGTTAAACATGGCCCAGACTGAAAATCAATATTCTGCTTAAGTAACTGGCCCTCCAGTAATTTAATGAAGCTAAATTGCATTACACGGAGGTAAGGTGGTGGGGGACCATTTTGTCTCAAACCTTCCATTATACAGTGACTGTACAGCTGTATGCCTAAAGAGAAATTAAACACATACACTCATTTCTTCTTGAAGTTGGAACAGTGTTTTTTACACTGGATTACTTGTCTCCTTCCTTAATTTAAAACTACAGTAAATAATTTGCAGCCACATAATTAGGAAGGAGCCAGAGTCTCATAATAAGAGGGAAAAATTGCTACCAGAGTATTAAAGGATTTTTTTTTTACTTTGCAAGAAAAAAAAATGAAAAAGGACATTAAATGTTAGATCTGTATTAAAAATGTAATTCTAAAGGGTTTAAATCTATGACATGTCTACACTGAATTAATTAAATTCATGATCTGATCAAGGACTGAAACGCTACCTTGGAGCTATCTCTTAAAAATGCTCTGTATGTACATGTCAAAATTGGAATTAAAAAAAAAGCAGGCCTTTGATTTATTGGCAATTCATGCATGCATTATCATGCTTTCTTGCCTTGTAGTAAGAGGGAAGTCAAAGTTTTATAAAGCACCAGAACCCTCCACCACACACCTCTCTCATAAAGGAACTTTCTGGCAGAACACGGCGGTGCCCAAACCCTGAGCCATCCACTATGGATATCATCCTGTGACACCCACGACAAGTTAACTCCTGTTAGAGCTGATTGACAAGAACAAAGAGGGTACAATTACATTATGCAGTACTTGTACTGCAACCTCTTTTATTTATTATTCAGCTACAAAACTTCAACTGGAAGAAACACTTCAGAGTTTTGTGGCGAGGAGACAGAATTAAATAGACAATAATTCTGTGCTGGGCGGGATGAAGTTATGCTGATTAGAGATTGCTTCCCCCTAAATCATTTGTCACGTTCCCCTATAGAAGGGTAAAACAGACTTCAACCATGTGTAGCTGCAGCAGCATCTTTGGGGAAATGCAGGCAGCAGAGTATGTATTGTTTAAAGGGAAGAGAAGTGATTTGCATGCTCAGTTGCTCTTTTTCTTGCCTGTCCAACTACCAGAATTTTCTTTCTGTACTTAAAAGGAAAAAAAAAAAAAAAAAAAAAAAAAAAAAAAAAGTGGGGGCAGCAGCAGCAGCTCAGAAGCATTGGGTCAGGTTGGTTCTTTGGTTCTTCCTAGCGAGCTGCCACAGCCAAACAAGCCACAGGAATTTCCTTCTCCATCTTCTTTTTGCCACCAATTTGGAAATGCTGGTGTAAAGCCAGCAGTCCCAGCCCCAGGGTGGGGGGTTTAAAGGGACTGGGGTACCTGTTCTGCTCCAGTCTCACATTTTAACACCAGATGCTATCATCAGGCAGGAGAAGCAATCAAACCTATTCCTTAGTTTATCAAAATGAAAAATTGGAATGAAAAAATGAAATTCCACCACTCTCACCAGACCAAGATGTCCAGAAAATTGCACCAAACCCTAACAAGCCAGGGGAGGGGAGATGAGGGGTGCCCACCTCTTTCCTCCTAGCCCTTAGGAGCCAAAGCATTTGAGATATCTGAATATTCAGGGAATTAGAAATCAGTTCTGCCTCTCTCTATCTGAATATTTGGGAAATTAGCAATCAGCTCTGCCTCTCCCTGCAGAATATTCAAGGGCATTAACAACCAGTTCTGCCTCTCCCCAACCAGTGGGGACACCCATGCATTAGACCTTCACCTTTGCCCATCAGCAGCACCCCAGCTATGGCTGCAGCACCCATATTTGACATTTGAGGTCTGTTGTTTTGTTTCTTTTTTTTTTTTTTTCCCCTTCCTCCCTGCAGTGGCCTGGTCCCCATGCCAGCTGGAGGTGGAAACATTTCACAGGTGCCTGGTGCTGCCTGCAGCCACACAGGAGCATCCCCCTCACCTCCCCAGCAATGGTCAGCCTGGAGCAGGAGATCACCTTGGCCAAGAGACAGTTGTAACTTCATCAAAGACAATGAGGGAAAGAGGAAAAAAAACCAGCCTCTCTCTCTTCCATGTTATTGATCAAAAGGGAAAAAAACTTCCAGAAGAAATTATTTTTACACCCTTGAATACTAGCTAGCAGATCTATATTATGTCTCTGTTTGGCTCAGATCTTCTCCCTTACTTCTTTTGGAATGGCAATTCAATGATGTGTAACTGAACATTTATTAATTATACCCCAGTTTCAAGAACTATTTTGAAGGGCATAACTGCTCTCAGAAATCCTCCAACACTTTGGGTTTGATTTCTGAGTGCATAGTAACTGAGATGTAGCTGCTCCTGCACTATTGCCCTGTACTTGCCACTAGGAACTGCAGGATTTCCATCACCACCCCCTCCTACTAGTAAAACATGAGTTTAAACAGGCATTCAGCAAAGAAAACATGTAATGTATTTTATAATGCAAGGTCCTTTTGACCAAAGTATTCAGAATTTATTTTTTTTTTCCTCAAGATGCACCTTTATGCTCAATAATATTTCCTTCAGGATTTTTCATTAATGTTCTGTCAAAATAATTTCTTTTTTCTTTTTGGTGAAATACCCTGCCTGATGAATTTAGTGTTTGCTTTCTGCTCATATTTACATTTAGTGTTTTGATGATGTTAAATTCTACATATGAGAGCAGTTTTTAAGTGTTCCTTTCAACACTCTCTGCCCTTTCTGTTTGATTTTTCCTGCTGATGGTGTGTTGTCAATGCTGAATGCTGGAATTGTTGTTGAGCAGGCACAGCTGGATGAATTAAAGTCTCTCCAGTAACTCAAACCAGAAATGACTTCATCTCTAAACTTTCCATGTAGCACAGGTCAGAGCTCTGAGCAGGGACAAAAATAATGGGGTTACCAGAGAAAGAAAAAGTCAAAAGTCCAAGTCAAAATATAGAAAGCAGTTTGGAGCTGCCTTGTGAGGCTGCAGTAATTTCCCTCTGTGTTACCACCAGGCTCTGTTGCAGAGTGAAGCCCTGATGGAGACATTTGATAAGTAATTGTGTTTTAGGTTCAAACAGAACATCTGCATGTGTGCAGATACAGTGTTGTACGCTTACTCACTATTTACTTAACTTATCTGTGGGTATCCTAATACATAGCTACTTGTGCCTAATGATAGAATCTATTAATTTATTCAAGGAATTTTGCCAAAAAACAAATAAAAGCCTTCAACACAAACATTCTTCCCCCGGTTCATTTAGAGCTCATCACAAACACTGAAGCATTTCAATGTGGCCGAGGCAGATCTTTAAAAGGTAACATATTTAATTAACATGAAGCAATTTCTAAAGTAAATACAAGAGGGGTACAGGGTAATTAGGCAGTGCTGGGTGGTCCCTGCCTGGGGTGGGCAGGGGGTGCCCTTGCCCTGCATACACTTCTCTTCCTCAGCCCACCCCCTCCCCAGCAGATGCTCCTGCTTCACTTCCCAAAAGCACCTGCCCTACTGCAGGAGCACAGGGAGAATGGAAGATTTCTTCTCCTATCAAACCTTTCCATCCACGTCCTTTCATGGTCAAGAAAGAAAAAGAATTACCCTTGGCATTTTCATGTTTTCAGGAGGGCAAAGAAGAGCAGCTCCATGCTGGGGCACATCCTCAGGTGCCCTCTGCTGATCTTCCTGAGGAAGCATTTCATGGACTCTGATGTCCCTATCTGAGGGAGGTGACAGCTCTAATACCAAAATGTTTAACCATTTAGGTACTGTAACACACCTTGAGTGCCCTGCAATTTCTGTATGAGCCTCAACCTGCCCAGTCTCTGCCTCTTCACAAGCTTCACACCCCCGTGAGGCACCAGTACTTCACCACCACAAACCAGAGCAGATACAACACGTAGTCTTTAAAAGCAAAGATTCAAACACCTTTTCCATACATTTCTCTGCTTCAAGTGAGTTATGGTAAATTTACATGTTTGCAAAACCTTGTAGCTGGGACTCTCCACAAGGAAAGCCAGAGCTGAAGCACACACCACAAATGCAGTTGATGCTGGGGGGCATTCAGTGGATAAACACAGACTGATACTCAAGAATATCCACAAAAGCACAAGAAAAAAAGTAAAATCCTTACCAGTAGTTCCAATCTGCAGGTGGCACTTTCCCTCCCATGGTGATGGCAGAAGTTGCAGTGGGTCAGCTCTGGTGCAGAAGGGAGACCTTGGACAACAAACTTCTCTTCTCCCTGCTCCAAAGGGTGGTGTGGTCAAGGTGTCTCCTCTGCCATGTCCCCAGGGTCAGGAAAGGTTCCATGGCTTGGGCAGGTGTCCCCAGCAGAAGTCCTCTCCTCCTGGTCACCCCAACACCTTCACTCCTGGAAGGCCCCACACCCCAGCTCTCAGCAGTCCCTGCACCCCCAGCAGTGCCCTCCCTGGGCTCTGACCCCCAGAGACAAAGAGACCTCTGGGCAGGGAATTCAGCTGCCTGGGGAGGAGGGTCCAGCTGCTCCTGTTGGGCCCAGGCAGGTGTTCCCCATCTGCCTCCAATCAGCTGAGATGCAACTCACCTGTGCTCCCATTGCTCCACCCTGAAATCCTCATTAACTCCACTTCAGGGAACTGAGGGCTCACCTGGGTTCTTAGGAAGCCTTTGTCTTTTTTCTCAGACACCATGGCTACATCCCCAGACACAGCCATGCCACCTCCTGCCTTGCACTTTGCAGAGTGACCAATACCTCATGGTCCCCAGCTCTCCCCTCCTCCCTTCCCTGCCCATGGGGGTTGTATGGTTCCCACATGCCACCCCACATCCCCCCAGCCCACCCTGCCACCCCCAACTCACCCTCTCCATCCCTCCTTTGCCTCCATCTGCACCCCACACCAGCCCTCCCATGCCATGGGCCATTGCCTGGCTCATCTCCTGCTCTACCAGCCCCTCTGGCTCCCATGCACAGTCCCAATTGCTCTTTGAACCTTTTCCAGAGCTCCTCAGTACTCATCCATATTTCTTAGGGCTGGTAGGAGATTTACCCCTTGCCATTGCCCCAGTGCCCCAGCCCTTTCTGGCTCCTTTTTTTCTTTTTCACCAGCCTCTCTCCATGTCTCTTATTTTTTTTAGTGTTCTCAGTGATGCTGGAAGCCAACTTTAGGGTAACATTGAACGAGCAGTTATTTACACAGCAAACACAGGAGTGATGCTACAGGGGAGAAGCCTCCAGCTGTGCCTCAGCCTCTGCTCCTGCTGTGCCTGTCTGGGACTGAATGTGGTTTTGGGGTTGTCTGTGGGGCAACCCTAGACTTTTGCACCTTGCCAGTCTGCAAAATGTGTGATTTTAACTTTTACACTTGAGACCCCTCTGCCTTCAGAGGCCTGGGGAGTTGCACTGAAATGTATTTTTTAATTCCAGGAGCTATTTGTGAATCAGGCTCAGCCGTGCTCACCCTGCTCTGAGACTTAAATACCTTTGGCTAACAGGCCAACTTGTCGTGCCAGCTTGCTTGTCAGCCTGCAATGGATTTCTGACCCAAACTGTACATTCTTGCAATTACTGATACTCATGGTTTCATGCACAGAGCTGAGAGCCACCCAAGAAGCTCTGCCCATCCACCCTCCATGTTGGCCAAGTCCATGAACCTGTGAGCTCTCAGAAGTGATGGCTCATAACGAGTTGGTTTTGTTTTTTTAAATGAGTACATTCCAGAAAGCTCCAGTGCTGTGACAGAAACATTGCTTTACAAGTACATTTCAAACTTATGATTTGTTTGACACTTAAATTATTCTCTGTGTTTCTCCTGCCTGATGTGGGCACTGGAAGACCCCATGGGCATCACTGCTGCTCCACTGCCCCCAGCTCCACTCTGCCTTTGCCTTACAGCTGTCTCCAAGCTGTGCAAAATTGACCAAATCCACATTTCCCTCAGTGCCACAGAATAACTCACCCCATCCAGCTCCTCATCACTTCTGCCATTGCTCCTGGAGCCCTGCGAGGAGGTTGGTACCCAGCACCCAGTGACAGAGAGCAGTGGGTGACAGCTTGTGGAGCATCCTTCCAGCTGTGCATCTTCTGCTGGAGATACAAATCCCATGTTTAGTATCAGATCTGCAACCAAACTGTGGAATTCACCAGTTTAGCTGAAAGTTCGGATTCATTTCTGTGGAGCAACTACTTGGAAAAAGGGACATGGAGGACCAAATCCTGCATTCCTGCCGCGTTCCAGACACTTAACGAATGGGAATTTTAGACCTGCAAGGCTTGTGAGATCCGACTCTCTGCAGCTATGACTCTCTTGGTATTTCCACTTAAAAATTTTATTTTCAAGGCACCATAATTGCATGTAAAGTTTTTCTTGGATCTGAAAGGCAAAAAGCCCTAACAAGTCAAAGGCTCAGCCTGGGAGAAACCGTTGATCTGCATACAGATGGGAAGGCATTTCCAGAAGGGAAATCTGAGGGTTTGATACTGTTTTTTTCATACTTTTCCAAAATTGCTTTGGTTTTTGAACGCCAGAATTTTATCAACTGCAGAATTCACTTCAGTGGAACTCTCATTGATTTCAGCCACCTTTTCTTCCAGGGACAAACGTGATCCCATTATTCTCTTAGAAAACAAAACCTAGGTGACAACTTTATCACTTAAGATGGCATTTGTTACATATGTGTAAGGATTTTTTTTTTAACTTTTTTTTTTTTCATGAGGAGTTTCATTTGGATTTCCAGCATACAGCCGTGCATATGTACAGCAGGAAAGAAGCTATAGCCTGTCATTTCAATAAAACATGTATGAAAGCATCCCTGAGCACCTCCTGACATGTCAGGAATGTACGGTATAAGAGTGTGTCCGTGTCAGCAGTGACAAGCTGAACCTTAATGGCTCTAAAACAGCCTTTATGGTTTACTGTACCCGTACTCCATTTTATAATGAGTGCTCAACTCAATACAACAGTTCTGCCAGTTCCCTCTGCCTTTTAACTCACCCCAAGGTGCCCAGACAGAGGGAAAAACTCCAAATTGTGGGTGATCCTTGCAGAGAAGTGCGACGTGCTGAAATACTTATGCACGACAGATAAATTAAGGGTAAGGCTTTACTCTAATCCTTAGGTTTCCTTCTGTGGATTTTATGAGAGACCAGAATTGATATTTTAGTGTAGTTCGGGGGGAAGGTTTTAAATTTTATCAATGCTGGCACTGCTTTGAACTCACAAAAGGTGGGGAAAGGGAAGAGGTGCCGTGAGCCCAGAGTACATTGACACTGTTTAGTGCTGGAACAAAGCAGAACACGAGATTTCTTACAATGATTTCACCCTGATCCTGCACTCTTTATCCATAAAAAATAACAGCAAAACCAAGGCAGCTGTGGCCAACATGTAGCAGGAGCAGTAAGAACCTGGTCACAGCAGCACAACCCAGTGAAACCCAAAGCTCTGCATACATCAGCTGAACCTTGTAGGAGGTAATGATCTGGAAGCAGTCAGGGGCAGGCACCTATCCTAAAGGAACGCAAAGTAAGGTTCAGATTTCCAGTGAAGTAGCAGAACTGGAAATAAACAGCAGCAGTCTTCAGCTGAACCATGTTTTCTTACTTGGTTTGTCTGTGGTTTAAGTCCTTTTGTCTCTTAATAACAATAACTACAACAGTAAGATGATGAAGAAGATGACAACGAAGAAGTGACAAAGTGCTGCCTTGGAGGCCATACTTCTGTAGCAATCCAGTCTCCTCAGTCCCCACCCATGCTGTAGAGATCCCTGGGGAGCACATCCCTCCAATTCCCTCACCCACCATCCTCAGGGACCCAGAAGAACCTTGCTCTCCTGGCGTGCCACCTCTTTCCAAGCCCGACAAGGTTGTCTCTCCTGCACCCCCACTTAGAGGACCCAGAAAGCAAGCACAGCTCCTTCAAGAGACAGCCTGGCCACTCATGTCCCCCAGAGGACACAGGCAGGGAGATGGAGCATCTCTCCTGCACAGGCAAGAGGCTGCCAGGTGCCACCAGGAGGGTGCCCTTGGGTCCCAGGCCCAGGGGCTGGGTGCATGGAAAGCGCCCAAGGGGGAGAGGGAAGGAAGCAACTAGAAACAGCCACTTAACATCTATTTAGAGCCTGGGAGCATTTGTGAAAGCCATCCCCATTACTGTTGAAAAGATGCAAATTTGGTGAAATAATCAGCTGTATGGCTGCAGGCTGTTTCTCAAGTACCCTGATTCCTTACAGGAGGGAAGGTATTAGTGTAAGACACACAGCAAGGCCAAGTTCATGTTGCTCAGAGGTAGCCCCTAACCAAACTCCACCAAGTGCTATAAAACAAGATTTGTTATCCTGGAAAGCACTGACAGTTCATCCAATAAAGCCTCTGCCCCCCCCCCCCAAAAAAAAAAAAAAAAACAAAAAAACAACACACCAAAAAAACCCAAGAAAAAACCAACCCCAGACCCCTTAAGGCTGGTTGCAGGGGTGCAAAAAGCAGTGCTCCCAGGCAGGGCTGGCAGAGGGAACACGTGCTGGCTGCCACCACGCCGAGCCCGTCCCACGCTGGGTACCCAGCAGCTCAGGCAACTGCCTCACATCAGACTTTTCATCAAATAAAAAAAAATAAATAAAATCCCTTCAAGATGTGTAAGGATCCATTTGTCTACTGCACAGAAGTCCAGACAGCAGCCTGCCAGGGGCACAGCGCCGGCTGCGGATGCGAGCAGCCGAGGAGGAGCTCTGCTGGAAAATCCTTGGAAAACAGCTAAAAGCACGGCCTCGTGCAAGGTGTTCAGCTGCTGCACGCCTGCAGACTGCCCTCCTGCCTTCCCTCTCCACCTCCCAGCTCTATCTGGATCAACGTTGGGGCAAAAAAAACCCCAATACAGAATTAAAGAAGAGGGTAATATTTAGAACCAAACCCCTGGTCTAGAATCACAGAATTATAGAATGCAGGTTGGAAGGGACCTCAAGGATCATCTTCTAATATTTTTGTTTATTATTTATACTGTCTGAAAAGCTTAAAATGCCATAAAGCTTAAACTCTGATTTTAGTTTAAGGAATATCAAATATATCTATAAACCACCAGTGCCTTCAGCATAGATAGAAAGTGAACCTGCAGTCAAGTGGTTTAATTATTACAATTCTAGCCCTCCCTAAAACAAGTTTTACAGTCAATGACTTAAAATAACACCCTGGAAAGAAAAGTGTACACTATCATCAGGCACACATTTAGCTGTGTTTATGTTGTGCACTCTGTAGCCCAGGAGATAACAATGTAAGGCATCATTTCAAATTTTGATATATTATTATCATGTATGGCATAAGGGATAAAAATCAAGTGGCTTTATAGCATGGTAATGGAATAAACTGGAGTTGGAGAGGGTGTGTTTGTGTGCACAACAGAGTTTATCCTCCAATATGCATCTTTATGTATTATGTATTCAGTTTTCTCACATTTTTCTCAGTGGACAGATATTGTGCTATAGTTCTCAGAATACCTGAGAAAAACATTTCAACAAATTGCATTACTTGTCTATACAGATCCTATAAGGAGCACAAAATAGGCAAAGAGAGTCTTCATCATATAAAGCCTTTTCTGATTCCTCCTCCTCCCCCCATCTCCTGTAAACAACATAAAAGATACTGTTATGACAAGTACTCTGGTAGTTCATTCTTTCATTTATAATTTAACCACAGCCTATATAACCTAATCAGAAAAATGTGGAGCATGATTAGTACAACAATCGAATACAGTTGGACTGCTTGAACAACTCAAAGAACAATACAAAAGGAAGAAAAAAACAAAGAAGAAAAAAAAAAAAGAGAAAAAAGGAAGGAAAAAGATCGCAGGCATATCAGAAAATATGCAGTATTTCTTTAATATTTCATTTTAAACTACCTAATTGTGTTTTTAAGCTTCGGTTCCTGTAATTTTGCAAGACGAGGCATTCCAGTGAGAAAACATATGGTAAGGGATTTTTAAACCACATAGCTAGAGTGCATCATAGACTTATCTGCTGCTTTAGTGTCACAAAAATCCACCGCTGAATTTATCCAGTCACCCATTAAAGAAAGAAAAGAATTAAAGGAAAAGGAGTTTAAAAATCCCCAAATGCTACAAAAACTACTGGAAAGTGACATCAGGTTCAAGTCAGAAGGAAGGTAGATCTGCAAGACTTCCCAAGGCAGAACAGTGACAATCAGCACTCTGGAGGTGATTCCAGGGTCCCACATAGCAAATACTGCGTGGGTTGTGACAAACTGTCCCTAGCAACAACTTCTAGCCTTGGTTTGCTGAAAATGAGTTTTAATGAACCTGGGATTGAGGCAAACTTGAAATCCTGGCCCCCCTCAGAGCCTTTCCCAGGTGTGGTGTGCACCTGCACGGAGCAAACCCAGGTGGGCATTAGTCTGGCAAGGAGACACTTCCCAGGGGAGAGCCTGAACCAGCACCCCGTGTGCTTCCAGTCGGGTGGCAAAACACCAAAGTGACAAACTTTTGGCATCTGGCTCTTGGAGAGGATGCTCCAGCTCTCTGTGGATGTGGGATGAGGCCATGGGTGCTGCTCCCAGCCCAGCACCCTTCTCCCAAATCATGGGGCAGGTTAGGGAGGGAAGGGTTGAGCCCAAGGTAAGAGGACAGGGCCAGGCTGGGCTGGAGAGGAATTTCAGCCAACACCTCCAACAATGTCACTGCCACCAAAGGCAATCACAGTGCCCTGGCACTGACATAAAGTCTTCTGGTGCTGTGGGGAGTGGAGTTAAAAGAAACTTTTAAAGGCTGGTGGTTAACTCGTTGTGTAGAGAGAAGGAAAGGCTGGAGCCAGGCTGTGACAAGGACCTGCTCAGGCCAGGCTGAGAGCAGCGTTTTGTGAGCAGTGTGAGAACCAGAGAGCTTCCAGTTATTTCTTCAGAGATGCTACAACACAAGTTATGCCCTCAAAATAATTTCAATCCCATATTAATCTATCTAAAATTATTAAGATGTTATTATTAATCTATCAAGCATTATTCTATACCAGTAGCATGTCCACTGCGGGTGTACCTGTGCACACCTCTGCCTCCTCGTCCTGTTATTATCTAAATTGAGCTGGAACTGGTCTTTCCTTTATTTTTTGCTGCTTACCTTGCTTTTAAAAGACAAACTCTTAACCCCTTGCACTTAAAGGATTCCCTCAAGGTTGTCTGCTTTTTTTTTTCCACTGGGAATTTCTAAGTGTGAGGACTGAGAAAAGTGTAAGGTGTTAATCTTGATAATTAGTGCACAAAACCAATTAGAGGTCCAAAAAACCTTAAGGCACAGAAAGTGATTTTTTGTTTATTTGCTTACCTTATTAAGTTAAATATCTGTCTGAATTAATCACTAATGAATGTGAAGAAGGCTCAATAGCACTGGCTTAATGAACAGCAGTGTCAAATGCATTTTACAGGGCACCAAATCACTGGGCATAGTAAGCCAAGTTGCTATTCAAAATTACTTTTCTGCCCAATTTTCTGTTTGCGAAGCAGTAAATTATTTACATTTATTGTGCTTATTTAAGCACTTAAACAGTATGAATGGAGTGCAGGCACATTTTAAAAACACAGAATCATTACACAACCCTGCTGCTGGAAATTCGTGTCGTTTTCCCCCAAAGGCTGCCTTCTGCCTGCCCCCCCACAGCTTGCTTTTACAGTTCTTGCAACACCCCATTATTAGGTTAAAAATATTTTTCTCCCCTGCAATTTTCTATTTTGCATTGCTTCAGAGTAGTGCTCTAGGACTTAAATTCTGCCCACGAAGAGCAGTCCCTCTCATACTCGTGTAGTGGCTTGAGGAAAGTTGGTATGCTCTCTGGATCAATTGGTATTATATTTCACCCAAAACAACTGCAGTTTTTACTCTCTTTCCATCTATTATTCAGATCATAAACATCTGCACTGTAAACGTCAGAGGTACTAATTGTCATGTCTCCAGCTCTGGGTAGAAACTGAACGTGTTTGACGTTACTCTTTTGGCTAAAAAATAATTATATCTGTATTTTCTCTTTTTTCTACTAACCTCTCCCAGTGCCTGATAGTATGATTTTTCCAGCAGGCACCGAGGCTGTTGCAGCTCTCTCTCACGCTGCCTCTTTTCCTGCTCTGGAAAACCTTAATGAAATCTCTTCCTGCTGCAGATTTTGGACATGCAGGAGGAAG
>JAAWXA010000001.1:81959559-81964559 GCA_038090715.1 Florisuga fusca
GGCTCAGCACCTCTCCAGGCACCCAGCTGAGCAGCCCAGAGAGGCAGGGGGGGAGTAAGGATGTGGAGGTGGGAAAAAAAGGGGGTTTAACTTGTTTAAGGAAGCAATTTTCTGCAGGAAAAGGTGCTTTTCTGAGAAGAGGAATCCAAACAAAATCAAATGTCATTCTCTGTGCCTGAAAGCTGCATCTGCACCGTGCCTTCTGTTCTGGAGGCATGTACAGCAGTTAGGGATGTCATCTTTGGTCATATTTAATAATTGACGAGGAGGCCTTGCAGGTCTCAAAAGCTTATACATCTGTACAATATTTATTTATTTTACATCTTCTTTCTTTTTTTTTCTTTTCTTTTCTTTTTTTTCTTTTCTTTTTTTTTTTTCTTTTTTTCCCTTGCATGGGATTCACCCACTGAGAACAACAAGACTCTAATTTACAGGAGTCTCTCTGGCAGGGCAATCAGACCCTCACTGGGCTGGCAGGGGCTGCAGGAGGATGGATGGAGGATGAAGCCATCCCCCTGGCATCAGGCACCCTCCAGCACCCAGGGGGGAGGTGTGGGACACAGACACTTCCCCAGACACCCCCCACCCCTGTAACTTTGCTGCTCTGCCTCCCAGTTCTGCCGGCGTTCCCGTCGCTGCTCTATTTGTTATCCTAATAAAAGTTTCTGGGCTCTGCCATAAAGTTGTCACTTTAAAGGAACGTTATGAAAAACAACTGCGGGCGTGTTGGCGTGTGGGGTGAATATGTATAAAGGGGGTGAAGGGGATGGGGGGAGGGATTTAATAAAAGGTATTGAGGAATTAAGCTCGGCGGAGGCAATCTCCTGCATTCCAGCCCCGGGAAGGTCGGCTGCGAGGAAAATATTAATATTCCCTCATAAGCCCCAATCCAGCAAGGGTTTTGCAGCGGGGAAACTTCACGTCCCAGAGAAAGCAGAGGAGCCAGGGGAGGTCTCTGCGGGGTTGTTTGGAGGATCTGGGCCTCGGATTTCAGGGGCTGGCAACCTCCATCCCCCAGGCAGCATCCACCTCCTGCCCCGCCGGCAGCCGGCGGCTCTCCGGAGGGAGAAGACTTTGAGGAGGAGGATGCTGCAAATCAGGAGGAAAGTGTGCAAGCAGGGCTGGGTGCTGGAGAGCCTGCCTCCAGCCTGGAGAGCCCATTCCTAGCAAAGAAAGGAAAAGCAAAAAAATCATGCCAAAAAATCCTCGGCTAAAGGCATTTTCTTTCTAATTAAGCAAAGTAACAACGGGGTTCTGCAGTGAACTTCAGCCTCTGCATTTAGGAGAATACATGTGTTGTTTTTCAAAAGCCTTTGAAAAAAAGCTTGTGGGTCTGCAGACTCCAAAGATGCCTCTAGATTTGGAATGAACCTTTGTCATGTTACGTGCACCCACAGAATAAATCCTGCAAGCTTTACAAAGAGTCGAGGAAGTTCAGATATTAACCAAGCTAACATAAAAATTGCTAGAAAACACAGGAATAGTAATTTGGGGGCAAGAAAGGAGGTAGAATTCATGTTATAAGTGCAAGTGATCTGGAAATAGATGTTTGTCTTGGACATTTGCAGGGAAGTGACATCATGCAGTGTGTCTATTGGGATATTAGTTCTGCATTTTTCAGTCCAGATTCTGGCACTAAAGTTGGCAAAATCAGACCATTTTGTTAAACTGATCTTCGAGCCGCCCACCTCCACCGCACATTACAGCACACCTATGACATGACCCGAGAACAATGGGTGAAAAATGGGCTATAAAAACATGAATGGCCTGCTTCATATAAAGCAGATTTTATAGTGCAGGTGTGCCTTCATTTATCGATACTGTAAAGCAGTGAGATCATACTGGCAGTAAAACACAACATTTGTAAAACAACAACAACAACAAAAAAATATTCTATTAATTAAAAATGTAATGGCACAGATAAAAACTCAACAGGGTGTTTTATAAATATACTCAATATTTTGTCATCAGATGCTTTACATCATCTCACACAGAACTCAGCCAGCTCTGAGAAGGATATCTGGAAAGGGGGTAAAAAAAAAGACTTAATTGAACTGTAAAACTATGTACTGAGTTTAGGAAAAACCAGGCATGTAAAAATATCTATTTAATAAGTGCAGTCTAAGTTGTTAAAGCTGGGGTGTTTTGGGTTGTGGGTTTTTTTTTTCTTCACCCATTAGGATATGAATGGGAAAAATTATGAATAGGAAATCCTGCTGGAGTTTTTATTGCCTATTTCCTTTCGGGAAGATGGCATTGTTCCTCATTTAAAAAAAGGGAAGGGGCGTAAAATAAGGCGAGGTGTAGGACAGACATCCTTCAAAGCTCGGGTGGCAGGAGTGTGTTGTTCTGTATTTTTGTTACTTGCAAGGCAAGGGCTGTTCTATTTTTAAGCAGGGCTGTGCTGCTGTGTACGTTTCACTTCCCTCGAAAGGGGTTTTGGCATAATGTTGTTTTGATTAAGGGAGATTTCTGTTCTATTCTGTTCAGGTTCTTATATGTTTTTTTTTCAACACAATGCAGGGGGAGAGGCGGGAATGAGGCATTTTTGGGTTGGGGTTGGTTTGTTGGGTTTTGGGGATATTTTTCTTGGGTTTTTCTTTTTTTTTTCCTGAGCTCAATCCAGGACAGAGAATAAATATTTTTCTGCCCACATCAACAGCACCAGGGTTCCTTACCTGTGCAGCAGGGCTTTGCAAAACCCACCTGTCGAGGCTTTTGGGTCCTCCTTGCCTTGTTGGGGTTTTTCTGAATGGGGGAAAAAAAAAACACCTTAAAATCTGAAAAATTTTCTGGGCAAAGGTCTCACTCTCCAAACCCTCAATTACCTCCATCACCTGAATTAAATAAGGTGGTGTAGGAGCTGCCTTGTCTCACCCCCAGGCAGTTCTGGCAGTGCAGAGAGAAGAGGAGGGGGTAGAGAGGTGAAGCCAAGGGGGATTTGGGGGTTTTGTCCCAGAGCAGATGGGGGTTCTGAAGCACCCAAAAGGTAGAGGGACACCCCCCCCTCCAGCCCCAGCTTGCTTGGGGACTGTGCTTAGCCTCTTCCTTAACCTCTCCTTATTGCCTCCCCCTCCCCAACCACCACGATTACAGCTTGTGTCATCATGTTCAGCACAGATGTTTCAGCAGCTGTACATGTTGAGTTCTTTTTTTTTTTTTTTTTTTTTTTTTTTCTTTTCCTTCTCTTTCTCTTTTCTGACACATCCTGATAGTGGCCTGATAACAATTCCACACACACACTGGTGACCACCATGGGCAAAAATTTCCTACACTCACCAGATTTGCCCAAATTCCTTGACTTTTCCTAATACTTATTTTGCAGTGCCAGGCACTGGAGTTGGTTGCTTGCTCACGTGGGGGTTGGGACACAAAGTTATTTTTTATATATTTGCATTGTCATAGCACTCAAAGTCCCAGTGGTGCCCCTGAGCACTACTGAGGTGGCATCACTGGGAGGCAAAGGAGGGTTGTGGGGTCCTCCACACCAAGCCCAGTACTGATTTCCCAGGTGCTGCAAAGTCATGGAGATACCTGGAACAAGGTGTTCCATTCACCTGCTGAGAGATGAGAAGCTGAGCATCCTGGCTGCTGTATCTTTAGTTTCTTCAGCAGTTGGTGATGGGAGTCTTAAACAAAAATGCTGAAGAAAGAGAGAAAGAAATACACATATGAAATCCCATTGAACCCACAAGACCTGGATACTGTCAAAATGTTGACAGGCCAAACTGGCTTGTTGTTATTATGGTTACAGCACAAAGCTTTTGCCTGCCAAGACTTGCTGTATTCTGCCCATGGGCAGTGGTTGTCCAGCTGGGATGGGTGAAGGCTGTGGCACAAGTGCTCTTAGATAAACGAGTTTTACAGTGAGTGTTTTGTTTAATTATGCTCTTTTTTAAATGCCATTTTTTCTTGTATCACAGTACTCTTCCTCTCCCAGCACAATGTGCTGTGATTCAGCATTAGGGATTTGTCCTGGAGATTCCCATGGGGGATCCTCTTTATACACCCAAAGATGTTTCAAGGGCTGGTGTGATGACTTATTGCTGAGCCTGGCTGCCAGTCTTGAAGTATTTTTTTTGTTGTTCTTCTTCTTTATGTATGAGCTGGTTCTTATTTGTCTCTAATAATTAAATAAGCAGAGGAGGAAATGGAGTGGCTTTTGATGCCCCACTGCTCGTTTTTTGGATACTGGCAATAAGTGTGAGCATCCTTGCTGCTTGCCAGCACGGATGGCAGAGCTGGCTGGCTCCTCACAGAACATGGCCAAGTCCCCCCACCTCTCCATTCTCACCCAAAACCTTCCCAGTTTCACTGATTTACTGGAAGGGCATCCAAGTTTCTTTGACAACTGGGAACTAAGCATTCCCACCCAGACCTGAGCTCCTCCCCAGCTCCCCAGGGAGAGGCAGAAGGGGCTGTGCTTTGTGCTGATCTCCCAGCAGAGAGCTGGCCAGGGCTCCCATCCCATCAGCATCTCCACACCAGCCAGAAACAGCCTCTGAGGTGGCTCCCACCAACCCAGCTACCAGAGCACGGGGGTGCCCAGGCCTTGCCCTGCTCCCCTCTCCTCCAGGGAAGGACCCAGGTAAGTGGTGTTGGCATCTCCACAGCAGCTGGGGCTTTCCCTTCACAGGGTGGATGTGTGGGGCTGCAGGGCTTTGTGTGGCTAACAGGCCAGCCAGGCTCTGGCCCCAGACCTTCCTTTTGTCTTTAACTAGGGGCAGGAAGGGAAATGTGCACTTATTGGAAATCTGGAGAATAAAGACAAGACTGGCTTCTCAGGTTCAGCACATGGCCTTTGTACCTTTGCCTTTGCAGGTTCAGTGCATTTTTAGATTTCACTGGGAACCCAAACTTAATCACAGTTTCCCACGTGCTCGAAAAATTGAATATTGCACTATTGCACTACAAAGACAAAACAAAACAGACTAAACACACAATTTCTAATTTTAGCAAGCCAACTGACACAAAGATACACTAGGATCACTGTGGGGTTC
>JAAWXA010000001.1:81969559-81984559 GCA_038090715.1 Florisuga fusca
AGTGATAATGATGTACTATGTGCACCTATTGGGAATATATAAAATTAGAGAGAATTTCTGTTTGCTTTGGTCCTCTTTCTAGAATAATTACAGTAGCTGCCATTCATTCCCGTTCTGTTACCCTGATTATTCTAGAATAACCTGGTTATTAAGGTTTAGTCGTGTTTAAGAACATACTGCAAAGTGACAACTTGTCATGTTGGTATTATCAATACTTTAAAATTTCCATATTAGTGACCCAATTTTCTCAAGATTCCTGAGTGTTTAATTTGGTGGGGAGAAGGAGGGAGGGGAGAAAATGATGCCTTTTGCTCTCCTCTATCCAAAGTAATGTTAATTTTCCATTCCTGAAAAAAAAAAAAAAAAAAAAAAAAAAAAAAAAAAAAAGAAAAGAGTGGAAACAATTATTACTTTTATGATCCTAAGCCCATTCTCAGGTTGGAAATCCTCCTCCTGCTTCCATTGTATGTGGTGGGTAACAATTTTCAGATTTCCCTCTGCCAGTGGAGAATTGCCATTGCTAAATGCAGGGAAATAAGGAAACCAGAAGTGCTGAGTGTCTGACTCCAAACCCATTTCCCAGAATAGCACTTTGCAGCCTCCAAAAGCCACCATCTTTAATGGAACATATTACCTTAAATAGCACTTTCCCTCTGAGGCATGAGATCCTCCACGGGGCAGGTGTACAGCAGTGGGTATTCACACCCTTCTTGGAGATTTCCTTGCCAGGAGAAATTTCTCTTCCAAAAGGGCTGCAGTTTAACCAAATGAAGCCCAGGAAAAGCTCCATGCTGGTGAAGGTGAATGTAAAGCTGTCCAGAAGCACACTTAGCTGACGTACTGACAGATTGTGCAATTCTGCTGGGGTAATTACTCAATGGTTCAGCAAATGGTAACTAAATACTTTGGAAATCAAAATGTCTAATTGCAGAGGCACATATGGTATAGCCCCATCCATCCCACAGAAGGTAATGTAACAAGCACACCCAAACCTTCCCTGAATTCCCCCAGCTCAGAAGCCACCAGTAACACAAAGCAGTTGTCGTTTGGAAAACGTATGTGGGAAAAAACATATAAATTAAAGAGCTTTGGAAAGGGTGGTGTGCAACATGGAAAGCTGGGTTACAACAGCAAGATTAAGGTCATTTTGTCAATAAGCAGAAAAATGGTAATCCTGCAGCACTGCTGCTCTACTGTTTGCATAGAAACCTCTCTGCTACTGTAGCTGGGCCAGAACTGGAAAGATGGAGTTGACATTTGGTCTTTACAGACAGACAGGGAGGATGGATGCAGATATACAAGGTTCATAAGACAAATAATGTCTGTGCTACTCCATGCTGAGGACCATGGAGGAGCATGTTGCAGCAGTTCATCCTCACTGGGTCTGCTGGAGCCCATGACCACGGGAGGACATGTGCCCCAACCTCTCCAGTGGGTACCAAAACCTGGTGGCTGAGCAGGAGAGCAGGGAAAGAACCCAGCCCACCTTTCCCCCAGCCCAACACACCTTCCATCAGCCTGCACTCAGGAGAACCCAAGCAAGAAAAGGAGAGGGCAGGACTTTGTCTGGAGCATTACACAGGACAAGCAATGGCTGCAGATGGGGTAGAGGAGAGCAAATCAGACTGTCCCCTTAGAGCCAAAAACTTGGAACTCTGTGCTTTAACCAGGATTTAAATCCTTGGTGCCTTTTTGCCCTGGATGAATCCTAATTCAAGCTACCCAAAAAAACCCCTAAAGGGCAACATCTTTTGTGTGGGCTAAATGAACATTACCCAGTGTTAGTTTTCAAATACTTAATCGGAAGAATCGTTAAATCTGATCTGTGTATACATCTGTCCATCCAAGCATTCCCATTGCCTCACCACCACGTTTTAACATCTTAAACCTTCCAAAGTTTAAGAGATAACTTATCCTCCTCCATACCTACTGTTGAGCTACTCCACATCATGTGGCTTCCACATCTTTAAGTTCCAAAGAGAGGAGCAGTTTTCTCAGCAGCCGCTTGGCTTTACAGCTCTGGTCTGGTCCTTGGTGCAGTCAGAAGCAGGCACAACTCCTTATTTCCAGCAGCACCTGAATTTAAGAATAAAATCTGCAGATAGCATTAATGCAGGAGGACAAAATGGAATTAATTTTTATTTAGGGTCCCTGACCTGGCTTCAGCCCCTTTTTTTCTAGAAAAAATTGTCTTATGTTCTACATTTTGTAGTAACTAGGCTGCAAACCTGCATCACTTACCTCTCTTCTTCTCAGAAGAAACCCAACCCCCCATTATTGTGACTCTCCTCGGGATTAGGAGTTCTTCTTTTTATTTTTTGCTATTAATGTTTAGAAACTATGAAGATGTATGATTAATGCAGGTAGTGTGACTTTGATATAGGACAAAGTAGCATTAATTGTATGATATACATTATTTTTAAAACAACTACATTGTCTTCATCTTGCATAATTATCTCTTTGTTGCTGTTAATCAGGTTTTCCCAAAGTGGCACACAATAAAAAGCATTAAGGTTTATGTCAGCAGATCCAAATCTGGAATCAAATCTATCTGTACCATCAGGTGCCCATTAGGCCAGTGGAATTGCACATTAAAGACACTCAGATGATACAGACGGTTTTCTCTTGCAGTAACAGGGAGAAAGGAGAAATTGGAGCTCTTGGGCACTGCAGACATGTAGGAAAAGACAGTTCCTGCCCACTCCATTACAGAGGAGAGAACAGAGGGAACAAAGAGATGAAATATTCACCCACTGATGTTTCTGACCAGGGCCCGAGCAGAGTTACCCTGCCTGCAGGAAAACATCCATGCTCCAGCAGCAAGACCCATTCCCTAGAGGAAGAATGAACAACTGGACACAGACCAGGAGGACACACCTGTGGGTGTTTGTGTATGTGTGTGTCTGCAGGGCCTCACCAACTGTAGAAGTTTAAATTGTTTTATGCCAAAGGCTTCTCTGTGTGTGGTACCAGCCCCACTGACCACATTCATGATGGAGCTAGGTGGGAATTTCTTCCAAAGGCATTTCCAGGTGTCAGAAACACACAGGTTCTGCTTTCTCTCCTGTTCTCCCTACACCTTTTCCTTCTTTCTCTCTTTCTTTCTCTTTGTTTCTTTCTAAGAACAGATAAAAACAATGAGAAGGGACCATGCTATCTGCACACCATGCCAACTGCCGCTCCAGTTCCCTTCTTGTTGCTGTTGCCAGAAACCCTGTTGATGGAGCAGAAGGAGAATCTGAGTGACCATTTCCATTGCTTCAGCCCCATGAGCCCCCTGCAAATGCCAGGCTGAGTTTCTCTTAGTGTGAACAGGAGGAGGAAGGGAGGAAGTGCTGGCCCCTGTCCTTCTGCAGATGTTCTGCAGACCCAAACCCTGCAGCGAGGCCATGCAAGGGCAGGACACAGCAGGGCTAAGACAAGACAAAGAGCTTTTAAAAAGGCAGGAAGGCACATCAGGCCAAAGGAGAAAATGAGCCTGGAGCAGTGAAGTAAGAATGATAATACCAAGCACTTATGTTCAAAGCACTGTACAAATATTAACTAATTAATCCTCAAAGCCCGCTCTGGAGTAGATAAGCGAGTGCTATTATCCCCTTCTTGACAGGGAATCTGAGGCACCAAGGTTAAGTGTCATGGCCAAGGCTATGGAGTGAAGCTTCACAAGATGTTTTTAAAGGCATCAACACTCCCAAACCCCAGTCCTCTGCTTACTTCAGGAGCTGAAGCCATGCTGGCTTCATGACAGCCAGCAGCAAAGGGACAAGGTCTGAAGAGCAGCCACCACCTTGGAGAAAGCCCAAACCCTTCTGCAGTCTCCTTACAATGGCATTTGCTCTCAGAGCTCACAGTTTGGAGCAGCCTCCTCACCTGGCCAAAGGTGGGCTGGTGAAAGATCAGGAGGAAAAGAGTCAGATGTTTCCTGGGGTCACACCTGCCAGCTCCCATCCACCTCCTCTCCTTGCTGGCACCTTGAGTGTGTTCTGTTCCTCCTGCACCTCTGTCAAAATAACAGTTGTAATTAGCTTAAAAATAAACTGGGAAGGAAAACAAGTTAATAACAAAGTTGGGTTGATTACAAATTAAGAAAGAAGCTAACTATGCCCTGCCCGTGACGCTTTTGGTGACTTTTGCCCCAAAAGAGGGAGCTCCACCATCTTGGAAAGACTAAGGGCTGTATTTCTCATGGAAGTCTGACCATCTTGAGCAGGTTTCCCAGCAGAAAATCAATTCTTGAGTGTTTTTCATCTGAAACAAAAGAGGAAGAAGGGGTCTTTCTGGAACCTGACCCAGAAGTTAAGTAACAATGGATCAAGGAACTCCAGTTTGACCCACTCCCCCTGCAAAAGGCTTGAGTTGGAAATGGTTCAGGTTTTGGTCAATCTCTCAAAAATCATGAAGATTCAGAAACAAACAAACAAAAATGTATATATAAAAAGGTGATTAGGAATATGTAGCCAGGAAAACATTTTTCTTACAAAAAGAATTGTGTAGGTCAGAAGTGTTTACTGTTCCCAGTATGGATTAGAGCAGGATTGCAGTCAATTCTGGAGGGAGCTGGGGGGAGGGAGCAAGAAAAGGAATTGTCAATGGTCTGCATTTGTTGCTCTGATTCCTGTACTGACAGCAAAGGCCCTTTGATTGTAAGATGAATTGTGGAGCAGGAGCTGCAGCTCTGGTTTTGGACATGGGTATTTCCACCAGTGCTTCTGACTTCAGGGAGCCCTTTCAGAGGGACGAGAATAGTGAGGTAGCACTCCCAGAAACAATACCAGGAACATTTGCCAATTAATCTATTGCAGACTGCAGCACAATTTACCTTTTACCCTTCCAATTTGAAGTTACTATACAATTCAAATATCAAATTGCTACGGGATAAAAAAAAAAAAAAAAATAGGGAGGATGCAGGAGTAAAAAAGGGACACATCAATAACAGGACAATGCTCCTGATTTCCTGTGCAGCTTGTTATACATGACCTCGCTGGTAAATCTGGTCACTATTTTCCCAATACTCCTTTTAAGTGCCCATTTGTATAACCCTTTCTCACACTGTCCCACCCACACCCATTGGGATGCCCTGGGAAGCTCTGGGAATGGACAAGCCCCATGCCCCTGGGCCATATCTCTCCCAGACCCTCTTGGTCCCCCCACACCACGTGCCCAGGCCAGGCACCAGGTGCCTTTTTCTCTGTGTCCACCTTCCAACACTACCAAAGACCTTTCTGGTAAAAGATTTGCAATGGAAAGTTCTTCTAAGATATTATTTAACCCTCTCCTTCGTTGTCCTTAACATTCATAAACATGGGCAAAAAAAAGAGATGTGTTTGCAGGTTGAACGAGCCATTTGTAACTAATTACTGAAGCTTATTAAGTACAGCTTTGGCTTAGGCATTTTATCCCTACCTTTTCTCTACAGTATTCACCAAAATTTGGCTTCCTAAGAGGAACTAATTGAATTTCATGGTTTACACATGGTTTGCACACTCCTTTTAATCCCCAGCTCTAGTTTTTCTTTTACAGATTGTCCCGGAAGAAAGCCAAAACATTAACTTTGTATTCATGTATAAATAAGGGTATTTTAAAAATTTCTATCTACAGGCACACACACACACTGGGTTGGAGCCTTTTCTAATTCTTCAGTGCACTGGTGCAACTCCATTAAATCAGCAGCCACATGCCAGTGTGGAAACTAAGACAAGATCTTCTACGGGTGATTATGGACAAACACAAACAAATCAGCCAGATATTTGCAAGCTGTCAGGAAAGTTGGCTTTCACCTAAAGATTCAGCTTGTTCTTCTCAATGGCAAATTTTGGGTGAGTTAACTGTTCAATGCACTTTGGAAAGCTTTCCTCCTTCAGCTCATCCCCAGAGAAGTTGGCAGGACCAGCCAATGTCTCTATAGCTGGAGACAGCATTACCTCCCAAATGCTGGAGGGAGTCCTAGTCCCAGTGATGTCAAAGGGAATCTCTCTTTAAAATCAGTAAAATCAGCATCTCCCCTTAAAATTGTGGCCCTGTAAGTACTTAAAATCTGGTTTTAGCACTTTGTGTTGTCCAGGCAAAACCCCACCCATGCAGTGGGACCAAGAATTGCTGCAATATAACAAGAACAGAGAATCCCAGTATCCCAGGCTGGTTTGGGTGGGATGGGACATTCAAGTTCATCCATTTCCACCCCCTGCCATGGGCAGGGACACCTCCCACCAGCCCAGGATGCTCCAAGCCCCATCCAACCTGGGCTGAGACACTGCCAGGGATGGGGCAGCCACACATATACACATAATAATAGACATGAAATGTGAATATTTCCATATCACCAAGCTCACTGCTTGTGCTTGCAAGAGCATTTTTAAGGCATGTGAGGGAAGGCATGAGCTGCAGTTCAGCTCTCTGAAGGAGAAGCAGAACAAGAAGGAAAATTCCAGGCAAATTTCTAGCAAACGTGTGCAATGAAGCAGTCAGTTCTGCCCCAAGCACTTTTAGCAAGTCTCAGCACCATGCTGCTTGATCTTTACCACAACGTTTCCTCCAGCAACAGTGTGAAGAAGCTTCCCCAGACCTTCCAGAGGGGCAGGGGAGTGGAGGTGACCTACTGGAAGCTCAAGTAACAATTTCCAGCACAACTGGAAACTTTTCCAGTCATCTTTATCTCTTCTGTTAACCACTTCTTAAAGTCTCAGAAAAGTCACAAATGTCACAAATTATGTCAAAAATTAATCCAAATGCCACAAATGATGTAAAAAAGCCATCTAGAGTTCTCATTGTCTGAAGCTTTAAGGAGAAAGATGTAAAAAGAATCAACCCTTACTTCAGTGCTAACACAGTGCACCATGACTCAAGCTGCAAAATCAAAACAGAGAAATAAATTCCATTAGCAACAATGTATTCGGTTGGGTTTTGTGGTGGCCTTTTGTTTTGTTTTGTTTTGTTTTTTCTTGTTTTTCCCAAGGACATCCAGTGAGGTGCTGTGCAAATCAGCTTTCCCAGAGCAAATGCAAGGCAATCACCAGGGCCACTAATGGTAGGAAAAAAAAACAGTCTCCGAAAGTGCAAACCAATATTTTTTCTATCCAGCCCTGTCTGAGTAGCTGAGATGCACCACAACTCAGAAATGAATTTCAAAGCAAACAAACAAAGCTGCAGCAGCTACTTGGGCCTGGGAAAAATCAGCACTTCCAGTTAGATCTTGGCAACCGTGGAGGCAGCAGAAGCTGAAGTCTCGGAGGAGGGAGTCTCAGGTTCCTGCAGAGCTGGGGCACTGCTACCAATCCCACCTCCAGGAAAAGACTTACATGGGATTTGAGTGCATGGGGCTTGTGTTTGCCATCTGCACACGGGTGAATTGTATCCAAAGTGACTGCCAAAACAAATAAATGGGGGAAAAAGAGACAAAAATATTTCCCTGCCTTCCATTCTCTGAGTGCTGTGCCACTTCTAAGGAGAGGAGGTACTGTATTTCCTGGGGAAATCAAGTTTTGGTGTCTGCTTTGCAGACAGAACTTGCTATTTTGATAATTCTGCTCCTGATGATGTTGTTTTAATATGACTGTCGTTTTACACCCTGCAGGGCAGGGAAAGAGAGAAAAGCTGAGGAGTACAAACTGATGGACTCTAAGTTTGCTTCCCATGCGTGTGTTCTAATAAACAATAATGTATGCAGAGGATGTACTGCCAAAATTGGGTCCTGTGTTACAAATTTGATTCTCCAAGAATCGCTCTAAGGTTAATTTCAATAATATACTTGGAAAACACATAATCCAAGGGAGTTTATTTTTAATACTGTGTTACAAATATGCTCTGATATGTTATGAAAGTTGCACATAAAAGATATTTTTGTTTGCTTTCACAGTCTTAATCTAAATTAAAGCATCAACTTTAATTATTTTAAAAAAACAACTTATCTCTCTTACTGCCTGATATCTTTGGGGCAGGTAACAATGTTTTTGCCTAATGTTCTCACTCAATATCAATTTCACCTCTGGAGAAAAAACAAGGTGGGTGCATTAAAAAGTATTGTAGCACAAAGAAATGTTCCTTGAAATACTTTAAGTGTTCTCTAGAGCTAAGAAGACTGGAAAGAGAGAAGAGAGAACAGTTTAGGAAAAAACCTGCCTTCCATGTATTTTGTCAAGAAATGGATGGCACAGAGAAGGGCATTAGGAGGGGAAGAGCCAGCTTGGGAACAGCATGAGACCCCCAAACCCTGGCCCTGCTGCTTTCCCCCTCCTTCCCCCCGGCCCACCCTCTGCCAAGGTGTAAGATGTGATCTCAGTTTGGTGGTAATGAAGGAGGAAAGGCTCTTTTAAAAGAGCTTTGCAGCACTTAGGGACTGCTGATACCAATATCCTACTCCAAAGCTCTGCCGTGCTCCCCCCTTCACCCAGGCAGCCTTTCATTAATTTGAAAGTATGAGCTCATTAAGCAATCCTGACCCAAAGTTTCTGCAGTTGAAAAGCCAGTGAATTTCCCCAGGTTCTCAAAACCTTTTTCAAAAAAACAACCGACCCGAGTTACTCCATATTCTTCTTTAAACAAATAAGGTTAGCTACCCTTTTGCCATTCACAATTCAACATTCACACTAAATTAATTTTTCCAAAAGTAATTCAAATAAAAGCTTTGCTGCTGCTACCCTTTTCAGAGCTACAAGATTGAATAAGGCATCTGAATAAAATTGTGTATTACAGCCTTCTTTAATATTTAAGCATGACATTCATTGATTTGTTTCTTGTTTTCTGCAAACCTTGACAACATGATAAAATAAATCATAAGAAGAAAATATAGTGGTAACATCTTTTATGGACTTCACATAGTCATCAATCTCAAGCTGTGAGTGAATTATCAGTGCAGCAAAAAGATCTATGTTTTAAGAGCTCCAATAGCATTCTAGCTAGAGGTTTTTCACAAGCAAACTCAAGGCGAGTGACTGATAAGCATCATTATTGTTTTCTGAGAGTCTAGTTTATAGTGTGTTGTGGAGGTGTTGGCATATATGTTTCAGAAGGAAAGGTTTGATCAATTCTAAGTAGACATCTACTAACATATAAAAAATATAACAAGGGTTCCTGCTGAGCAGTATTAAAGTACCTATTGCACCATGTCAGCATGACAGGCCCCATGTTGTGTTTTTGATTATATTTAATACAGAATTAACCTTTCTTAATGTAACATATTGTGCATGCAACACGAGTGGAAAATATTTATTTTGACCGAAACAAAATATCATCCTTATTTAGGTTTTAAGGAATATTTTCAATTTATAAAACTTCCCATCATAAAATCGTCAGAGCCCTGAACTGACAGGAAGGAATAAAAGAATAAAAGCCTTTTTTTATATTTTTTTTGTTTGTTGGTTTGGTTTGTTTTTTTTTCCCCTGCAGACTGCGAGCCACAGAGAGAAGGAGCCTTTCAGGGCATTGAGAGCAGCCTGGACAAACCATGGTGGGGCAGAGAATGGGGAAAGGGAGGACTGTGGGTAAAACAGCTTCAGAAACTGGGAATTCAGCAAAATGGAAGGAGAGATCCCATTGGCAATGCCAGGAACACACGACTCCCTGTGCTGCCGGGTCAGCACGGCGCCAGGCCGGCGCCTACCCAGAAAGTGGGATCCTTCTCCATGGGAAATAATAGGACTGGGGGGATGGTCTGGAATAATCAGAGGCTGTGCAGAGAAATGTAGAAATAGGGAATGAATTTAAGGGGATGAGGCAGCTTGCTTGCAGGAGCTGACACTGCTGCATAATGAGGTTATGCAAAGGTATCATCGTTTTGCTGTGAAAAATGCCACTCCTGAAAGTAACTCTTTCAACAGACTTACAAATGTTTTATATCTGGTAAATGGGCTAATGAAAGCTTTAGGTTTAGAAAGCAGTAGCCTAGGGATTGTAAGAGTAAATATTAAGATGTTTTCTGACAAGCTGAATATATGTGGTTTCCCACAAAGTCCCACAGTGCTTTGCACTCCATAAATATCACTCCTCTTCCCTCACAACTTTTACTCTATGAAATATGATGCCACCATCCACTAAAACATAGCTGTACTTTCATTGGGCTGGAATCTCCAGCACACATTTATTTACATAGGTTGAACACTATTCATCACCCTTGTAATTAATGCAGTCAATCCTGAGGGTGTGAAGTATTTCCTTTGCCATCCCCTGGTGAAGCAGGACACTGTACTTTTCACAGAAACGACCACTGCCATCTTTCAATTCAGAATAAAAATAGCTTTTAGGGGCCTTGGTAGTTTTGTGTTCATCAGAGGTAACCAAATTCCTTGGGTCTAACCTTGAAATGAATTTCCAGAGCAATTTAAGAGCTAATCAGTGGCCTGTGGCCTGCCAGGTTTGGTCAGGCAAGGATGCTCTGAATTATTGGTATTCCAGGCTGAAATTACCACCACTTCAGGGCTCAGCCCTGCAGGCTCTAGCTGGGCAGTGCTGGAGGAGGACACACGTTGATGTTCTCCATGTGATTAAAGAGTGGGGAAAAACTATAAAAAAGGGTAAGTATTACTTACATCCACTTCCTTTTCTTATTAAAGAATCTGCCTAAAAGCTAAGCTTGAAGTAGTGGTCTGGCTAGGACTGCTCAGGCTGTCAGAGCAAGACCTGTTCATAGCAGGACTCAGGATCTCAAGTGACATCCATGCTCTGCAAGGTGCTTAAGTTGCTAAGTGGGGAGATTTTTATTTTTTTTTTTGTAAATTCAATTTTTGTTGTAATTCGATACTGCATCAGAGATCTCACTTGATGGAAAGAGGCTCTGAGCTCCTGGAGTGTTTTACAAATATGCAAATAGTATAGCTAAGCTAACCCTGTTAATTAAATATGGCACTTCACACAGCATCTTGCTTCCAGTTTCCATCTTCCGATTGAAATCCATCACCAGTATTTGTATTCTGTCCTTTTGAGTTCTTTGCTGGATGAATCAGTTAAAATACTCCACTTCCTGTCCCAGACTTCCACCCAGGGCTGGTAACTCATTTCTGCAGCTCCTGCCTTTTATCTCATGGTAGAAGTGGCATCATATGTCACATGTAGAACATATGTTGTATATAGGTTTCATGTATTTTTTTCAAAGCAATTTTTATCTCATTGTCACATTAATCCCATAACATGCTCTCTTCCCACCTCTCATAATGCCTGCTTTAGATGAAGGAACTCAGGACACTGCAGAAGTAAGGAAAAAGCTCATTGAAACCATCTGACTATGCCAAAGAAACAATAGTACCTGCTAAATGCAGCAGTGTTTAACTGGAAGAGAACCCTCGAGCACAGGGCAGTTCAGGTCTGCTAACCTAAGGACTAAAGTGATCACCTTCCAATTATTTGGAAATTAAAATAAATTAAAATGGGTCAACTGTCTCAGTCCAGGACTTGGGAAAATTCAACAAGAGAAACTCTTCAGCTCCAAGAGGGGTCCTACTACTAATGAAGATAGAGCAGGGACAAGGTAGGAAGTGAGTGAGCTGCAGTTTAATATACTTATCCTATGAATATTTCTATAAAATCTGTTCAAGAATTTTACTAAACCATAGAATTGAATAGAAATGGAATATTTATTTTCAATACCAGCTTTTAGCTACCAAGAGTCTATTAAAATTATACTGGAGAAAAAAATTAAAGATATGTATCTCGCTAATAAAAATGCACTTTTGTGATAGATGTTGCAGAAGCAGAACCTCCTGTAAATTAGGTCACTTCTGCAGTAAACCATCTTCTGAACTCCTTTGTGAGGATTATGTAGGAAACAGGTTTTCTTTTCAAATCTTAATATAAAACTTGGAAAAAGAACAAGTATTCTACCTTATTCACATTCATAAAAAAATCATAATATAGCATCAATATTCACTTAATAAAGAGACCATTTACTCTGCTGGGCTACTGTTCTTTTGTTTGCCAGGGTTGGTTTTTTTTTCTTTTTTTAATCATATGGAAGAGTCGGTGCAGCAACATCTGTGACTTGTCAGTCATTTAATTAACCAAAGAAAAGCTAGCTATTCATTTTATTTCTGTATATGTTAATGCTAAAAACTAATAGAAAACAGCTAGTAAATTGTCCTCTGCATATATTGGACACAGCAACAATTACTCTGGCAGAGAAGATATAATAAAAGAGGAAATTTTAATAGTATTCTTATTCTATTTATTCTCAGGGGCTTCTGTTTCAAGGTACTGTAGAAATTAACAATTATTTCTTTTCATTGTTTTTGATGATCTTTTTCTATTATGGCCCTATGCAACTTAAAATAAAATATAATTTGAACTTTCATTTTTTGTATTAAATTCTACGGCATCTTGAGATTTACCTTCTGGCTGGTTACGGGGAGGTCCCGAGAAGGTTCAGGGAAATAAAGAGAAGCTGTTTGTTTCTGCCATGCAGGCAGCTGGTTAAGGGATGTCAGTTATTAGTACAATCAAGATAACTCGGCTTAAACCCAGAACTTTCACATAATAAAATAATTTGCTTTTCCAGCGTTCATTTTATTGACAAATGTGTCTTTCCCATATTTTCTGAATGTCTGTCATATGATATGTCTAAATACTTGCTATTGCTCTGCTATATAAAGCAATTAACTGACTTTATACAGTAAATTGTCAAAGGATTTCCCCAGAAAGCTTGGGGAAATCTAACATACGGAACTGTTCTCCAATTTATTGACATGCTATGATGGTGAAAAAAGTAGGACATCAATAAACAGCTTTAGCTGGAAAACTGGAATCTGATTATAAGTATTGGGAGCTGGAGACCAGAGTCTCAATTAAAACACAAGGCATAGCTTTATTTTAAAATAGAGGTGCAATATTTTAATGGGGAAAACTCAAGGCATGCCAAAGCAAAGGCATGCAGCAATGTGGAGTTTTACATCCAAAGTTTCCCCCTGATCTATTAGAACCAGGTCCAGGTTTAGATCCTCATCCCAAACCACTCCTCTGGCTCTGGGAAGCTTAAACACAGCCTAGGAGAAGTATTTTTAGGCTTTTGTGTAGGTAGTGATCTTGCCTCTCCTTCAAGGGCACGTCAGTAAGAGTGATGGTTTGAGAGGAAAGCTGGAGCACAGATGGAAATAAAACAGCTGAGGACTGGCCCTGGGTGGACTCTGCACTCGTAAAGAAAGACCTCCTAGTCACTGCAGCATCCCAATTCCCTAGAAAGGCAGGATTTGAAATTTGGGTCTAAGGAAGGCAATCAAGGCCCAACCATCTAGGTTTTATACAGTAGATATGGATTAGGATTGAAATAACATCCAAAAGAAAGTAAATTAAATAGATTCTATGGGTTTAACCTCAAAAAAGGAAAAATTTCACTAACAGGAGAGAGATGTTTCAAGAAGGTAAAAAACCCCCTCAGGTTCCCTATTTTTCACAAAAGCTGTGGAAGTGCTGACCCAGCTGCACCTCACCCCTGTGCCCAGAGGAGCAGGCAGAGCCTCCCTGCTTATGACTTATGATTAACAAATTCTCTTCCACACACAGTTCTTACTGCTGCTTAGCTTTTCTTTCTCAACACCTTTTTGCTCTCCTTCCCTTTATTGCCACCACTGATCTTCACACTCATTTCTACCTTACTTTTGTCCATAAGCTCTTCCACTGAGTTTTGTGTTTGGTTTTTCACCCCACCTGCACGACAGGAGCAGGAGGGGCTTGATCTTGGTGTAATGCACACAATGACACAAAAAAAAGGGAAAAGAGGAGGACGAAATACCAAAACTATCTGCAGATTTCCCTCTGCAAGTGTAGCTCTTTGGTGAAAGGCATTTGTACCTGTCAGGAGCCTGGTGCCACCTTCAATGTATTGTTAATATTCTGGTTATCATGCAAGAAGTCATTGATGAACAAGTTTAAGCAGTGTGCAAACAATGTTACCTGCTGAGAAGTGTTAAGGTACCCATCATACCATGTCAACTTGACAGGCCTCATGTTGTGTTTCTGATTATATTTAGTCATATAAAATTAACTTTTCCTAATGTAACATGTTGGGCATGCCACACGGACAAAATAGTATTTATTTAGGCTAAAACCTATTTGTATTCAGATTTACTAATGAGAATCACAATATGATCAAAATCCCCGACTCATTTAACACATTTCTGGAGTGAGAGGAGTGGAGAGCCTCAAGTGCCTTACCCCAGCTGAGAGGGGGCAGAGCAGGAGGGGTTTGCTGATGTTGGGGTTGTCCAGCAGTGCTGCCTCTGGGCTCCACTCACACCTCCTGCCGCCCTCTTGCTTGTTGCTGTGCTCATTTTTTAAAGGTATTTAGAACATTTTTTTTTTTTAGGAAATTATTTTTTTTTTTTTTTTTTTTTTTTTTTTTTTTTTTTTAACTTTTTTTAGTGCCATTTTTCAGCATTATGCTCCTTGGGGTGTGTTACCATGAGAGACATTATCCCACTGATACAGACCAAAGCAAAACCCATAGCAAAGTTGGTAATACATGCCTTTTGCCTGAATGTGCTGCTAAAACACTCTGATAGCCATCAAAACAGCTTGGATTAATTAAAAGAATAAAAAATGGAAAATGTTTAAACCAACCAGCAAAAGATATCAGCAGTCACAGGCAGAAGGTTTACTTCCCTTTGGTTCTTTGCCATTGCAAAATTAAGATTCAGTGACCCATTCCTACCCATTTGGCTGTTGGGCAAAGGATCAGAATTTATTAATTATTATAAAGATGGGGAGGGGACTTTTGTAATTAAAACCTCAGAATGCAATTCTTCATTATCAACTGTTTTCAAGCTTGCTGGACCTATCTCTGCTCAGATGAAGTTCAACCCCTAGATTGAAACTGAATTCTTAGAAGAATATAGGAGGGGAAATAAGTAAAAAGAAAAAAAAAACAACTTCAGTTGTTTGGGAAGAAAATGAGGAAGTAAAATGAGGGCGTTAGTCCAATTCAGTAAAAGATGGGGGGCACACACACCACAAAAATGCCTTTTTTATTCTCCCACCAGCAAAAGTATTGAGGCTTAAAAGGTGAAATTTGTCATGGGACAACTC
>JAAWXA010000001.1:81987059-82069559 GCA_038090715.1 Florisuga fusca
CAGGAATTGCTTTGTGCATCTCTCTCCCGTGCTGCAGTAACAACTGCTCCAGCTTTAGACCTCCAGCTGAAGGTACTGAGCAGGTTGGTTTCCACCCTGCAGTGTTACATGTTAGATGTCAAATGATTAGCATAAAATACTCAATCATTTGCATATCAAATTTTAGAAGTTCCTAATCAGCGAAGTGGACTTTACTCTCTGCAAAAATTCCCACTTCTAGATGAGACAATAGAAATATAAAAATTAGAGTAATGGGATAGGTGTGTGGTGGGAGCAGAGAGCTTCATTCTCTGCCCTAACAGCTCATCAGGAGGGATCCCATGGTTATGTTTTGCTTCTCATTCCAGTCTTGAGGAAAAAGCTGAAGATGTGACTCAGGTTCACAGATGAGTAGCAAACTCGTGCCCTGCATCACCATATTTCAGGAAATGATCCACTAGTGGGACTTAAGGCAATATCAATGGTTAAGGAAAGGTGTCTGAATCCAGCCTGCAGGATAACAGCAAGTGAGGGCCACAGGAGAATCGGCTCCTGCCAGAGAGGGGACACTGCTAGAGCACTGCTACAAAGGATCTGGCAATTTAGCAAGTCAAATAAATATTTTTTTGGAAACCTGGGGCAGTAGTGGCTTGGCAGGCCTCTGCTTTCAGCTTAGCTTCACCTTTGTTTGGTGTTTGGTGGGAGCATAAGGGAAAGATGCAGCACCATTACCTGTGCTAATGTGAGCAGAGCTCAATTCACCAGAGAATAGGTGCACAAATATGGGTGCACACAAGTGTAAGCCCCAGTTCCAGAATGTGTCCCTGGCTGCCTGAAGGGAAAAAAAAAACCACTCCTGGCAAGTCAAGAATGCATTTTCTCAGTATTAGAGCTGGGAGATACCAGAGGAATTTTCAGTATCAAATATTTGTACACAGGTTCCAATTTATTAACAGCAAATATTGACCATTTGATCCTTAAATATTTTAAATAATTTATTCTAAATATTTTGATACCAAAGTAAATTAATGCTAAAGCATTTCTTTGTTTGTGCCAAATCAGTGCTTCCCAGTAGGAAGTTAGTCCATCTTTGCAAGCAAGCTTTCATTCTCAGTAGGCAGTCCATTTCTGCAGAGTGCCATTAAGTTAATTTCAAAAAGAACCAGTAAAGGTATATGGAGCAGGCAGTAATAGCATGGAAAATATCCAAAATTACTAGACCCCAGCAACAGAACTTAGATGCCATTTTCATGCACTAATAATTTGTAGTTTACATATTGAAGGTAACTATAAACTGACTACTTCCTTGGTTAAGTCTTGCAGGTAATTGCAAATATGTTGTTAGTGCTGTACCCCTCCCTGTCTGAGAACAGCATCTCTAGGAGTCAGAGCAGAAAACACAATTTTCACATTATTACAAGAAGTGATGCAGAGTTTCTGTGTCACCAAGAATATTGAATGCATTTGTGATCAAACTACAAATTGGGGCAATTTCTAAGATAGATTTCCTAAGTAGAAATCATAACATTCTGCATGCTATTGTCTTTGATTTAAGTCAAATCTTGCCTTGATCATGCATATTTGATGAATATGCTTAAGCTCACATGTGGAAAATGGTATGTTTTGAATCAGAAATGTCTTTCAGAACTACCCTTTATTTCAGCTGAGAAATTTAGTGCATGGAAAGAACAGCACACACCCGACAACATCATTTACTCTTGGGTGTAATCCAAAGTAATTTGTATTAGAAGTGGGACAGAATTTCCTGTTGTTTCAAAGGTTTTCATGTAGAATTCTGTATTTCCACATTACTGCAACCCCAAGAGCTGCTGGTCAGGTTGCCTTCATACAAAAACCAGTTGCAGAAAGTAGGCTGGATTAAAACAGAAGATTAAAAAAGGTGGGTGTTTTATTGCCCCAAAGACTACTGATAGCCCAGTGCTCAAACCACTGCTATGATCAGGCTGGTAATGGTGGTGGACTTCCAGATCATATACCTGGCAGTTTTGCTCCAGAGAAGCCAGGAGAGAGCCAGCTGCCTTGGAAGGTGAAGGGAGGACCTGGTCTCATCTGGTTAAAGCCAAAATACAGACTCCTGCTGGTTTCACTGCTCTTTGCATCAGGATCTGTGGTTGGGATGGGACTTTTCTAAACCTGCTTTTCACAGTTCGACTCCTAATTTAGTAATTTTCAAGACCTGAGTCAGTGATGTTCTTCAAATTTATCCATCCGTGTTCTGATGGACTTCTAAGGGCCCTGGAATCACTTTTGTTGGAAATAACTTATAAAGTTTGTTGCAAAATTCTCCCATGCCTCCTCTAAGAGACCACAGTATTTTTTTCTGATAGACACAATCGTGGACCAAGATCAACAATAAAATGTTTTAATTCTTCATCTTCTGTGGAAGCTGCTGAGCTCTGGTAAATCAAAAAGCTGCCTCAGGACCACTGAAGTGGCATTGCTCAGAATATTTGGAAAGAAAAGTTAGAAAGTGTGTGAGAGACTGAGATCACCACTTGCAGAATGAGTTTCGGTTTCCGCCCACTTAACTGTGGCCCAGGATTCTCCAGCAGTGCCAGGTGGAGATCTTACAGTTGGCACCAAAGGCAGGTGGTGGAAATTGCAACCCCAGGCCAGCTCTCCTGCTAGGAACATTACAACCTGGATTTTTGTCATGAGAGCAGAAGCCAGCCCAACAAATGAGGAAATGTGGTCTGTAAACCACAGGACAGAATTGCTGCCCTAAAAAAAGACATCCAGTGAGGTTATTCAGCAAGAAGGTATTGATAAACCATTTGTTCATTGACCCTCTAAGGAGACTTCACAACAAAAGGCACTTTTTGCCCAATATTCTAATAAGCCATATAGATTGGCTTGTGGTGGGCAGAGGGTTTAGAACAAGGATCTCAAACCTTGTAACAGCCTTGGCTCCTCTTCTCATACAGCAGCAGCCTTGATGACCTCAACAGGTCACAAGTTAAGGGCTTTTGACTTTTGGAGGTATCTAATGCCTCTGTTCCCAATAGCCAGCTAAACAAACACTCACTCCTTTCCCAGCCTAAGGAGGGGACTTCTTGCAGCTGCACACTGGACACAGACTTGTTCCTTCTGCTGTGCAGGCAGGAGAGGTGTCCCTGTGGCCTCCCATGGGGGTGCTGACCCACTGTGACCCTGCCCCAGCTGCCTCTCCCCAGGGCAGGAGGGGAGGGAAAGGATGTAAAGGCTGAGAACAGAGGCACAAAGTCATAACCCTCCCGTAGGGATGCCCTGTAGGCAGCTGGGGAAGTGTAGTGAGTACAACTAAAATTGGATTTAATAATTGCCACTGATAAAGGGGCAAGCTCACACAGCCAGTCACAGTGCTGTTGGCAAAATGAATTGCTGAGGGCACACTAACAGTGTATTAGTTAACATAGGCACAGTGAGTAAATTGTAATTAAACTCACTAACTAGTAAATAGGTAGATTATGTATGACACTGCTCCTTTTAAAAAAACCTTTACATACTACTGGTGATTATTGACTTAAACATTTAAACAAAAAATCAAAACTGCACATCTTTTAGTCTTTACAATGGCTTTGATTGGTCTTTTTTATGTTTTCTATTGGTAAATGAAAGAATGATGTCATATAACAGCATTAAGTACTATTAAACAGACCATAACTAACATTAGCTGCATAAATTATGCATAAGCTGACACTTTTATGCATTTGGTGAAGAATTGCTTCATGGGTTATGCAATCTTTTCCAAAACAAGTTCCAAAGAATAACATCACTAGTTATGTTTCATAGCTACAAATTGTAACTGAATTAACATTCATTTATGAAGTTTGCACGGAGCACTTCTCTAATTCAAATGCTTGTAGATTATAATTTATTTTTATCTGAGGTACAATTTTTCATATATCTTGATTTTGCCAGAGTCAATATAACCTGAGCCAAACTCCATTTCCAGATCTCTGTTTGTACCCTCCTGTTCTTGGCTACTTACCTAGATGAGTCTTTTCTAGCTGGGAAGGTAAATGGATGAGATTGGTTCACAAAGCAAGTCTTTAGCAAAATTCTGATTTTCAGATTAGTCGTCCTGAGTTCATATTGAAAGCTGCAGGATACACCTCTTGCAACATAGAAAAAAGAAAAAGAGGAGAAACACTATAACACTTTTGCACATACAGAAGGTGAGCAACTTACTTGTCTGTGGGAACAGGCTGGATACATATTTTTTAATATTTTCATTTATTTCTCCTGTCGTAACATAACCTGCAAACCAAACACTGGTGCAGGTATTGAGTGGGACAATATGAAAAGATTCTTATCCATAAATAGACTCCATGCAAGTACCAAAAAGTACTTTCCTTCTGGGACATTGTAGCTCTTAAGAGGTTCACATTAGCACGGAGGTGATGGTGAGAGACCAGCATAATAATCACATGTAGTGTTTATAAACAGAAAGGGGAAAAAAAAGAAACAAAACAAAAGTGATGGAAAAGAATAAAGAGATAAAAGAGCAGTAGCCAGGCTAACATATCGTGTGGTAGACTGTGCAAGCCAGAAGACAGTTGAGGAAGAAGGAGCAGCTGGAGTAACCAAGGGACTTGCTGCAGGCTCGAGGGTCAGATTTAGGTAAGGATCCACCAGTTTAATGGTGATGGAGAAACATTACTGTGAGGGACTTCTGGGGAACCTGTGCAGTCCTGGCTCAAAAGGAATGCTACTAACAGAGGTGGTAAGTGAAAGAGTTCCTCATGAAATAGAGGGTGAGAGAATAGGTGACACAAATATAAATTTGTCCTTGGTGGATGGTTAAAGACTTTATAGAACTAGACAGAAAATAACCTCAGGTCTATTTGGTTCATTTCCAATTAAAGGGAAAGATGAAAAAAGTCACCCAAGTCTGCAAAAGGGAAAATGGTATTAAACACCAAGGCATGAAGTTACCTGGACTGCAGAGATCAGAGATCAGGAGGTTACACCACCACCACCACTGGCAAGGGGCACAAGTTCAGGAAGGTGTGGCACAGGCACCCTTGGGGCAGTGGTCCCCATGCACCCTGCTGGTCCTGAAGGTGCAGACCCAGATTGTTCTGATGCAAGATGATACAACCTGGTTTATTACAAACCTCCCCTGACCGGGGCTGAGCAGTCCATTTGCTACTCATTCCAGACTCTGTCAGATGCTTTATCTAGCCAAACTCTGAAAATTAATTATTTCTTAAAAGTAGAGGCGGGAAAAAAAAGTGTTAGAGAATAAATCTATGGTATCTCACTGCAAAAGCATTCAACCAGTTCTTTTTCTTTGTGAATCTATGGGACCATATTTCACATGTCTACAAGCTGATTTCTGAGTGCCTGGAACAAGGCTGGAGTGAGCAAGACCAAGATGCAGAAATAACTGGGTGAGGTTCTTTGACCTGTGCTGTGCAGGACGCCAGGCTGTGTAACTGGGAGTGACTGGACACTCTGCATCTACTGAATCTGTTACAAATGGAGTTTGAACTCCAGTGATAAAATCATCACAGAGTATGTCTTGCATGGATTGAAGGGAGAAGGAAATGAAATAGATAAAAAAGGTATTATGCCTAAAACTGTTCTCTAACCTCCACTGCCTTTGAAGTTTATCTCAAGGCTTAATGATGTGGCATCATTTTTCTGATTTAATGCACATTTGTTCAGATTGGCCTGGGCCAGGGAGGTTCTGCTTCTTCCCAGGCAGTTTCCATGAAAGGGATGGGAAGGGTTCAACCCAATCCTGCAGCATTCTCCTAAGCAATGTGCTTAGCACTAGGAAAAGAAGAAATTTGTAAGTTTAGAATACTCTGTTTTTAAAAATGCTTAGCTTAGCTGAAGTATGCTAGAGTTTTATATTAAAAATCTGATTTCTTGCCTTTTTCTCTTGATTTTTACCTACTTTCCATTGCAAAATCAGAGCTGTCATAGTAAAGATGTGTTGATGCCTTTTAGGCTATTGCTGGAAAAAAAAAATTATAAATCTGCCAAATACCACAAAAAGTTGAATTTAACTATTCTGCTTCTCTATTTCCCTAATTCAGGGTTGAACTTCAAAACCTTGGGGGACTATTTATAGAAGGCAGGAGGAATTCTTTTCCTTCAAGAAGAAAACCAAGGGCATAAAACATAGCAAAGTTATGTTGAGAGGACTTCAAGATATGAAACGGAAAAAGCTGTATAATACTACTTCAAAAATGAGTACTTATAAAAAGGGGGGTTGAGGGTTTTTTTTTTTGTTTTTTTGTTTTTTGCATTGTCTCTTGCAACTGCCATATAATCCACTGGATTAGATCATTCAGGGCTCTACATGAAACACAGAAATTCCTCTTTTTTCAGTGCTGGAGAACACACTACGCAGGGTCACAGCTGAGTCTGTCCTGGATCCAATGCTATTCAATATTTCATTAACAACTTGGATGACAGAATAGAGTATGCTTTGGATGACACCAGACTGGGAAAGATTGCAAGTATTAAAATTCAAATTTATTTTGGAGAAAGCATCCTAATGATGACATTTAATAAAGATGAGTTCAAGCCACTATATATAGGAAGGAAAATCAAATCCAAACTGATACAATGGTGGAAGGATGCAGAAAGTGACCTGGAGGCTACAGAAGACCTCAAAGTGTTCACGAGTCAACAAGTACTGTGCTGTTGTAACACAGCAAAGCACCTTCTGGGATCTCTGCAGAGCACCACTAAAGCCTTAATGAAAATGAAATGTCCATTTCTTGTTGTTAGACTTCAACAAAGAGATGAAGAAAACTAGAAAAAAAAGTGCAAAGGAAAACAATAGGGAGTCAAAAGCACTTCAGAAAAGGCTTCATGAGTTTGCTTAATGTAGAAAAGGGATACTCAAACCTATTTTGATTTTAAATGTTTTTATGTATGTATGAAAGCATATATAGGTAAATAGTTATTTTAAATACAGCAACAAGAACTTTCTTCCCACGTCCAAGAAGGGCTGGACAACAAGTAACAGGTTTTAACTTGCAGGAAGGGAGGTTTTCTGTCTGAAAGGGTAATTAGGTACTGGAGCAAATCACCAAGGGAAGTTGTGAAACTCGCTGGCAGTTTTTAAGAACAGATTAGACATACATCTGCCAACACTCATGTAATTTCAGTTGGTCCAGATCCAAGGCACAGAAGGAAAAGGGCCTGGATCCATCTTGCCTGATGGGAGAGACACCTAACTCTGGGAACTGATCATCCTGGGAAGCTCTGAAGGGCCATTTTAAGGACAGAAGAGATAACTCCTGTATACTGCAAAGCTGAAGTTGGATGCATTCCTCATCTGCTTGATGGAGTTGGATGGAATCAAGCTGGATGTGGGTACCTCCCACTGCAGGATCCAGCTCAACATCCCTTCTACACCACCAGCTTTTCAGGGCTTCTTTATATATTGAATCCTGAGGGGGATCAATACCCAACACAGATCTCACAGTGAACACCCAGGATGTAGAGATCTTATTTTTGCACATATCCTTTCACCTGAATGCATCATTTTTGCACCCAGAAGCACAAGTCTCACGCCTCTGTCAAATAACCCACAGTTTGGAAATCAAGGCTTACAAGAACTTCAGCCACCAGCATAATGTTCAGCAACCAACTAAAAAGGAGGATACAAAAAATAAAAGTGGTTGTGTATCAGAAAATACATGTTTTTTAGTCACAGCAGCTATATCCAGGTACCCACCTGGTCCATGCCCACCCAGCTCCACCACAGGGCTCTTTGGCAGGATGCCATTGAGCAAGAGAAACTTTCACATCTTCCCTCTTTCTTTGAAAATTTTGGGCCTCCTGCGTTGCCACCAAAACCACCACTCATCAGGGGCATATCCCCTAAAAAACAATCCCCTAAAAACACCTGGCCAGGAGTTCTGCCCTTTTCTAAGAGACTGAACACCCCGACACAGCCCCACACCCATGCACCCATCAGCTGCGTGGCTGGGTGCCCGGGGCAGGTGATGTGCCAGCTTCACCAGCTCAGGGATGCCAGGATCTGACAGCAGTGGATGGACAACCTGCCTCCCACTGCCATCCTCTCCTTTCAAACCCAGCCCTCCTCAGGCTGCTTTCCTGCATCAGGTAGCAAATGGGAAGTACCTGAAGGATGCAGGTGGGAAAGCATAAAAGGTTTGGGGCTATTTGCTCTTTCAAAAAAAAAAAAAAAAAAAAAAAGCAAGCTTCTAGGAAACATATAAAGCCCATTTGGGATATAAGATATTATAAAAATATTGCCCATAGGAACTTTCTGAAAGCAAACCTTTGGCAGTCTTTCAGTAGCTGCATTAGGCAACTCACAGGGAAAAGTATTACTCCAGATCTTCCGGGCAAAGACTCCAATTTGTGTGTGAAGTACAGCTCTTCCTTCAGGCTAATTAATAAACAAACAGTATTGATAAACACCACAGCACCCAGAATGGACTCAACACATGGAAGTCCACTACACAAAGGCTCTGGGGAGACCTTAGAGCACCTTCCAGTACCTGAAAGAACTCCAGGAAAGCAGGGGAGGGACTTTGGACAAGGGCCTGGAGTGACAAGGTGAGGGGAAAAACAGAGTTTAAAGCTGAAAGAAGGGCTCACATGGGGTTTCATGGGAGATGAAGGGACAAAAGCATTTTTTCACTAGCACCTTTTTTATTTATGGAGAGAAAAACCAGGTGGGGTGGAAGTGTTCTTTGCCAGTGTGGAAAGGAGCATTCAGTATCAGCCTGAGTATGAGCAGCCCTGGCTCAGAGCACAATAGTTCTGCCTGTGCTATCAGAAAAGAGAGCCAATAAAGACATTTTGAGATTTCAGAGCATAAATCACTGTCAAGAAGCAAGGCCGTGCTTTTTTGGTGTAAACATCAGGAGCAGCTTTGTGTTCTGCTCCTACACCTAAAAATCAGCTGATTTCACAAGATAAATCCTATTGCTAAGAGGAGATTTTAGGCTGAAAGAGCAGCTCAGACACTGGAGGTTTTACCTCCAGGACAAAACATGCAAACGTGGGAGTCTTGGAGGAGGTACCAGAGCCTGAGCAAGCACTTGGACCCAACCCTGCAACACATTTATCAGCTGTGGAGGTGCATCCACAGGCAACTCTGGGAAAGCAGAGCCTTCCCCCTGCCCAGCCATTTCCTTCACAGAATGAAGTGTTCCAGCCTGTCATTCAGGGCTTCTCCACAAGTACTAAAAGCTGATGCACATTAAAGGCAAGTAAAGATGATGGGGGGGAAAGGAAGATCACGTCACCAATGAGAGATTCTTGTCCCTAGGAAAGGAGGTGCTGTGGTGACATGTTACTGCCTGCTCTTTGGGTTGAGATACTCAGTGTCTGTGCAAGTCACAAAGTTAAGGCTAACCTAATTGATACAAAAAGAAGAAATGAACCCAAAAGTGTTTGTTCCTCTTTCAGTATGGGAGAGTCCTGTTACTACAGACCCTGATGAAAAGTTTATCCCGAAACAAATCTTCTGTCTTGTGTGCACTCAACAACCCTTGCTCTTTCCCCAAGTATTTCCTCCTTCTGGAGGATACTGATCTTCCCCCCTACAAAAAAAACAAACAAACAAAAAAAAAACCAACCAAACAAAAAACAAACAAACAAACAAAAAAAACCCCCAGAGAATGGTAAATCAGAACAAGAATAGTGATGCAGAAATAGTGTTAATACCATCTCCAGGTAGGAATGGCTTCCTGAGGAACTGTGTCAGAAATGCACCTGGACTATAGGGCTGCAGGGCTCAGGCTCATGTCCCCAGCCCCACAGCCCCACAGCCCTGGCTGTATCCAGGAGTCAGCTGGCAGTGCCTGATGTGTGGGAAGGGGGACACGGGCAGGGAGAGGAGGAGTGTGGCTGATTGGAGGAAGCACAGAGGGCTCCATGGTGAGTGCTAGTGCTGTAATGGGAAGGTGGGAGCATGGCCACTGGGATGCTGCTTCTCTGATCCCAGCTCTGCACCATCCTGCACAACCCAGAGAAACAAACCCAGCTAATAATTCATCCCTGACCCCACTTGTGATGCGAGCTCTGAACACGTCTGCACTCACCACCTGGGACAGCCACAGAGAGTTAAGGGAAAGTGTAACCCAACCAAAAACCACGTGGGGACTGAACGTGTCTCTTGTCCCTACTCATCTTCCCTACTGCGTCCCTACTCACCTTCCCCTGCCACCACCTCCTTTGACACCACTGGGGATTATTTATGTTGCCATAGCAGAGGGGCTGGAAGCTGAGATCACAGCTCCATGGTACCAAGCACTGGCCCAGCACCATGGAAGGAGCTGGCTGCTGCCTCAAAGGGAAACAAAACCTGGGGTTGAAGGAGAAAGGTGGGGATGGGGCTGAGCTGCCTAAGGTGACATCTGTGCCTGGGTGCCTGGTCTCCTGGGTCTCCATCCAACCAGGCCTGGATGGGACCCTGGCTCAGAGCAGGGTAATGGCTTCAATTCTTTTCAGCTACGCAAGTAAAGCAAGGCATCTTGCTTTATTTTATTAAAGTCATATGTTATTCTGGAATTCTGTGTTGCTGTTATTCTGCCTGCTTAGTCTGGCAGTCTAAGTGTATTTGAAAACCAATAAAATAAAATATTACCAAAAAAACATAATACTCTAGAAATCCACTCCCTTCTGTAATTACAGTTTAACGTCTAACATACTCCGTGCTTCACATCCAGCAAACTTTGATACAGCACTTAGACTGAAATTATGGTGCACCAGAGTAACATACATTTGCTGGCAATGAAAATGGGAAATAATTTCTCTTTTATAATTAGGGGATGTCTGCAGGATGGAGGTGCTATTTGTTTGTCATCACAGAATATGCCTGCCTTGTGTCAGGCAATCAGTTTGACATGTGGAGTTAACTTTAGGTTAGCCAGACCAGGCACACGCATTTGTTCTCCATTTTCTCCACTGTCTCACAGCAAGTCCAGACACAATTTTTTCCTAGGCATGTTATATAGAAGGGCAACATTTTCTTGTAAGGAATGTTTGTTATTTTTTCAGTCTCTTATTCTCAAAATATTCTGTTAGCAAAACCACCAAGAGACATATTCCTTATCCACATGAATTAGGTGACCGCAAGCTTTAAGAATCTAAATAAGAAAAAAATTAGAAAAAAAAGATGTGCTGCTGTACACTGGTGGGGAAATACTTGGGCTTTGCTCTTTTGCCAGTATTTGTGGCATATTTCTAGACATGATCTTCATAAAACAGACCGTGTGAACAAAGTTTGTAAAGCAACATGTTTTAATTGAATGGCTTCAGCAGTAATTATTATTTGCTCTCTTGTTAATTAACAATTTACAGATGCCATCCAGAACAGTATGGTTACATTACTTTTTCAGGATGGCTTAAAGCTAAGAAGGGGTTGAAATTACCTTGTATTAGAATTTTGCCTTTTTTTACTGGCAATTTCTCTCTGACCCTGTAAGAAAAGTCAAAAATTGAAACAGGAAAAAGAAAAAAAAAAATTTTTAAATGGTGTAATCTATGTCCTTCCCACCAAAGTCTCCTAGTCTGTTCACAGGCAATTTTCTATTTCCAATAGCAGATTCTATTCACAGCTGAACAAAGCTTTAAAATCCAGTGTCCCTCACTTGTTAAGAACCAGAAAAATAAGTTCAAATCTGGTGCTGGAGTGTTTCTCCTCTTTACACAACGTGGGTAGGGAGCACATTCCTTCCTGCAGTGCAGCCATTCCCATCGATTTCAATACAACACCAGTACCAGCACAGCTGGTCAGTCCCAGCCCTTACCCTGCTGGATTCAGTCAACAATTCAATTATGAATTCAGCAGATGTCTCAGCTCTTTGGGCCACCGGGAATTTCTCAGCTCTAGCGCTCCGGTGAGGCCAAATTTTCAAAAGTGGCCTCGAAAGTGGAAGGGGCTCTCCAGGGAGGCAGTGGAAGAACCACTGCTTGGGACATTTAAAACCAGAGACAAAACAGTGGTAATTATTCATCAGGGAGCACTCTTTCTGGGATGGAAGGTATAGGGGACGTAGTAGGTCTTATTCATCTCCAGTTGCTGTGATCATAGGAAAAACTGAGCACGAAGAACTGGAGCTCACTCCCTACTTACATATGCAAATTGTCTTCTTTGTGCCTACATTAAACAGCCTGTGCAGGAGTAAACTGGATAGGTAATTATCTAGTCTGGATGTGCACATGGTCTTGCACATGGAGAGGTGATGAGATGAGAACATGCACATATTTAGCATCCACCCTTTTACAGGTTGCTTTTGAAAACTTGATCCTTAGACAGGTATACAAGGAGATTATCCTGATTACCTGGCATTTCCTCAGGATCAGGACATGCAGTCACAAGAATCATACGTTCACCTTCATAATGGAAGAGTATGATCACAACTCAAATGTCATTTAACAAAGCAATACCAAAAGCAGGACATTTTCCTGCCTTTTCGCCCCACATCTGCAGAGTGGGAGATCTCTCCCAAAGTCATTTTAATCTAACAAGCCCTACACAAACTTGTATGTAGGAAAACAAAAGCCATTATGTTTTCTGAATTATTTCATTAATTCCTATGAAAGGTATTTTCTTTTTCACACAATGTACTGAAAATTTCTTCCCAAGGAAATTAAGGACCTGGCAAGAAGAGGCCACCATTTTGATCAGGGTGCAGCTGCCATTCACTGCTCCTTTGTGAAAGTCTGTCCTGCAATTTTACCCCTTTTTCCACAAAGATTAAAGTCAAAAATCATAGAAGACCTCATCATTGTCTCAAACCCAGAAGGAAATAAGACATTGTCAGGGCTGTGATGAAGTCATGTGTTCTTACCTCAAAAAGTAGGGCCAGGTTGCAAGGACTTCCAGCTAGCACTCCAGTTTTGGCTTACCTGGGGCTAACCAATTTCTTTTTTATAAACGTACTGGCACTAGCTATATTATCTTAGAAAATGGGTACAGTTAATCCTGGCAGTGGTCACCCATGCACTGGGGACAGTGGCTTGCCTCTGTGAAGCAGCATAATGGCCCAGGTCTATTTCATCTGGAACTGAAAACATTGACGAGTGGCAAATATTTTGCAGATGATACAGTGTTACTCTGTGCTAGCAACAGCAAAAACAGAAACAAAGTTCAGGGCAGTAGCCAAAACAACTGGTGAGAGGACCATGCTTATTTCATTGATTTTAGCATCTTTAAATCAGGTTCTAACTCAATGAACTCTACCAAAACCAAGCGATGGGCACAAAGATCCTGGTGAAGAACAGGCAAGCTGAGAGTACCCCACCATGCTGCTGATGGTGAGAGCAAGGGCTGCAAATGTTTAGAGGGAATTTTACCTGAAGTGGTGTGGGGTGAAGCAGAGCCTGGCCCCTGCATCCTGCCACGCTGCTTAGCACCAAATGCCCCTCCAGCATCTCCTCATGATCCTCTGCTGAGGGATGCAGATGTCCAGACTCTCTCCCTTCCCACCATCCACTTCCCAGCAAGTGAACAGCCTGGGAAAGTGTTAGACTGACACACCGAGAGGCAAAGTTGTCACTTTTTCTCCTGCACAGAAGTAAGAAATCAGATAAGAAATCAGACTTCCATAACTGGCTCTGACAGCCTCCCTGATCAGAGACACACTCTCCATTTTCAGCCCCGGGTTTCTCCACGCCATGTGATAACAAGGGGTACAAATAAATGCCAACTGTTGCCTTGGCTTTTGAGGCATCAGCTCAATCAAACTGCCAGGATTGCCAGTTTGCCCCCTGATGCCCAAAGAACACTCAGGGGATGCCTGAGCACAGCTGGACACAGCTGGATCCACCCCCCAGGGACCAGCTGCCCAGCCCATAGGAAGTCTCTCCCCTCAGCCCAATGCTCCTCAGATCCTCGTTGGTGTTTTTTTAATTTTTTTTTTTTTAAGTCTCTCTTTTTTCTTTTCTTTTTTCTTTTTTTTACATAACTACCAATCATATGGTTGGTGGCACTGGGGACACTGCAGGATGTGCTTGTAGGGGGGTGCAGGATATGCCCCATCTGCTTGTAGCATCACAAGAGAGGCAACCCCGGAGAGCAGGTATTGTACCAAACATAAGCAGCACAGACAAAGAAACTCCCAGCTAAAGCAAGGAGCAAAGTCTCATTTGGTTCAGCACGGGCTTGCCAAGACCACACAAAAAGACTTCATGGCAGAAAAAAACACTTAAAGCTTTGCCCTCCAGTAGAGGGTTAAATACTGCCCGTGCTGGCCAAGAGCTCCTCCACAGCCCGGTGTCCTGCTCAGCCTCCCTGGGCCATGCACGAGGAGATCCTCACATCAGCCCGTCCCTGCATAAACTATTTAGATGCCTGACAGATAGAAGCTGAGGCAACCACATCCCTCAAAGATCACTCCATGCTGAGGAACCAGTGGCAAGGGGGGGGATGCTTAGAAATTCACACTGGGGTCTCATGTTTTATTTTTACTGAGAAGCACAGAGTTGTCACACCGGAGGAGATCAGTGATGGAGCCCAGTGGGCAGCACCTGCCTCTTCAAAGGACAGTGAAGCCCCCTGTAAAGCCCCATCCATCTCGTTTGGGGCATCACAGAGGGCAAGGCTTCTCTCCCTTTGCCTCCAACAATCATCTCACAGGCTGAGGCCCAGGTTTTGATTACCCTTATCATCATCTGAGCTTCCAGGGCTACGTATTTTAATAACAGTCATAAAATTATCCAGTCCACCCTGAAACCTAGCCACAGCATTTGTTTCAATGACCCCCTGTGGTAGTGAATTCAGCAGATTGACTATGTATTGTATGAAGAAGGATTTCCTTTTGTTTGTTCACAAAGCATTGCCCTTTAATTTAATCATGTGTCCCTTTGCTCTTGTACAGTTTGCTGCACTCTACCCCTTCCTCCCCCTCCTTTTTTTTTATACAATCTGGACATCTCCGACCATTCCAGTGCTAGCTGTAATTATTTCTCTTAATTCGGTTATTTAAAAATGTCTGCTTGCAGCAGAAGCAATGCGGATCTTTAAGCAAAATTGATACAAATATTTTATTAGTATAATTACCAATGTTCAGCACAAGCCTGTTGGGGAGAGCAGTTGAGAAACTGAACGGGCCTGAAATTTGAAACAGATGCAGGACATATTCATAAATAAAACCAGACCGAGTCAAACTGTGGTCTGCATAATAAGACATCACTCACTCTGTTTGCTCTGTATTTGCAGACATGTTGTTAGCTGCATTTATTACAAAAGTTAGGTGCTTATTTGGAAGCTTTCACTTCTGTGAGCTCGTGATACTTTCTGTAAAGCAAGAACCATAAATCATAGTGTGCCGGTTTGAAAACCGTGTAGTTCCAGATAACCAGCACTTGTCATTAGATTGTCTAAAACACAGGATTAGCCAAAATACAGATGGGGAGGAAACGCAGACTGTTTACGTTGAGTATTTTGGACAAGAGCCCAAAGAAATTACAATCGATACGGATATAGCATTTCTGAAGAGTTATGTAGCAAAAAGTGCAAGAAAATACTCTGACAGAGAAAATAAATAAAGCTGACAGAGGTTTAATTCTCTAGATCCTGTGCTGTGGATAAAAATTAGAAACATTAAGCCATTAAATCATTCCACCAGCACTTTAAACAATAGGAGCAGACTTGCATGTTATTGTACAAGTTTAGAACCGTCTCTTTTGTAGACTAGATAAATATTCAGCATTGTAACTCTAACACTTTTCACACTTCCCATACACTGCCTGACCTATTTCCCAGTCCTTTTTCATGTGGGACAGGTTTTAAATAAAATAGAAATTCCTCTTGCTTCTTACAGATTGGAGTTGATTAAATATTCTACCGATAAAGGGTAAGCAAATGTCAGATTCAAGATAATAAAAAGAGAAATGAGAGTTCATACAAGCAGCAAAGCAAACAATCCATTTTCATACTTTATTAGAAACATTTATTGCCATAATGACTGCATTATACTAAGCAAGCAGGTGGAAAGGTGCTCTGCGCAAGATATTCTCAAATATCTTTATTTTGAGGATTTTATCTCTCCAATATTTAGACAGATGTTTTATTCCCTATAATATAGTCAGAGTGTGAAATGCTGTAATTTCAGTTACAACATAAGGATCAAAATTGTACTTGAAGATCATGGCCTGTCATTGTGATTTCAACAATAATGGTAGACCATTAAATGCTCAATTTTTCTGCTTTGACTTTATATTCCCAATGGTGAGTTGCTTTAGATAGAGCTGGTAGAGCTCGGCGTGCACCGGCAAATGCTCTGCCCAAATTTGCGGAACGCATTGCGAGTGCACTCCTCAGCTATTTTGCTCCCTCTACAATTTCCTAGACACGCAGGTCTGACCCAGGACCCAACTGGAATGACAAAGATAGGCAGTTTTTCCTTCTGTGGGCACCACTGCTATCAAACAGCTGGCACTCGTTATCTTAACAAACAGTGGGAACTGTAATTAAGCAGATCTGTGTTCAATAAGTCACCAGTGCCACCAGTGCTCCCATTTGCAACAAGAATGGTTACTTGTTTCAGAGATTGGCTTTCTCTTAATTTACCAAATCAGGAAGCCCAGTCAGCAAATAATTTAACAAAAGATTTCATTATTATCCTTCATTTAATTTAAGAAAGAATTTAACCTATGTTCAGTGCTGAGGGCCCAGGCTTGCATTCCTCCTGCAGCCAAACTTCCTATTAAAGTCAGCAGGAGCTGTGGCTGCGTAAGGACTCTCTGCACTCTTAGGTTCTTTCATTATCATTATTATTACTATTATTATTATTATTGTCATTATCCTGTGGCCAGCACATTTTATTTTCAAGGATTCTTCTGCTTTGCCACTAATTTTGAACTGTCAGTTTGCGTTTAGGCTAAGAAAGAGAAGGGAAAGTCTGACATATTAACCAGGAAAATTTACAACTGAGTCTCTTCTTTTTATTAACAAAGATCATTAAAACATCAGTTTTTCTTTTACTGGCAGCATTCCACAGCCAGAGTATTCACAATGTCTAGGACACTTTAATTTTGTAATCTGGAGGATACAGTATATTAATTTTCAGGATTTATCACAAGAAAAGTGAAGTCATGCTAAGTACAGTAGGTGTAACTAACTTTCATGTCAAAAAAGCTGTAAAGAGTGCCAGAAGCTCTGCTGGGCTAATAATAAGCTAAAAGGATATAAACTTGATTAGTCTCACTTAAGAAGCAAGAAGATAAAGTAAGCTTGAAAAGGTCTTTGCTCTTCCTTCAACTTCAGTGGGTTGAAGAGAATCAGGAAGCTTATCACCATGAGATACTTGCTATAATGCTGGGCTAGTTATTAGTTATATGTTAATTTTTACTGCACTGCACCCATCCACAGCTACACCAGAAGAATTTGTAATTCTGTCCAAATCACCAAAATCTTTGCAGCATCTCAGTGCTGTCACACAGTGTCACATTCCCTTAAGTGCACCTTGCACGGTGATATAAAACCTCCTTATTAAAAATTCCCAGCTACTAGAGGAAAATTGCTCCCCACATGGGGGATCAAGAATGTCCTTCCCCTGCTCTTGAAGGCTGTGGATACACAGTTGCTACACGTCCTGCTTCTGGGACAGGGGCTTGGAGGCTCTTTGCTGCCATTACAAGGGTCCAGGGGATGCCTAAAATGTGACCTGGGGCTGAGCAAAGGCCATGAGTTCCCCAGTGCTGTGGTGTCTTTGCACTACCACAGCATCCACCCCCTTTGCTAAATTCAGCTTTGGTATGGGACTGTGCATGGGCCAAAAAATCAGCAAGTCAGGCCCAGCTGCCTGGAACATCTCAGAAGGGCAAAGTAAAAGTGGGAAAGAGAGTTTGTTGTGGTTGGGCTTTTCTAATGGGAAAATGCACCAAATTATCACATATTAGTGACCAGATTTTAGTAAATTGTGATCACTCACCTTGCGTTTTCCACTTACTCTCATGAAATATTGTAGGTGTGCCTTTTCCAAAGGTCTTTCATCCTGAGATACAAAATTAAGTCTGGAAATACTCGAGCACGTGGCTCTGACAATTGCTGGAGTTTCCACACCGTTACACACCCATCCTTTTTTTAACCCTTGAGAATTAAAACTAGTTAAGGAATAATAATTCTTACAGGGTTTTATTAACTCTTCTCCCTGTGTTTTCACTATCCTCACTTAACCTTTGCTCCCCAAACACCTATTGCTTCTTGAATTTGGTGCTGCCTGCCAGTTAGCCAGCTCCTTTCTCATCATTTTCCCAGAAATCAGGAGCCTCATTTACCCCCAGGTAATCAGCAGTAACTTGACTGAAAAATGACTTCTGGTCATTCAAGAAGAAAATCAGGCCTGCTCAGGCAGGAGGACAGAGCCTGGGGTTGGGACTCAAGGAGAAATAAGTTGGACCATGGCTGTTCATCACCGAGCACTTCCCCAGGTAAGCACATGGATGGGAGCAGTAACCTAATGAAGAAAAACAGTAGATTATCAAATGTAAATTGTAGTTAATGGTGCATATGGTTCTGCATGCTGATATTGATTATTACAGATTAAGATAAGTTTGGGGATGGAATAGAGCTAGTGTATGCAGTGACATCAGCAAATTGGGGTTCCCCATCAGGTGCCATGGGGTGTGTGGAAGAGGAAGCAGGAGGAAGGAAGGGAATGAGAACCCATGCAGGAAACATTCCTGAAAGAGATAAGGAGGGAAAGAGGGGGAAAAATGGAACAAGAGTAAGGATGGAAGGAGAACAATGAGTATGAGAGGTGATGGGGCCAGTGGACATGCAGAGGTGGGCTGAGACCCAAGGCAGGGGGAACTGCAGGCTGTATGTGACAGATGCCTTTTTCTTAAAAAAATGGAAAAAAATTATTTAAAACCACCATAAGAGTGATATTAAGGGAGGTCACACCTCAGAGATGTCCCAGGTATGTCCCAGGGAAGGCAGAGAGAAAGAAATATGCCCTCAAGACCTGCACAGGCAGGTTAACAAGTTTGGGGTGCCAAAAAGTTCAGTACTGCTCAGAGTTACAGACACAGGTCCAAAGCAGAAGATATTTCCTCCCACACCGCTTATGATATCATAGAATGGTTTGTGCTGGGAGGGACCTTAAAGATCATTGAGCTCTAACTCTCCTGCGTGGTCAGGACAGCTCCCATTGGATCAGATGGCTCAAAGTCACGTCCAGTCTGATGCTTCCAGGGATGAGGCATCCACACCTTCCCTTCATTATCACATTGTATCCACTTATCCCATGTGCATTTTTGCTAAAAAGAGATCAAGCTGCTAGTGTGAATTAGGGCATGATCTTTAAAACAAGTCAAAGATCTGGGTTTTGAGGGGTATTTGAATTTATTTCCTGGTTTTGGCCAGAATGTAGAACCTCCTAGAAAGCACAAAACCCTGCAAGCTCAAGTTTCAGGAGGCCAGGCAAGTAAAAGGTTTAATAGTTGCAATTATCTGGAGTTTTTGCCTAGCAGGGGTGTGTGTACTTTCACACAGCCATCAGCCCTCTCACCACCCCACTCAGGGTACCTTTGAAATTCAGACGTGCTTCAGCTGGACAGAGGTTGGAGGAAGGAAAGCTCAGTCAACACCACAGTGCACGTGGCTTGTAAAGCTTGCTCTTTTTTTTCTTTTCTTTTCTTTCTCTCTCTCTCTCTTTTTTTTTTTTTTTTTTTTTTTTTTTTTTTTTGAAAAAAAGTAGGTCAGGTAGGAGAAAGAGAGCTGGAAAATCTCAGCTTTGAAAAAGTGTAATAGAAGAGGCTCTCAGGTTTGTCTGGATCTCCTAAAAACACCTTTTGGGAACGCTGTGCTGTGCCTCATGGAGAAGAGCCAAGCACGGGTGACCCTCAATACTTTGGAAACCAAGTCATGATCCAGCCTTTGGTGACAAAGTCCATGCCCTACCTGTCCCCAACACGTCATTATGACCTAAGTGCCAAAACTCAGCCACATAATTAGCAGAAGAAACTGAGGTCTTCTGTTGTAAGGCTGTGATTAAATTAGCCATTTATGGATTTCTGAAAGAAAGGAGACTAAAATGTTTTACAGTGTAGTTAAAAGAACCAGTGAATGATTCCCTCATGTTGAACACTTCCTAATGTCAGAAGCAGGGTGGATGACACAGAAATCATAAATCCAATTGAGAAGTGTTAAAAATCACTTTAGTCTGCCAACTTACTAGAAATTCAATAAAATGGTATGGGAGAATTTATTTGTGTATGTGCAATAGATAGGTGTGAAATTAAACCAGCAGAGGTGTCCATGTGCCACCCGGGTGTGACAGGGAGAGGTTCCCCATCACCCACGTGTCACAGGCAGGGTAGAAAAGGGATGGAGGAAAACAGTCCCAGAGGGATGATTTGGGGAGGTGAGAGGGGAAAAAGCAGGGGGTGGCAGGATGGGGGTGGCTTCTTTTTGGGTCTGGTTCTGTGCTCTGGCTGGTGGCCTCGTTGGACCTGCATGCTGGGGATGGCCCTGGTGCCTCCAGCCAGGTTGCTATTTATTTTTGCAAGTTTCTTTTTTACTAAACTTGTCCTGTTTCATGTATATTAACTCCTGCTTTGCCTGCACGGAGTGGGACTTGTGAGAGGCATGACATGACAAACCAGCTTTGTTTTCCAGTCAGATTCCCTCCTGTGTGCTCCCCCAGCTCCATCATCACATCCAACAGAGCCTGGGGCAAAGCTGGAGAAAAACACCCAGCACATTCAATTTACAAACAGAAATAAACACCTTTTCTGCAGGTTCTACATAATCACTGAAGAAAAACAGGGGAGAAAAAAAAAAATAAAACACCCTCAACACAATATTTTCTCTGCAGTTTGTGCCTGGTGGTGGCGACCCTTGATTTTATTGAGGAAATAACACCATTATGGCAAGATGTCTAGCACTGGGATCTTGGATGGCCTCCCAGTCTCCTTTCTGGTTTCCTGAGGAGCTGGGGCGTTCGTTGCACCTCGGCAGGGCCAGGGTGATGCCAGACCAAAGCTGTGGCACGGTGCTGGCTGCCCAGAGCCACAACTTCACCGAGCGGCAGCAGAGCGGGCGAGAATGAATCAGATATGAAAATGTCTGAAGCAATAAATTAACACACAGCAGGGGGGTGATAGCTTAATCCTTTCTAGTCCAAACACTACCTGACACCCATTACTGCTACAGGAGGTGGGACACTGCAGCGGTACTGGAGCGAAAATGATCATTCCCAAGTGACTTGAGGCATGGCAATAGGTTTGTAATGCGACTCTGGGAGGGAACCTGTGCTGGGTTTTATAGTGCTTGTGCACTGAATCCAGGTTAACCTGGCAGTGTGTTTCCCTGGGTTTCCTTCTTTGATTAACCTAGAAAGTGGGAGTTTTAAGTCTAAAGAGAACTTTGTAATTTTAAGTCTTTGTTGAGAGTCTGACAATAGCTGCTCATTATTCATATAAAAGCTGATAAAGTATAGGGAACACTCACATAATGTAAAACATTTCATTCCTGACTGGATACATTTGTAGAATTTTTAAACAACTAAAATAAACTCAGTGTCAGCAGACAGCATCTATCAGTAAACATCTTTATAGTAATTTAACATTTACTGTGGAAAAGCACAATACCTGTTTGAACTCATACACCGACAGTTTCAGAACAGTTTTTAAGCTAACTGAGGGACATTTCTGCAATACTTTCATCCAGGAAAATATCATTTGCCTGGTTTTTAACATTGATGGCAGATAAACAAAAATGTTATTGCCAAGAACTTTATTGCAGAATTAAATGTCCTGGGAAAAACATTTACTCTGCTGCTTTCCCTAATACTGTGCCAAGCTCTCCTTTCAGGTGCACCCCTGTAAACCTACACTGATTTCAGCTGTTGCTGGAAGTGTGGGTTTTCTTACTCTCTGTTGCACACATAGTGAAACTAAAGAAACCTATGAGCTCATGAGGAAACTGAGAGAGCACTTAGAAACTTCTTCCCCCGTTCTTCCCCCTCTTGGCTGAAATTCAGAAATCTGAACACTACATGAAAAGACAGGATTCAGAATCTGAGCATGCTTCACGCATCCCATGCCTCTGTGCTCAGTGCAACTCTCATTTTTCCTTGAAAACAACTAGTCACTTGTGATGCCAACACCTTCTGCCTCCTTCAAAAGGATAACAATAATTACAACAAGAAATACACAGATCTGTAAGAGTGGCACATGCACATTCCATGGGTTGGCTGACAGGGTTGGTCACCACGTTTCCTGCAAGCAGCCACAACCTGTCCATAAGCCACTATTCTGGCTAGAAATGGATTTGGCTCTGGTTCCCAAGCAAATGCAACATAAACCCATGGTATGCTGAAACATCAGCTTGCAACAATATTTTTGCCCAGGTATGAAACAACCACATCTATGTGCAGCCGTGTCCTCCTGTGCATACGTGGCATTGATAACCCACAGGCTGTGCAGCCCAGAATCACCCTGGAGGCTTTTGGGGACAAGAAGTGAGGATGTGGAACCTACCAGACTTGCAGATGTTGTCACTGCTTCTAAAGCTCAAAATCCACCAGCAGGAGTGCCTCTCATGCCTGGTTCTCACCACTGGTGCAGGGTCACCTCTGCCCATCTCATTCCCTGCCAAGGGCTGGACTGTGTGTGGCTCTGCTGACTTGGACTCATCACATTCCCCTAGGAGAAAAATATTAGCATTATCCAAACGCTTTGGAAAAAGAGGAAAACAGGAACATTTGGGGCAGATGCCTCTCTTCTCACCCAGGCCAGGTGAGGAGGGGTGGGCACGAGGGCAGCCCCACCACCCTGCAAAGCAGCCCCGACCCTGCTCTGGCAGGGCACGGTGCTATGAAAGAGCAATTCATCTCCTGTTGATGGACACTTTAGAGCAGTGTTTCTCAACTGTTTAAAGTTGAAAGAGCATCAAACCCTTTTGAAGAAAACCTACAGATCACCTTGGGAAGTGTCACCACAGCTGTCTCCCTCTGCAAGCCAGGGCCAAAACTTTGTGTGCTCAGAGCTTGCCTCTGCTCCCTTTTCAGGCTCTTGGGGTTTTTGTAGGTGAGGGCACATGGGCACCTTTGGTCACCCCATGCAGTGCCCCGGATCACTTCTCAATGTCATCCTGCTCACCTGTGGCTCCAGGACCAGGAGAAAATAAAAGTAGGCTGCAGTATTGAAAAAGTGATGTATGTCCATATTGATATCTTACAAAATCTGAGGCATAACAGACTTGATTCTTCAGCTCTTTGGGGTGCATATGTAGAGGTTCACACTTGCAAAACCCAGAACAAACTCGACATTAATGCCACCTCTCTGACAAGGTAGTTTTATATACTCAATTACCACTGCATTATCTTTCACCTCCACTCTGTGTGAAAACAGCCAGAACAAAATATATTTCACTTAGAGCTTCTTCATTCAAAAGAGTTTGCCTTTGTCTTCCTTTACCCTATTCACTGACAGCAAACTTCATGAATTAACTGGCTCATGGTATAACTCATGCATGGAAATCCAATATAACCTCTTGGCTATAAGCAGTAACACTTCGCTTATCGTACACTAAGAGAATTTTTACTGGTTAATTAAGATTTGTTTGCTTAATTTTTGTCAGGCAGTCAGGGATGTTGCTGTTCTGTCTCACAGCTGGGAAAATGGTGATGTATACACTGTATAAAAGTGCCAAAATAAGAAATGTTAGACTGCAGTGTCTATGGTAGTAAATCTTTTTTGTAATCCTAACTTCATATTTCCATTGAATTGTTCCTCTCGAGCTGTGCAGGCAGGTGAAGTATTTGAGCATAGTCACATATGCTTTGCTGCTGCTAACAGCCTAAAGTTGGTAATCTGGAGGCACGCAGACGGCACAGAGGATGCTGGTGGCACTCCTCGGGCTGCAAAATATTACAGCACACCTTCTATAGTGCTTGCTTTCAAAATTTCCTTTGCACTTTGTTTACTATATATTCCAATAGTGTAATATTAAACAAAAACAGTGTGTCCTGTGCCAGAATGATTGATTACTACACCGTGGCAAGGTCACCTCCTAGGAACAGGCTGAGTGCAGTAAGGGCTGTCTGACTCATACAGTTAACACTATATCCGCATTGTATGAATGTCACCAGCAATCCAGTGATTTATTGCTTGGAAGGCTCTGTTCAATTTTTTCTGCCTGACCAAATTGCACATTTTCTAGAAAAAGAAGCAAAAATATTTCAGCACATGGATTACCCCAAGTCCTCATTTCTCCCACTAGGTTCAACGAGTCTTTTCAAAGATGCTGATTATCAAAACCTCATATTTTTCACTTTTTTTCCACCCTATTCTGCCAGATATTTGGCAAAAAATTATTATTACACTAATAACAAGGTGCAGCAGAAGAGTAAGGGTTTTTTAATCAGATTTTGGTAACATCTGTGGGCCAGGAAAAAGGGCAGCTGTATGTTCTGTTTCTTAATTTTAGTAAGATTTACTCTGGGTATAAAATATTAGCCTCAGGCAAAATTTAACTGGCTTAAAAGAAAAGAAATGATAGTCTTACAGAAACTACCTAACTCAAATTGTTTCAAAACAGTGACTGAGATTAATCCCTTTTGCTCTAAGAAATGCCTACTTTCTGACAAAGAAGATATAATTATAGATTGAGAGAAATGACTTTCAAAATTAACATTCCAGCAGACCCCAACATAATAGATACATTCATTCCTGGTGTATCTGCATGGAAATCAAAGGAGATACATCATGTTTGAATCCAGGCTTTTATTTTTAGAACATACAGCACATTTGCAGCAGGCTGGCTCACTCCCACCCCGTGCACAGAGGGAGAGATGGAACCCAGCTGGGAAACCAGACTGGGGGTCCAGGAACCTGGGCTCTGCAAACCTGGGGCCAACAAAAGGGAAGGGGTTTTGGAAGGCATTTGTGTGCCTAGAAATCCAGGCAGGTGAAGTAGAGGTGGGTCTTGTGGCATTTTTAAAAATTGCCTTTTGAACCTCTAGATGGTTTTTTTCATGCTGTTAAAATTTACTTTCTGTTCCTCTTTCCATCCCGTGCCACCCGCGTATCATTAGGCCTCACAGAAAAAGAGAAAAACAACTCAACAGAAAATCTGGGGTTAAAACAACCCTTTATCTCAGTGGACAATAAAAAGTAGGTAGATAATGTAACTTAACAAACGCTACATAATGCATCAATTAATGGTGCATGTAGCCAACCGTATCTGACACAAGAACTGAGATATATTGGGTCTCCTGAACCCGCTACAATTACTCTGTGGGTTTTTTTCTATGATGACAATAAGTGTATCTGTGCAATGAAACTCCCATTACCTGCCTGCCCTTCAAAGCACTCTCTAAACATCAGCTCAGAGACCACGATTTAGGAAGCAATGACTGGAACCATCTCGAGACATTAAGGAGTGTCTTCCAGCTCTTTCAGTATGGTTTTCATTCCAGGACCAACATTTCCCCCAGCAGTCTTCTCCTGCTCTTGTTTATACCTGTGGAGTAATTAAGTATTTTAATTTTAAATGGGAAGGAAATTAATTTGGGGTGAAGGTCAGCAAAGATCTAAGCACAGACGGGTATGTTATCCCTCTAGTCTATTAAGTCCCAAAATGTTCCAGGTCAATAAGATCGAGTTTGTTGATCCACCTTACTCCAATGAAAGAAACAGGAGAAAGCACCATGAAACTAAGCAAAAGTCAGCAAGAACAAGCTCAGCAAACCCAAAATGCCCACAGCAGAGGGCGGATCTCTGAGCCACCAGTCCTGGTGACTCCAGGAGCTAATTCTGCAGCAGCTCCATTACTACCTGCACGTGACTCGGGTCATACTTCATCTTCTAATTGATATCTGCCATTGCCTCATAACTAACGATGACTAATGGTGATATCCAGAAAGACAAATAAAAGCTAATGCAAGGCCTACTGTGGTGCAGTTCCCTTTGGAAAGCTCCCGGGCCATTAAGAAGCAATTCCAAGAGGAGATTGATGTGCCCTGGGGGTTGCTCCCAGGGATGTGGTGCATCTCCAGCCCCCCGGGGCAGCTCACCCTCCTCATTGCTCCGGAGGAGAGCATGCTCCCCGACCCTCTCCAGCTGTGCCAGTCGATGCCATGGCTGGGAGTGGCTGGGAATGGCTCTGCCAAAGGCAAAGGCAGCCCGAGACACTCAGGTGCATTGAGATGCAGCCACTGCTGTGCCCAAGCAGCACCCTGCAGCCATGGCACCTTGCTTTCCCAGTGGTGGGTGGTTTTCCCTTTTTTTTTTTTTTCACAGGGCTCTGTACCTCAGCATGACTTCCTGGAAGTGAAAAATCCAGGAATTAATTCCCCAAGTACTACAGATGGACAGTGGTGTTTTCAACAGGTAGCACCCTGTACACACAAAACCAGACTCAGTTTATAACAACGTGTTGGCTTGATTAAAGATGCTGATTTCTCACAAGAGTCATCTGTGTCCTTTTGGAAAAGTTATGCTCTTTTAATTATAAAGTTTGTCACCCAGTGCAATTTTAATGTAATGAAACATTAAACTGGACCTTGTGGTTGATGTAAGATAAAATTATTCATTGAATATTAGACCACTAGGCCACCTACTGTTCTTTTACAAATGGCTGAACTATCACGGGGTTACAGAACTTAACATGTAAATTGCAGCAGAAGTTATAATTTCTGTTGCAAATCCCAAAAGACTGTCATTTAAGTCAAATATATGAGTGAAATTTTGCCTCTGTACTGTAATAATGCAGGGAAAATGACCAAAATCTGAATGTGTCTGAAGTAATTATTAACCCAATAATAATACACTTTTAGTTATTTAATCAGGAGCCTTAAAAATTGTTAATGGCAACTTCTTCTTATAAAAATGGAGTTTTAAACACTGGCATTTAATTTTAGGGATAACAATACTTGATCTAGCCCATTAGTGAGATCTTTTGTAATGCCAAGCAGTCTGTGCACTTCAGAGCAGTTGGTGCTCGTCTTTGAGATCATTACTCTCACATAAGCAAGACCAGCTTTATAAAATAATCTTTTTAAAGGGAATTTAATATTTAACTGCACACCAAAAATCTTGAGTGAGTTCAATGAGATTAAAAAAATAAATAAATCAGGGACTGAAATCCCCGCGTGGAGCAGATTTGCATGGATCCTGCTTGGAAGGCTGTTAAAATCCACCAGATCATTTCCCTTTATCCCCAAAGCCTTCGGATCGGGTGTATAAATAGGAGAGGGCAGTTGGAGGGAAATTATTCTCAGTGCCTGCGCTTGCCTCCCAGCCGCTGCCGAGGAGGAATCCGAGCAGTGACTGTGCATCACCCTGAATCTGTAAGAATAGCACCTTTCCTGTCACTCTTTGTCCCTTCATTTTTAAACGCGGTTGGGTCAGGAGCAGGCAATTTACATTTTTATATAATCTTTGCTCAGGTGATTCAGCCGCTCTGACGTTTTCGCATTTTGTGTGCGGCTCCGGGTTTCACCTCCCCTCCGCCTGCATTTCCATGGATGGGGTCTGCCATCCTCCCAGCTGATACAGATCTATTTAGCTTCTCCCCCTTGCCATACCTGCAGCCTGTAGCAGGTTGTCAGGGAATGAATTTTCATTTTCTCCCCCGTGAGTCCATCACGTGGCTGTCACCAGAATTTGCTCTGTCTGAACTCCTCCATCCCCCTGATTTATGGCTGGTTGATGAGAGGTTGGAGGGCTCTCAGTGTAGCAATAATCCGCACCCTGGTCTGGCACCCATCTACAGTTAGGATTTCCGATGTAAATATTTCATCCCCACGGCACGGCGATCATTTACGAAATTATTAAACAACTTTTCGTCGGACCAAACACCTTTGGGATATTTTTCTAGGTCAATATTCATCAGCAGACCCCGAATGTAAAGGTTAAGTGCACATTTCCTCTGCCAAATAAGAATGAATTTCAAACCTGATTGATTCTGGTCATGGAAACCGTAAATACTTACTCCAAATGGTAGATAGGTTACTAAGTCCACTCATTTCCACATCTGATATCGATAATACTCCGCTTCCCCCTTATCAGCCCCTCTCATATTTCACCGGTGCGAGCGGCGCGCGGGGAGCTGGCCGTGCCTGTCGGGGTTGGCTGATGGCCCCTGCCTTCCCCCCGCACCATTCTTCAGTGGTCCTTGAATCTTTCACCCCTGTCACTCCTCTTTCATCATTATCTGAGGTGATCGGTCAGCCCTGTGCCACCACCTGTCTCTTCGATCCGATGCCAACAGTGCTCCGGAAAACTGTCACTCCTGAGCTCCTTCCATTTATAGTGAGTCTCATTAACACCTCTCTTCCCTCTGGCCATGTGCCACTACAATTTAAGATGACTGTTGTTACTAAACACGGACGAAAAAATATGTTAAAATAGCGTTAAGAGCCTGATTTAAATCTATTAAAGCCTGACAATTCGGAGCTAAAATCTCCCTCCGTGTCTGCGGGTGGCGAGGGGGTGCGTGTATTTTACATGAATGTATTTATCATACCTGTATAAATATATATCTATATATGTATGCATGTATTCCCCCTCCCTTGGCCTCCCCTCAGCCTCAGCACTGCACCTCAGCTGGGAACAAACGCCGCTGCCGGCCCCCAGACACAAAGCCCGAGTGAAGAGGATTTATGCCGGAGACATAAAGGCGGCCGAGAGAAGGGAGAGAGAGGAGAGGTGGGGGTGGCACAGGGGGTGCCTGGGGGCAGCTGGGTGCAGGCAGCCCTGCCCTGATCCCACAGAGCAGCCAAGTCTGAAATTCTGTCCAAACACGCGGGCAGACCCGGGCAAGAGAAAAACTCCCACCCCTTAGCCCCACGTGTGATGCTGCCTTCCTTTCCTTTTGCCTTGGATTTCTGACCAGGAGCAAAGGGGATAATAATACTTAGACAAGAATTACAGTTCCAGAGTGCTTCCCTGGAAGGAGATGGTGAACGAACCCAAGCTATCTTTGGAATAAAATGGTTTTTAAGCTTTTAGGCACCCAAAGAATCTTTGATGACTGAAATTATATGCACAGCATCAGGAGTGCAGGCAGCTTCTGTGGTAAACATCTTGCCACTCTCTGTACAGAAATTCAAGTCGTTCATGAGGTATAAGAACTATCAAAGAGCCACTCAGGTGGTTTTTCAGTGGTTTTCTTGCTCTACCTTCACCCTTGAAAGGACTTAGGGCCTTCTGCTACAACAGCACTTGTTTGGGAAGCACAAATGAGAAAAGGGCATGAGCAATGCCAGAGAGTGAAACCAAAAGGTTTCTTCCCTTTTGGGAGGCCAGAAAAAAAAAAAAAAAAAAAAAAAGCCACCAAAATGTGCATTCAGGGAGAATCTTTTGCAGCTCCCAGATGATCCCATGTCCCTGCAGGTGGACCTTCCATGGCCAGCACTGCCACCACCAGCCTTCCTGGTTGAAGCCCAGCCAGGGATGCCCTGGAAACACAGAGATATCCTCAGACTTCTTCAGGAGGACCAAGTGCTGACCAATTTTGCAACTGGTTTTTGTTTTAATGCTCAACAGTGTTTGAACACTAAGCCCAGTCTTGGACACCCAAGTTTCAGATGGGTTTCAAACCTGAATGCTCCTCTCCTGCAGGCAGCTGCCTGCACCACAGCCTCCTGGCTCTGCAGTGCCATCTCCAAAACCTCTTGGTGCTGCAGGTGATGCAGGAAAGCAGCATGGTCAGATGGCACCTTGCCTTCAATTTCTGAAGGGGACCATTTCCCCTACATCCACCTTTACTCTCTGTGGTATCACATGAAAGTACAAAACCATCTCTGAACTGAAACCCCAGAGCAAGGCACAGCCCTGCTGAGCTCTCTGGGCCATCTTGGCAGCATCTCCAGGCAGAGCCCTCCCTGCTCCAAATGGTTAGTGGCATCTTTCTCTCATGCTGATGTCAGGAATTGTATTTCTGGTCCTGAAGTTTGCTTTCAACATTATTGATCATGCAATCTTGCTCTATGACCTGGAACATGTCTGTCAACAGCCTTTCTTGGGCTTACAAGTCCAAAGTCACAAACAAATGTTCCTGTCACGAGCTTGGGGAAAAGTCATGCATTAAAGTGCATTAGATTTGTCCATTTGCCAATCATCACTCACTTATTTTTGTGGCACTGAATAATCTAAATGCAGCCTCTACAGACTGATTGCCAGGCCTGCAATACCTGGTTACTGTCTTCTTGGGCACCACGTGGCCAGGCTCCATCCAGCTGCCCAGGCTCCATCCTGCCTCCTCCCTGCTTACCTCCTCACTAAGGTCTGGTCCAATAGAAATTAGGAAAAAAAAAAAAGTTTAAATGTGCTTGTGCATATTTTTTATGCTTACAAAAAGCAAAACCAAAAAAAAGCCTTTGTGCTTTTCGTCAGCATTAAACCCGATGTTACTTGTCTAATGACAAAAATTACCAGCTTTTATATTTATTATTCTTTTCTTTCCATATTTCATGTTTCATATTTCACCTTAAAAGTCACCTCTGTTATGTTGCTGAAACAAAAAAAATTAAACCTGGCATGGTTAAGAAGCTGTGTATGTTAGTGCTGCTGATCCTGTTCACAGGCAATGGTGGTTCCTTTTTGTGTCCCCTCTCCAGCCCCTCTTCATGTTTGCCCAAGGTGCAGGTTTGTGTGGTGCTCAGAAGGGCTCTGCCTTCCCTCTCACCATTCACAGCACATAATGCACTGAGATCCTCACTCCCAGTACCAGCAAGTCCAAATAACTTTCAAAGGCAAACCAATACTGCAAGCACAAAGCATTCCTTAGCACGGAAGGTATGAACAGCAGTCTGTGAAGACACTACTTTTAATTCTGCATTCCTGTTGCACAGGTATTTTTTTAACCAAGTTTTCACGTGGTTTCTAACCACATATGCCATGGTTTAGGTGTATCTCAATACAGGACAAGTCTGAAATAGTGATCTTACCTACACTGATCCAAAACCTCAGCTGAAAATTTGTCCCTGTATAGCTTGTGAATAGTATTTTGAAAATAAAACAAACTCCTCATTTGCAGTCTTTGGCTAACTCATCATCAGATGGTCACCACACACCAGAAGTAGCAAACACAAGAGGATGACAGGAGGAGCAAACCCCAGCACTCCCATGCATGCAAGACAAAACAAGGCTTGGGTGAGAGTTCCTCCCTGTCTCAACAACTTCTTCACAGGTTTTAAATAAAAACAAATGAAAAAAGAAAAGGTGCAAAATCATCAGGCCACTGGGTTTCATGTCTGCTGGCATGCCACGTTTGTACAGTCCCTCCTATCTAGTTATAGGGATTGCTACTGTACACTGAGAAGTGAACTGCAATTAATTTAATTCATTAAATGGGTTATAAAGGCATATGTCCTAAATTTCAGAGAAGGGTATTTTCTAGTAAGCATTTATTTGATGCTTAGTGCAATAAAGTTTTAGATCCAATTGTACTACAAGTAAGCATCAGCAACAGCAGTAAATAATACTGATATTCTGCACACAGCAACAGGATCCTACTTGCCATGACAAAAAAATGCTTATGTTGACCATAGTTCACCTATGGACCAGGAATTTATTGGGAATGGGTATTGGAGAGTTGCACAGCCTCTGGTACGTGCAGACACACAGCCCCCTTCACTTCACCAGGAGTCCAAAAAAGAATCATAAGGCTTTCCTTTTTCTTTTATATTCTCTTTAAATCTAGGTGTCAGTAATGAAGGCAGGTAAAAAAAAAAAAAAATGTAAAAAAAAAAAAAAAAAAAAAAAAAAAAAAAAAAAGCAGTTTGCCTCCATCCATCTCAGTCCAACATGCATCTCCATCCAGCCCTGCCTCTTCCAGGCTTCCAGGAGGTGTTCAGGGAGCTTCAGGGCTGGGGAAAACAGAGCCAAGGCAGCAGCCATGTAGATCTCACTGCAAAGCTGCAATAATGGAGCCACTTTGTTAACGGCACCAGAAAGTGATCTGAGGGTGTCTGAGAGTCCTATCCACACCGGGATGTTTGGGGATGAGCAACCTCCCAGTCTTCACTTGTCCTTCCCTGCAGCTTCCACCAAAGCCCCTGATCCAAACGTGTGGGTTCATCCCTGCACTCCAGCCTCTGACCTGCTGATTTGTTTATTTTTGTTGTTGATTTGCCCATCTGCTATTGTTTGTTTTGTCATTTGTTTACTTCAAGTTAATGTTTCCTTGATTTTATTGTGGAGCACTATGAGGTCCTAAATGATAGGGGTATGTATAAAAACAAATGATGGTTATTTATCATTAACATTATCACACGTGGGCAGACCTGGAGCTCACTGCAGATATGCTGTCTTCAGGGGCCTCTGAGATTTAATTTTTAATCTTGGGGAGACTTCTAATTTCTGGGATATATTCCTAATAACGAGCTGCCTCAGAATGCAGTGATCTTGATTTTCCTGAGCTTGTGATGAGACACATTCCTGATGCCAGGCAGAGACAACCTAACCCCCTGAATCCCACTTCCTGATTCAGAACTGGACTTCTTTCACCATTCTAGTTCCTAGAACAAAAACAAAACAAAACCAGAGAAAATACACATGAAATTTGGGAAAGATTCATAGAAATTCAAGCTGCCCCTCGCTGAGGTGGGCAGTAAGAGTATGGGTTAAAGAGGAGGAAATACATTCAGCAAAGTACCTGCCTGGCACAGGGAAATGGGAGAAGGTTAACCAAGTTAATCTGCCTCTATTTCCTGCACTCCTCACAGAAGGCCTCCAGGCTGAACCATCATTAGGAACCATATAATTGACTCTCATCCCCAGGATTTCCTTTTTGTGTTCTGAATTATAGCAGATTTTCCACATTCTTTTTTTTTTCTTTCTTTTTTTAATTTTTTTTTTTTTTTTAATTTTAAACATTTGAAGCATTAAAGCAGCAGGAATCCTTCATCTACAGGTAGAAGCTTTGTCCTATTAGTGAGAACACAGGGCCATTTCTAATTCAGGACACCTCTTCCACATATTCCCCAGCACCATTAAAATCTGCTGATTAACCAATGGACCAATGGATTTCTGTGTGCTATACAGCTGTCACATCGGATGTTTTCTCTGCTACAATTGGTGTGTAATTTTGCTGGGTTTAAGTGCAGAAGAGGGGAATTTCCTCGTGATGGTACAAATAATTCATCATGGGCTATGGCTCAAGATTGTTATGAGGGAAAGAAATATCTCACAGTTATACTGTAGTTCATCCTACACCTGACAAGAGAGTGTTTGGCACATATAGTGGAAGCTTGATAAAATGGTTTAAAATCAGACACCGAAAAAGAATTGCGAAAGAAATTCTTCTTCAGAATCATTTTGTGCTGAATTATTTCTTTTTCACTTGAAAGCCCTGTTAATATACAGAAAGCAGAGCAGGGCTGCTCTTAACTGGGTGCAAAACCCCAGCATAATCACTCATTTCCTAGAGAGACGCCTTCGGTTTTTGTTTTCTTTTCCAAACTGACTTTAAGAACAGAGAGAAGCGTGTCCTATAGCAAAGAGTATAAAACAAATGTTGCCAGCTTTGCTTCATTATGTGGTACATTGTAGTTTTATGCATGTACGCTGTGTGAACAAGAGGGTTAAAAGTTAAACAGTAGCCTAGGGCTAACACACTTGCAAGCTGAACAGGTACAAAATAGGCTTTTGTTGCTCTCAAACTATTACTGTATGTCTTTAGCAGAAACTAACAGACCGGGCATCTGGGTGCAAAAATGTATTTCCTTATGGTCCCAGGTATTATGGAATGGCACCGTTTTAATGGCTGAAATGCCCAGGTGACATTTCAGACAAAGCTCTAAATCTGTCAGTGTCTGAGGCTGGCAGGGTCTCATTCCCAAGGAGGGCAGAGTTTTTAGGACTTTGTGTATCACAAGTACCATCTGAGAATGCTGCAGAGAGTGCCCTGGTGTGGCCTGGGAGGTGGGGTGTTGGTAAATCATTAAAGGGAAATCAAAAGCCAGCACCTTGTGACCAGAGTGTCACTACAGCTTTGCATAAAGTAATGAAGAAATGGGGAAACACGGCCAGCTCGGGTTATTCTGTATTTCATAAAATGATAAATAACTACTAGTCATGTTTATGGATAATGAATTACTGTCCTGCTACATTTACCTTAGTAACATTTTACTGAGGTTGTATTTTACTCCCAACTACCAATTATGTCATCATCCTGGCATTTACCTGGACGTAATGACACACAGCAAACCCATTCTTGTAACATAACTCATTGCTTAGAAGTGTTTGTAAAGCCATATGGCATCCTATACACTCATAATGACTTGGATATTGCTATTAAATTTTACAGATTAAAGTTTACTAAACCTTAAAGTCTTGCACCGGTTCCAGTGTTTCTTATTAATCCTAAAGGAAAAAGATTCTCAGCTATTTAAATGTCAAAAACTACACAGCCCTCTTTAAAAAGAAAAAGCAACAACTGGAGCCAGGGTACTCATTAAACAAAGACACGGGGCAGAGTAGCTCTCCTGCAACTTCAGCATTAAGCTGAACAGGAATTTTAATGGTTCATTTCACACACCCCCAGAAGTTTCTTGCACTATCGTTGGTGTTTCTGTGGAAAACAGGTTGGGCAGGGCACCTCCCAGCATCCCAGGGCAGGATTCATTCCTGCAGAGCTCAAAAACTCAGTCAGAAATATCTGCTGTAACATTATCTTGCATTTATTCAATTTAATTTCTGTTGGAGAAGGATAGCATATAGATCTTTTTATAAGCTTGTAAGGTCACCAAATTTAAATTAAACTGACCTCTTTTAAAGCACATTAATAAAAGTACTATGTGGAGGGAAATTTAATATGAATGGTTAAAATGCATGGAATTCAGATTTTACTGTCAAACAGCTCAATTAAACAAATTGAATTTTTAAGCAACAAAAGGGAATTGAATCAAATTAGAAACAGAGTGGGATCTGAAATGTGGACATTTATGAGTGATAGTCACAGGGCCCTCCAGCAGTGAGTTTCCTTTATTTGTTGCCTCAGCAGTTAGAGGGGTTGGCAGGCTGCAACACAAAAGGATAAAAATGTTCACCATTGAAACACAGTTTTTGGCTCCCAATAAATCATCTGTCACTTCATCACAGCCCAGTAGATAATGAGCAATAAAGTTTTCACACTCAGGCAATGAGGAAGCAGAGAGAAGAAATACAGCTAAAGCTGCTGCCTCTCTGTTCTGGAAACGCAAGGTGCTTCTTGTAATAAATGACCTCTGGATTTCTGGAAAAGAATAATTCCAGCCTCAGTAAAATAAGCCATTTGATGCACTAAAAAAGGCAAAATCTAATAACATTATTTAGTTCCTTTAATGAAAGAAATAATCGCATTATATCTATGAGTTACAGCCATCTATAACAGGAAGAGATTCCAGGGTATTACCTCTGAAGTTGCCTCTGTTGCCAGCAAAGCACACTGCTGAAAATACAATAAAGCTGCACAATAATTTGAAGTGTGATTGTTTGCAGAGATTCAGGAGACGTTTGTGCCCTGTGAGGTTTCCTCAGCCACACCTCCCAGCAGGGCTGGATGCCCAGAGCATCCCTGGGGGCTCCACGAGGGACCTCTGGGGGTGTCCCAGCCAGAAGATGCAATAGCATCAGGCCAAATTAATTGCAAACAGGTCTTGTCTTGACCAGGACATTTTAAAATTTTTCTTTATGGAAATATTGTTCATATTTTAGCATTTCAGCTTACTCTGGTACCTTCTAATCACTGATGTGGTGAATGTTTTAGTATCTTGCAATTATTATTCCACAGGTGTTGCTCCTAAGTTCACAATCACTTAAAAAAAAAAATTGTTGTTGTTGTTATCTTTAATCCAAAGTTTCAACTTACTTCAGCCTGACAGTGCTAAGCATACTCACAACTCAAATTTCATGTCAAAGAGAGCTGAGGAAGGGGGTCTGGGCTGGTTCACATGCCAAATGTATCAGTCAGAAAGTAACACTGCAACCCATAAAACTCATAAAACGTATCATACATTGATCCACATTTTTTTCTTTATGTCACTGTTTGAAGTGACTTGAAGTGAAATGATATCAGATATTCTTGTCATATGCAAATGACAACTTAATATTTGCATAATATATCAGGGTAGAAAAATGCAAATAAACTTTGGTCCAGTCCAGGGTTTTGTCATTCCCTTACCCAGCTAATGAGGAACTTGAAAGGAGATGGAGAGCTCCTCTCTGCTGAACCCTGTGTCAGCTAACAACAGGCACTGCTGCTTCCTAGCCCGTGTAAGAAGAACAATTAACATCTCCACGTGACTGAGCTGCTTACTCAGATCCATAGCTGGGAAGGCTGATGGTTGGCTCCTGAAGTTGGATACCCAGGTACAGCTGGAACAGAGGTCACACAAAGGGAGGTGGAAAAGGCCATGTTCTGCTATCGGAATGGGGGAAATCCAAGTGAGCTCCTCTGAGACAAATGAACCCTTGGATTTACCCCAGTAAGGCAGAACTGGGCTCCAACCAGCTCCACAGCTGGAGCCTGGCAATGACAAACGGGTGACAAAGGCTTTTCCTCAGCTCAGACCCTGTCTGGGTTCATTACGAGGTCTTAATGCCCCGTGTGAAGGTTTATGCTGTATTCTTTTTATAATATTAGAGATATATTATTTATACCTGCTGTGCCCTGCCATAGAATACATGAGTAGAGTTTGTTTAGCAACAGAGTGAAAAAATATTTGCTACAGGGGCAGTCTGGCAATATTGCTTGTTAAGGCATGCTATTTGTAAGCAAATTTATATGAAAAGTATGCAATGTCTAATACTAAACTACTCCAGCCCCAGACTGAAGGGTGATTTTACAAACGTCCTGCAGCACTCAATCATTCCTTCATTTTAATGTCTTTATTTTATGATTTTGTTGATGAAATACTACTTAGCCAGTGCTCAAAATTCCTTTTAGGCTGCAGGCACTGGCTAGTTGACACGGCAAGCCATATTTTACAGCTATATATTTCAGCTTTCTCTGTCCAACTTGGAGGACACAGTAGCCAAGATGGTTTTTCATAGTAGAAATATATTTTCATATTTATTTATTGATTTGACTAATGTATCTATTTTTCAATTCACATGCTTATGTTTCAATCCATTAAAGTGATTCATGGTCAAATAATATGTTATTGCAAGTACAAAGAGGAGATAAAACAACTGTACACTGGCTATAACACAAGAATAAAAATAATAAAAATCCATTGCATGATTAAATATAGTTTTTAATCCCCAAATGATCAAGAGTAAACTGATGTTTTTAATTATTTTTCTTTAAAATAAGTTGGGGTTTTTCCTAAGTAAAATGCAATTACCGATTAAATAAGTTCTCAGGAATAAATATTCTCAGGCAATCTAGAGTGCTCAGTGTAAAACTAACATATCAAATTGCTAACAAAATAAAAAACTCAAAAGGCTTTTAATTAGTTAAAATGAGAACTAAATAGCAACTGGTAGAGGAATGCTGTGCCTGTCACCTCCAGGTCAGGGCTGGAGCACAGCCTGGCGTGGTGGTGAAGCTGCAGCTGTGATGGCTGCTGGCTGCTCAGCATTGCACCTGACATTGCTGGGCTGGCTCCAGAGACTTGCAGCCAGACAAAAAACTCCACAAAGAAGTCCACGAAAAAGCCAAGGAACCAAAACCCAAAAGCCCCCCCACACACACCGGGATGAGCAGCACACAGTTCCACCTCCAGCACAGACACCCGCCTTGCCCTTTCATTGCCAGGAGAGATTTCTCACTGTGTTTCCCACCCAAAAAATGTGTGCCTTTCCTCTGGTCCTTCACTCGTGAACTCTGAAACTCCATGGGAAGCAAAGGCAATGGCAGGAGAGGCCTCAGGGGTGCCCACAGAGGGATGCTGAGGGGTGCTGCCTGGGCCCGGGGGTCAGGCTCAGCCATGGGATCATCCACAAGATGAACATGAATTTGTCATGTCAGGGTCAGCAGGAAAAAAACCACCTTCCTGAGGACACAGCCTGCTCAGCCTGCCTGCTGCAGCCTGAGGAATGCAGCCACCCCAGGGTTTCATGCTCAGAAAGGATCATTTATTCATGAACGTGCTCCTTCTCCAGAGATAGAAAATATTTTGCTTTTTCCGGAAGAAAGCTCCTGTGTTTTTCAGACCCAGAACAGAAATGAATTTATCAGTCTAACTAAGGCATTTCACCCTGCTGAAGCCCTTAAAAACAGCATTTCTCCTAGCAGAAGGCACCTGCATTGCTGTTGGTGGGGTTAGACATCAAAACCATTGCTTGTGCCCATCTCATGTGCACCTCTCCCACAGCCTCTCAGGTGCCTGAAGAAAGCCACAGACAGCCAAGGAGTGAACATCCACCCGCAGGTTTCAGGCATGCAGATGGCAGCAGACTCCGGCTGTAGTGCCAGAACTGAAAGCCAAAGCTTCATATTTCCAGAAGAAACTGGGAGGTTTGGGTGTTCTGAGCCTGAGGTGTGGGCGAGGGGCTCTGTTACTGCTAGCTGTTTGCTCAGCAGTCATGGAAAGCACTCTGCCCCCAATCTGAGCTTCCAAAAATCTACTAATCACATATCAGTACCATTTGCCAGATTCCAGGAGGAATAAATGAAAAGAAAGCAAAAAGGGAAGACGGGTGAGGAAAGGGATTCTTTTCCTTGTCTCTTTGGCTAGGTGTCTCCTCTGAAAACAAATACAAAATAAGTTTTAGGGAGTTTTGGGGAGTCGTTTTAGCAGGGAGTACAGACCAAGCTGCTGCTGACAGCATGGACAAAAAGGAACAAAAAACCCTATGGCTTAGGGTCCTAAATTATTATTTAGGGTTCTAAATATCATTAAGTAGGAAAGATAATAAGCCAGACTACTGAGAGAGCTGAAGCTGAAACGTAAAGGGCAGGTCCAGAGAAGATTCAGAGGCTGGAGTGAACAAGAGGGGTGACATCCTCAGTTCTGCTCCAACCTTTTTACACTCACTGTGAGCCCCGTGGTGGCTCAGTAATTATGGATCAGCCAGGGGAACTATCCCCCACACAGGAGCTGAGAGCAGTGGAGGGAAAACTGGCAAGAGGGAGAGGGAGGGAGAGGGTTGGGGAGGAGGGCAGAGCACATGGAGGTCCTGCTGAGGGAAGCCTGGGGAACCCACCAGAGCCCGGCCAGACTTCCAGAGCGCTCTGAGTTGCACCATTTCGTTTCCACACCCTGACTCTGGGAGGATGAAAAGGTAGTTTAAAGTCACCTTAGCCCCCCCTGGGAAGCAGAAGCACAGAAGGCTGTCAATGTGTTGAGGTAGAGCAGCTGAGAGGCTCTGGAGAGAGAGAGCTAAATGAATAGAAACTTGTTAAATGATGTGAGTTAATGAGAGCATTTTGGAATTAACCAGCTTCCATGACTTTAAATAAAACCCCAATGTCATTTTAAATTAGATTTTGTACATTTTTAAAACCATTATTTATTTATTTATTCATTAGGTGTATTGGTTGGAAGATGGGAGCATTAAAATTTAAGATCCTCAACCCACCAGTGGTCAACTACTGGTACTTCTCCTTCTCAGTGAGTCTGGGAACGTGGGGACAGCAGCAGGAGCCAAGAGATCTACCAAGAGATGGAGGAGTCACTCCTGGTGGGTGTGGGGATGTGAAGTCTACAGCCAAGAATGAGACCATAGCTGATGGGGCCACGATCCAACATCACCCTGGGGATTCCAATCCTCACCTCACGTGAGGCTTTTGCACAACAGATTAATAGACAGTGGCTTGGCAGCCCTAGCAGGTGCTCTGCCCTGGTGCCATGATGCTGGTTAGAACTGGAATGAGAGCACTTGACTTGAATACACCTTCAGTGGCCCTCACTTTGCTTGGCCTGATCTTATGGCACTCGGGAGAGGGGAAGTAGGTGCCATTTTCATTATTATTTTTACTATTATTATTAAAATCAACTTCTTCAGACATAGGTCATTTTAAATGAAAACATCCCCCTGCCAACATACGGGAGATGAGGGAGCATCCTCAGAAGGAAAATCAAGTGAGAGACTGAGAAAGGCTGCGAAAGGGATTCAGTTCCTGCAGCAGACCTGTGCTGTAAGCAGGAAGTTTTCTAGATACATTTTGAAGGTAATTTTTGTGCACCAGGTGTATGTTAGTGGCATCTCTGCTTTCTCCAAACCATCTTGGAAAACATTGTTCCAGTAAGGCAGGCACCAGCCTGGGGCTCTGGTGGCTCAGGTTCAAATGTCTTTCCTTAGGGCATTCTCACTCAGAGCCTCAGACCTGACCAGTTCTGAAATTTTCATGCAACTCTGTTTAAAAATCTGCTACATCTATTTTTCGGGCTTAATTTGTATTTTGCTTGTATTGTTACTACAATATTTGTATTGTAGTTTCTTGCAGGGACAAACTGGGGACTCTGGCAGTGTCAGGCTCACAAGACCAAGGAGAAGTGAAAGGATTTGGTACTGTCCCTGGCACCACAGGAAGAGATGCTATAAAAACACTTCAGTCAAGTATAATGGATATTGTACACTGTGTGGCTGTTGGTTGCCCTTTTAAGACACTTCTGCAGAATTGCTTTGCTAGGAAAAACAAACAAAAAAAAAGCCTGTGATGGTGGTGGGTGGGGTGAGGTCCAACCAAGGAGAAGACACAACCCCCAGGGGTGGGCAGGGAGGTTCCCCTGGGGCATTTCTTTCTGATACAAAAGCACCACAGGAAACTGCTCTGGTATCTGAAATAAAGAGTCACCAAAGGGCCAGATCCTGGCTGTCAACAGCAAACAGGACAGCAAGATCAGACTGCAGTGTGTGCAGCTGGACTGGGGAAAGAAGCTGTAAACTGGTCACAGAATGGATGAAGAAGGAGGGGAAAGAAGGTGGGGGCCACAGCAAGCCCCACGGCTGTCCTGCCCAGAGTACAGAGCCCCAGTAAACTTAACACCAAGCTCCAATTTAAAAAAATCACAGAGCTTTTATATGATAATTACTGTTATTATAACTGGCCCATGAAATAAACACCTCTCCCAATTATACAAAAGGCACGAGGTCCTGAAGAGACAGAAATCTCACAGTAAGATTTGCTTCCCAGCACAACGACAGAGAGGAGTGCAAGATGAATAATAATAATATTATGGTACATATAATGTATGTTTTAATTAGCTAAAGGTAATCAAATGAGCTTTGTCACGATTATATTAAGGTCAGGTCTTCACATGGTTTCATCAACGACATATTAAGACAAGGGAGGTGATGCCAAATTGGGGCTTAAACCTAATCAACATAATTAAACAAAGCAAGAACATGTGTTTAGAGCTACACCCATTTTCCTGATCTCTCTATTTTAATTACTCTTGTAGAGTAAATATTAGTACCAAAATAACTCTTAATTAAATTTCCCCCATACAAACAGAAAACACAATCTTCTTTTAATTTGCTATTTTTTAAAATGGATGAACAATATCTTGGTCTTTTGTAGTAGAAACCATTTCAGAAGTGTGCTCAGATTATGCTAAGCAGCCCAATACATTCCAATGCATTGACACACTGACTTCTCATGTGTGGGAAAGGGGAAACTACCCTGGCCTAAAAAAGTCATGGGAAACCATAAAAACAAACTAAGCATAATTTAAACTGATTGGATGCTTCCTTGTAAGAAGTTCTTAGTTTCTGCACACAAAATGTGGACACTGAAATGTGGTCAAGTTATGATTTAAATTAGAAAAACATGTTTTCTTAGGTTTCTATCTTGCAATATTTGGCAGTACCCAGGCACTGGGGAAGGAGCTATGTCAGTAATGTTTTTAAAAGTGCCGAAGTGGCTTTGCCCTATGCTGAACTGGGACTCGGGTGCTCAGAAGCCTGGAGGATGAGTCTGCAAAAACTTACAGAAGTTTAAAGCTGCCTAGGTGCCTAAAAACCCCCCATATACAGGAATTTTCCAATTCATTTCAGTGTTTTTTAAATTCTGACCTTAAGGAGATGTCACCCATTCACGTCTGCTCTGCATAAAAGGGTACAGCTACTCTAAAGTGCACAATTTGGGGGGAATAACCTAATATCCACCAGCTGCACTGTTTCACCCCAGTGTAATGCTGCTGGCTCTGGTGGGCTGGCTCCCCATTTAGTTGGGGGAGTGCAAGGAGGAGCAAGGCTGGGAGCAGAAGCTGCAGCTAAGAAATGGAACCTGAAGGCATACAGGTCCTCCTGGCAGCTGGGCTGAGCTGACATGCTTGCTGAGCTGACATGCTTGCAGAGCTGAAGCTGGAGAGATTTTCACTTAGAAAAGAGATTAACTAAAACATGCTGGGGGGGTTTTCTGCCTCTGGCCTCCAGCGTAGCGTGGCAAGAGTTAAAAATCTGAGTGCCAAAATATGAAAGCCATGCTCAGCACACTGCTGGCATGGAAAGGACCCCAAATGAGTTAAGAAGTCCTCCACTCCATCATGAAGAATTGTTCTCTGGAGTAACTACCAGTGGGGAAATGCTTAAAACACTTACCATATGTGGGTAAGAAGGGTCTAATTTGTCCATTTGGAAATTTTGCCTCTTCTGAAAGGATAGTTAATTTAAAGTAATTTATTTCGTAGGTGAAGCTTTATTCAGAGTGGTTAATATATCACCCTTGGTTGCCTGAACAATTAGAAATTGTCACCAAAGAAAAATGTCCCAGTTCATGTAAATAACTATTTACCTAAAGGAAATGGGAATCCACAAGAGTCAGCACACTTTAATGAGCCATGACAATAGGAAAAAAAAAACCAACCCAAAAAGAAAAAAAGCCAATGGTACACTGCATCTGCTAAAGCTGACATTGCTTATGGTAAAAATTGTCCAAAACAACTATTATTTGTTGTGGTTTTTCATGTCAGAAATAAAGCAGCTTGAAATTTTCAACAGGCAATACATGTCCAGACCATTTGTTACTTCTAATGGCCTAATTGTTCTCCTGGCAGAAATAAAAAATTAGGGCACTTATGTCATTTACCTAAATTTCTAATTAATGCAATGGTAATAGAGAAACTGGAGCAGAAGAAAAAAAAAAGTTGAGTGAAAAATGTTTCTGCTGGCCCTTCCACAGTTTGTCTCTAACTTCTTACATCCCTGCCCTCCCAACCACAGGCACTCATTGCTGCAGGACTCCAACTGGACAGAAGTCTGCTGACCATTGACAAACAGGACTTTTTTCCACCTGAACCATTGAACAGGCATAATAAAAGCACCGACTGTAGCACAGTGTTCTTTATGTTGCCTCAGAGGAGCGGGCCATTAAAATGATGTAAGAAATATTATTAAAAAAAAAAAAAAAGGTAAGAAATCTGCACTGCACTTCCACCCGGGAGGTTTCCAGTTCTCTGCATCCAGCTCATCCTGCAAACAAACCCTGGCCAGTCTGTGCCCTCGGAAGGAGGCAGGATGAAGAGAAATTCAACTTTCAGTTCCACCCACCCTGCATTCCCAGCCAGCACCTCCAGGAGCTCATTCCTCTGCACTGTGTTAGCAGAGAGCACTAAACTGCAAAGATGCTTCCAAGGCCCTGGATTTTAGCTCATGTCCCTTCGTGTTGCTACAAGAGGGAAATGCATCAAAATGCATCCACACACTTTGGAATCACCTCCACATCTGTCTCAAACTTCCTTAGTCCTGCAGTACTGGCAAGTGACCGACATCTTCTCAGGATTTATTGTTGAAATAACCTGGAGGAGGCTCAAGGTGATCTAAGATTGTGAATAGTGTCAAGATATTTACATCTATTTCTTTGAAATGATGCCATAGCTTGAGCTTGCCACCAGGAATGCCATTAAAATACCACTGTCAGGAAATCCACAGAAGCAGAAAATTGAGGAAATTTTAAGATGAGCCCAACAGGGTTTGTCCAACAAGTTCCCCAGGAATGGTCAGATGGAGATGGGCTCCCACTTCTGAGCTGTACTCATATTTGCCTGAGGTACCAAAAGGATAGCCCAAAAAGTTAAAGTTATGGGTTTTCTACTGCTTTACAAAATTTTTTTCTGTGGAAGAGATACGGTATAGATACAGATATACTGAAGTAAACTGCAAGTAAATCAAGTAAGCATGGAAAATAACTTCCATAAACCCCCATGAAAGAGGAGCTCAGAGTTGTAGGTAAATGTCAAAGTCTGGAGGAGGTCCTCATGAGCAGTTAGCTCACTCTTGTATCGGGTGAAGATGCTTTACTGTTTCTGACCACCCCTTAATCTGGGGACTCATACCCCAAACACATCCCCAGCAAGTTTTTCCTCTATCTTTCCCCTTTTAAAACAACCTTTGCTTTAAAACAACGGGAATCCCTCACTCTTCCATGCTCTGGAGTGTCCCACCTGTGCTAAACCTTGATTACAGAATCTGGGTGGGACATGTCAAGGGTTCGCTCCAAACCCTCACCCACTGAGCCCTTTATTTCCAAAAAGCCCTCAGCACCCCCTGGTGATGGGCAGGTCTGGGAGCTGCTGCCCCCAAGGAGGATGCCCCAAGGTGCCCCCTCCCAGGGCACCCAGGAGGGGGTGGGAGCTGCCACCCCAGCTCTGCTTTCCCACCTGGGCCTTAACATTTCCTCTGCAGTCTGGGAGGGGACTTGGCATGAGTGAGGTATAAACATGGGGTTTACAGCAGCATGGGGAACTGGCAGGAGCTGAACTCCAGCAGCACTAGCAAGTAGTGCTAAAATAAACATGTTACAGGCAAAGGTCATGATGCCTGTTAATATAAAAACTGTGCCTTGTATAATGCATTCAAATGCCAGAGTGAGAGAGGGAGATAATATGATCCATTTGCCAGATTCCTCCTTTTAGTTGTAACACGAAGCCATTCTGGGCTGGAATGACCCAGAGATGATAATGAAGCGGATGATGATGCCATTGCCTGTGATAATGGTGTGACAGGGAGAATACCCTGGCAAACTGCAGGAGCTGATAAGTGTAAAGGTATAAACAAACCCAAACAATATGGACTTGGAGACATTAGTGCAGAACAAAAGCGAGGGGGGAAATTGAAGCCAACCGATCAACATTAAAAAACAAACAAACAGAAAGACTTTGCAAGGGTGACTTTTTCAGCAGTTTTCAGTAGTTTCATTCCTGAGCCCTTCCCAGCAGCAGGAACAGAAGGCAAAGTGTCTCACACTGGGGGGGGGATTGCCTCTCCCTGCCCAGGAACAGTTTGTAGCAAACAGTCCGCGATATGAAAATGTATTTAATGCAATTAATAATTTAAGAAGTGAGAGCATGTGCTCTTGGAGAGTTAAATGCTTGTCAGAGTGATAGATGCACGCTTCACCACCAATACATTTCGTATGAAGAGCAGAGGGATTTTGCAAACTTGTGTTGACCTTGGGTTGCAGTCCATAGGAGGCAGATTGCAGAGGCAGGGCTGCTTATGGCAGGAGAGTGCGGCAGCGCTCAATTTACAGCCCTCTCCCCAATTAAAGGACTGTAAAAACATTAAAATTAATGCAGTCTTAACTCCAGAGCAGGCTCTACTTTCTTAATTAGTGCATAATTATTCAGTTTTTGATATCCTGGAAAATTATCACATGGAAATTATTTTAGGCACAGTAACAATAGCAAAAATCTCTGCCCCCCCCAACTCGATTAACATGTGGAAGTAATTAACACTTTATTACAGTGAAAATACTATTACTGCTAATGTTTAATGACTTTTGCCATTGCATCATGAGCAGGAAACTTAGAACACTGCAGAGCAGTGCTCTGCTATAAATACAGTGCAAAGATTACAAAGCAGCGTCAGGAGCCTGGCGCTGGGAGCGGTTAGGACAGGGATGACATACAATATGTTTCCAAAATGTCACGAGCAGGAAATATAATTTTCTTGATAAAGTCCACTCTGTACAGAAAAGCAGGCAGTGCAATAACGCTGGATGAGCACAGTACAGGCAGCAGTGCTGGAGTCCTTGTAAAAGGCTGTTGTTAATCAAATTGAAACATAAAACCTGCAGCATAAAGTTATTTTCTCATAAGAGTTTAATAGAAATTTCCAATCAAACAAAGGCCAAAAAGTGTTATTACGACATGAAGTTCCTTGTACAAACAACTTAAAATAAAGTAGGGTGAAGTTCCATGGGATTTATGGATTTTTGTTATTTAGAGTAAATGTCTACAGTAGATCTCCTATAAATGTCTCAAGAAATTATGCACCAGCTTTAGGTGATTCACACTAACAGCAGTTAAGATGCTGAGTCCACAGAAGTGTCAAAGAGGTCAGTGCTCAGAAAATATCATTTCATTTCAGGTGGTGTGATGGAACCAAATGTGCTGGAGAGAAAAGGACAGCTTTGTCCTGAGCTGGGCTTCTCCACTGCTGTGGCAAGGAGAAGATGGTGGTAAATCAACCTGACCAGGAAAATACTGACCAGTTCTGCATCTCCAGGGGAGTAGACCTAGGACAATGTTTACCAGAATGTTTCTCTATCATAATGTAAACATAAAGTTGTATTTAATATCCAGCACAGCCTTATGGAAACTTCCAAAGAGATGACAGGGGACAGGAATGTAATACAAAAACTCTAAAATCCCCTCAACTGGAGAAGGAAACAAGCAGAAAACAAGGCTGAGCCTGCACAGCCTCAGGAAGGATGGATAAAGTTCTACTTTGCTGGTTTGCTACTGTGGATGCTATGGGGACTGAGAATTAACAAAGTTAAGCACAAATCATAATTCAAGCCATGGATTCATTTTAAATTTTAATATTCTATGAGCATAGCTCACCGGGCTTTCCCCTTCTAAATATTTTTCTCGATGCTTTAAATTGTGTTCATTGAACTGGAGCAGTTTCAATGGTTAATACTACCCATAAATTAAGGAACTTCTTGGTTTAGAAACTTCTCCTGGATCCATTGGCCATGAATAGGGAGAGGAAGAATTTGGCAGAAGGGCTCTGAGTATAAATTGCTATTTTGGAAGTACCTCTGACCAGCCAATGTCTGGAGCCAGCATGCAAGAATTTACCTGAAGTGGACACAGCTATTGGCTCTGGGATTAACTTGTTGCAGTTGCAAATGAATCATGAAACCATCTTTGGCAAACCTGAGCCTGGGCCTGCCCTGGAACTGAAATAATGTATGTGAAAAACCTGAACTGGATTATGAGGCCATCTGGAAGGCATTCGCCCGGTGCATTAGGAGTAGCAGTTTCCTTGACAGAGTTTGTGAAATATTAGAATTCCTAATGGAAGAAATATGGTAGTGCAAAATGACACAAAAATCACAGAGCCTCATTCCCTGCCACGGAACGGTGAAAATGTGAATCTCTCTCTCAAGGGTCCTCTATCAATCCTTGGCAAACAAGGCAGGGGGGAGAGGACGGGGGTTAACCCTTCCACACCACCACCACCACACAGGGCAACAGAGAGCTGCCCTCTCTGGGGAGGCCAAGAATGGGAAGAAATGACTGGGAATTGTAAATTCAGGCAGGAAACTTCTCCTGAGGCCAGGGGTATCTGCAGAGGATGCAATCCAAGGAGCAGCAGACCCTGGGGACAGCCTCCTGCCACCCTGTGCCCTCCTGTGCTGATGTTCAGGTGCCTCCAGCCCCACTGCCTCAGCTATTACCCATCCTCACTGCCACAGGGGAAGGGAAGGTGGACTCAGATGTCATGGCTACACTTCTGCTGGGGCACTGCCCTCCCTCACCCTCTGCGTGGACTCACTGGAGTCGTCTTGGCTAATGTACATCTTCTCACTGATTTAGGAAGCCCAACAGGTTTTGATTTCAAGTACTTTTTGAAATCCCATCCCTCGTCTCCCTCATTGTCATTTACAAGACACACAACACTTGTGTTTATTGCTGCTTCCCTGCAGGAAGGGGAATAACTCAAAGATAGATTTTCTGTTTAGGAAATAGATCTGGGCTGAATTATTCAAAAAGACTAACAATATCCAGCCCCAGAAAACTCAGGAAAGGCATAGAAGACTCTAGAGCTAAGGGGCTTTTATACAGCAGCCAATTGTTATGACTCCTTTTAATTAAATACAAATGAATTAATTGATATGAAGTACTGCTAGGCAATTATTTTGCTGACATTTTGTCTCTTTTGAGACACACTTGTTTACTGCATCTCTCATCTGCCAAAGCCTACCACCATGCTGCACTGCTTTAAACACACATTTAAACAGTTAAACCAAAGTTTGTACTGTCAGAAACTTTTACATTAATTTCATATTTCTGTTAATGGTACACACATTAGACCCAATAGTATTTACATTTTTTAATCCATCTCCCGTCCCTAGGCCATCATTGTACATGAGATATTGCATCTTAATGAATTTTTCTGGTTAAAGATTTTTAAATAAATGAATAAATAAATAAGTAATGAAATACGGATTTTTATCTCACTATACACAAGTTTACCGGTTGATTTTCTTGCATTCTGGTTTGCAATGAAATAGTTTTATCATTTTCCAAAGATATGCATCAAAGTACAAAAATGATAGCAGGTTTCAGAACAAAGCTCCAGCACCAGCACACAGTGTATTAGCTTTTAAACAGCAGGCAGGTAAAATTGAAGGGTTATCTGGAAAACCAGAACAACAAGCCATAACAGCTTTGCATCCTCTGATCATTTGGGGGAATTACTGGGTGACACATCCTCCAGTATGCACGTGTTCCGTTTTCTTAAGTTAATGACATGTCCCCCAGTGATTCCAAAGTGCAGGATGAGATCACAAGTGGCTCAAATCCTTTAGACAGAAACAAGACATATTTCAGTGCAAGAAGGAGGAAAAACATGCACAGAAATTTTCACTTGGTCTTCTACCCCAACAAGGCACTGTTAACAAATCAGTGGGATGTGCCAGGAATGTCCATGTAACAGAAATAATAAAACTCTTTAGTTAGGCAACTCAATGCAGTGCATATTTTGCTGACATTTGAATCAGAGCCACTATGGTATCCTCATCTCTCACCCCTGAAAACTCACAAATCAGATTCTCTACATCATGTCATTAAGGGAGCTATGAGTGTACCTGCTCTGGACTGTACAAGTTTTTACAGCCTGAGACCCATTTTTCAGGCTCTTTTCTTCCACCACCACGTCTGCAGTCCTGTTTTCTGTAGGAGAGTGGACTGCCATGCACTCACACAACTCTGGGACCTGGGACTTTGCTATTCTGGACTATGTCTGGTTTGGCTAAGTCAGCTTTTAAACCATCAGAAAGCTCCTATAACCCTTCCTTCTGATCAAAGGACATGAATGGACATGCAAAAATTGTCTTGAGGAGAGTGCCTCTGCTTTCCCTATTTACCTATCACCAGGCTAGACATTTTTCCACATTAATCATACTTAGAAGAGTTAGCAAAGGCCATCAGTCACTTAAACTGCCCCATCTTTATCTGGAGGTAACAGATGATGCTATCTGGGCCTGCTAGACAGACCTCGCAGCCTTCCTGATGAAAGGCAGCAAACAACCAAAACTACATGAAAAACTTGGCACTGCTTTGAGCAGCCCCTAAATAATGATGTAGGGAGAGATGGGTGAGTGGAAACTACACAGATCCACCCCCTCTCTCCTCCCCCCACCCCTGAGCTCCCCAGGCACCACCAAGGGGTCCAGCTTTTGGAAAATTCAGACACTAGGAATTCCTGCCACCACCTGGAGAACAGGGCAAGGCAGGCAGCACGGAGGTGCAGGGGGGTTGGGAACAGATGATCTTTAAGGTCCCTTCCAACCCAAACCATTCTAGGACTCTATCATAACACCAATCCTCTCCCACAGAACAGGGATCATCGTGCACCACGTTCCTCCTTGCTGTATCAGTACAAGGCCAGCAGCAGAGCTGGGGGTGCAGAGCACAACCCTGGGTCCTGCTTTAAAATAGAAGAGCTTTTGTGAGGTTGTCTCCTCCTGGCCTGTGTCAGTCACCAAGCTTTGCTAGATTACTTCCAGTGGTTAAGCTAGCAGAGCAATTTCTTTGGATCACCAGAAAAAAAAAAAAAAAAAAAGCTGGTGTTTCTGAAGCTGAAATTTCATAGCAAGTCTCCTGAGATCCTATGCATGAATAATGAAATAATTGTGTGTCCTCACTCATTGCTTTACGTGTTCCCATCCCTGCCAGTGCCTCTGCTGCTCCCGTTTCCAGGGAGGCAGCAGCAGTGCAGGCAACACCTGCTGGAGGTGCAACCACTGCTCAACCCATCCTGGGAAAGCCACCCAGACACCCCACTGAATGACAAGGGGGCTGAAGTGAATCTCCCAGCCAGACATCAGGAAGACATTTCAGCCATTTCCTTTTTTTAATTTAGCTCACCTTTTTCCACTTAATGCTGTTTCCTAAAACCCTACAGGAGAACATTTATCCCAGCTGAGCTTTGGCCCCTGTGCAGCCATCACAGAGTCAGCTGCACAGATTCACAAATGTTTGGAAGGTGATGGCTTTGCTCTGGGATTTTCTTCACCAACACCCTTCCCCCAGTGTCCCCCCTGCACGTTACTGTCACACCCAAGAGCAAGACAGTCTCCTTAATCAATCTTCCCTTGGCACTGCATCTTTATGCCTGTATTTCAGGGCTTAAAAATACAATAAAATTTACAGCTCGTATAATTAAGAATATGCCAGATTAAACAAATTAAAGCTCAGCTTTAAAAGCAAAAGCTCTATCAGATCAAGACGTTATTCATGAAAGAAATTTCAAATTTAAATCAACAACATCTGAAGGCTGGGAACAAAAGCTGTATATGAGTGGCTGGGAACTACTACAAGACCTATTTCCTAACCTGAAGGTACAATTCGTGGCACGGGGCATTAGAAGGTCACAGAGATTAATTGAGTGCAAGGGTTAGTTGGAGATTTGTGGGGAAGCCGCACAGGTCCTGCGATTTTTTTTATTTTTTTTTTTACATTCTCCATGAAAGGGAAAAATAATAACTTCTACTGAAATTTGCATTCATGAAAGGCTCTTTGTCTCTCTGGTGTATTCCTGGGAGCCAGAGCGTGGAGTGGAGGGGAAGCCCAAGCACTCATCCTGTGCAGGCAGCTTGGGATTTGGAGAGTCCCTCAGCCAGGGTGCTCCACCCTGCTCAGCCCCGGGTGCTGCCCCTCAGTGCTCCCAGGGGATGGCTTCCTCCACAAATAAACCCAACTTTATTTAACCTTTTCCCTGTCACATGCTGGAGTCAGAGGAGATCCTCCCAGCAGGGCAGGCACAGGAACAGCCCAGGTAAAGCAGGAGGCTTTGGTGTGGTGGCAGGGAATACACCCTGTGACAACCAAAGCAGACAGGAAGATGAAACGTGAGAGAAAGAAAGTTTCTCAAGGTTAACACCCCCATTTTTTCTCCATCACATTTCAACACTTTTCAGATAATAATAAGTTATTTTTCAGACATAGTTTCTCTTCCCCTACATCAGAAAACCCCCCTCTTTTTTTTTTTTTAATGCAAAATATGAAGTTTTCAGGCTCTTTCCCTTATTAGATCCTTCATGAGACAAGAACATGGATGACAAATATGAGCATCAAGCCTTGGAATTCAATCCTGAATATCACATTGCATATCACATCATATCAGGCTCTAAGAAAAAGAATCTTGCTTCATAAAACAGGACACCAGTGACATACAGAAAGTGCAAACAATGGACACGTTCCTGTATCCATGCAGATGTCCCCCTCCCAGGCATCAGCATTTTTTGCACACAAAGTTCAGCTAACTAAAAGTTATGGGCTGCTGCAGAATGACTACCACAGATTTTTACAATCAGCTGAGAAACTTATTTTAGAAAAGCTCTGAGGTCAGCAGCAATCTCCGTTTTCCCATTTGTTTCAGAAAAGCTGTGCACGACCCTGGCATTAGGTATATATATTAGGGAGCATATATAAACATAGAAATACTTGTTTCAGTTTTGAACTCGTGTTTCACATACAGTTGGTCCCACATTTCCATGAGCATCTAATTAAGATAGATTTTTTTTCATGCAGTGCTCTTGCAAATTTTATTTATCAGGGCTGCTCCAAGGGCTGCAGACTATCAAAACAGCAACCAGAGCTGCAAGTTCAGCAGAAAGAGGTTTTCAAACAAAAGGGGCATAAGGAAGACCAAGGCCAATGCTAAATGAAGGTACAAAGCAGGAGTGTTGATGGTATTTAAAGATGCCCATTGCCAGTAGATGTTTCACATCTCTCCAGCAGTGATTACCCACCAAGCTTTCAGTTTTCATGAAACCATTTTGATTATCATTGCACTAAGCTACTTCTGAATATCTCACCAAACAGTTTTGGAACAAAAGCTCTCCCCATTGCAAGCCCTGGTCACTCATTTGGGCCTTCAGCAGACTTTTCCCTTGCTCCTGGCAGGGAGGTGTGGGGAAGCAGCAGCAAAGTGCAGGTGGCAGCAAGCCCAGGGAAGGAACCAACATGATTTGCAAATCATTAGCATATTTGGAAAAACAACAAGACCCAAATCTTGGATTTATGATGTTTAAGAATTGGCTTTTCTATTTTTGTTTGGGAATGGAGTTATGGAGATTGTGCTTGAACCTCTTAATATTTACTTATGGCAAGTGTGAGTCACACCAGGAAGAAAAAAAAAAAATTGCAGATATGGAGCACACTGTTGTCCTTGTTGACCAAACCAGCAAGTCTACAAAATGCAGCTGAAATCTCCAGAACTTGAAAAAACCTGAACTTTGTTGTTTTATAACACTCAGGCTATTTTTCCCATCATTTAAACATAGAAAGAAAATGTCTTGCTTCCTTATTTAGCAGACTTGGAAAACCATTATCAATCATCAAAAATATGTATTAGACACATTTATTCCCCTGACAAATTTATGCCAGAAAACTGATAGACTTATTATAGAACCTCTTCCCACAAGAAGAACAAAAAAAAATCCACGGTTTCACGTTCTTCTGTCTCAGCAGTAGAATTTGGGAAACAAAATCTTCATCCAACAGCACACCCCCCAGAGCCAATATCTGATATTTTTCTGGGAAAAATCTCTCCTCTGCTAGGTTCACATATTGAAAATATCAAAGGTATTATTATCCACTGTGACTACCTAAAAGTCTAAAAATGTAACTGTATTAAGTGGCTTTTTCAGTGCCCCTATGTTCTAGTAATCAGTTAAGCAGATTTAAATCTTTTTTTTTCTGTCATTAGTAGGAGTGAGGAAGAGTCCTAGGATGACATTTTAAGGATATATTTTATTACAAAAGTTTCACTGTGGTTCTGTCGTGTGGGGTTTTTTTGGCCAGCAGTGAAGCTCTGCTGATCAGGATTTGTAATAATACACTTATTGTATCTGATGTTGGGAATCCATCCTTTGTAATACTTCCTGACATAATTACACCTTTTGACATACTCAATCGTGGGATCCTTCTAAACCATCTTGAAAAATATGTTGGTCTTTCAGGTTCGGTTATTCAGCAGTTCAAATCTTATTATAACCATCGACAACAGTTTGTTAATATAATTTCTTTCCATTCCTCCTCTTACATTGTCATCTGGAGTCATCAGTTACAATGTCATCTGCAGTCCCACAGGGAACTCCTCCTGGTTCCACGTGCTCCTTTATCTACCTGCTGCCTTTAGGAGCTACAGAGCCCAGGCTGCAGAGACACTGGCTCTCTTATCACACTCCTGCTGACATTCAGCACTTTAATTTTCTATTCCTCCTGCCTATTTATTTGATCAATATTCTAATGCTTTTTCTAATGCTTTCCCCTCCTGCTTAGCTATTTAGATGAGACCTGGTTAGGGGGAAAAAAAAAAAAAAAAAAAAGAAAAAGAAAAAAAAAGAAAAAAAGAAAAATAAAGGAAACAAACCAAACCAAAAGAATGTTTTAAAACATTTTGAAATTATACCCCAGACAGATAAAGGCAAAACAAGTTTTTGATTTCATACCTCCTTCACAGCCAGGTGATTCATACTGTTCTACTTTTCAATTCCAGAATTGCTTTATTTATTTATAAATTTCCACATATTTGAGCATGTAAAAGTGCCCAACAATACAATAAAAACTCAACTATAAGCTATAAAAAAGGCATGAAGAAAAGGAGTGAAGCAAAAAAAGAAAAATAAGCACTGAGCTGCATCCAAATTTCACCACCCAGATTACCATTTATCAAACTGTTTCTATAGAATGGTCCCAGTCAGCCTGAGTCACAGTACCAGAATCTGAACCTTCATAATATTACCACATCTTCCCCATAAAATGCAACCAGGAGCTGCTATTTCAGAAATACTGGGTACCTGTAGCTCCCCCAGAGTCTGGTGGCTCTAGCAAACACCTAGAGCTTCCAAAATCCACCTCAGTTCTCAGTAATTAGCTTGAAGAACTCTTTGATGATGTTTCAACACAAAAAGCACCACATGCCTGTGAATACATTGCTACTACCCCATCATCCTGTTTGTGTAGCCAGACACACTCATTCTATGGAAACCTATGGCAGTGAGATTAACTCTTATGGAACTAGAAATGGGGGTCTGTGTTTCAGGCTTGCAAAACCCAACTCCAAACCAGAATTGTTCTGAACCACAACTGTATTTTACTCCAACTGACAAATTACAGCAGTGAGAAAATTGGAGAAAAAAGTGCTGCTGCTCTAATCAGCTGGAAAAAAGAAGTGATACCAGAGATGATGACAGCATCAAAGGGCTGGTGCAGCAGCAAAGCCTCTCTGGCAGCAGGGACCAGCCAGCACAACATGGCTTTGAAAATCCCAAGCAAGGCTTCACCCTAACCCCCAGAAACCCTTTTGAGAAGTTTCTGTTTGCTTTTACCCTGTGCACTGACTCATATTCAGTTCTAAGAAGCTCAGGAAACTCCCGAGGCTTAGAAGAAGCCTCAGGCAAAATTGTCCTGGCAGAAATGAGATGTTTCTGGTCAGGCCAAACAAGAGTTGTGGTAGACCAAGGAGGAAATCAGTCCTTGGCAAAAAACCCTCAAACCTCTGAGCCCTCCCCTGCCTTTCCATGGGAAAGGGTGACCCACACTCCTCTCCCAGGCATGACTTGGGTGAGGGGAGCCCCGAGGGTTTCTGCATGTTCCCTGACTATACCCAAGGATGGTAATGACATCCATCCTCAATCCACGTAACAGGTGCCTCTATACCCTGCTGTATTGTTTAAAACCTGGTTTACTGAAATTAGTCTTTTGTCAGCTTTACTGTGTTGTTAAGAATATTTCCATATTTCACAGTTTAATGATTACATTTCATTCCTGCTATCTTCTGCTGTGTACAAACTCAGTGGGACTCCTGGGAAGAAGGGTATAAAAAAAAAATAATTTATGGATTGGGTTGGATTTTCATATTCATTTTTATAAACTCAAGTTTCAAAGCAACATGAAAATAAGAATGGGGTAAATATTGGGCTGGGATAAAAAGGGAAGGAAGAAAGAAACATTGTATGCAGTAATATTTTTAAACTATTTCCTTTCTTATTGCCATACCACCAGATTCTCTCCTTATTTCAAATTTCCCAGGATCAGAAGGTTTTGAAAGTTTCTTGACAGAGCAAGACCTTTAATGCTAGATTTTCTGCCTTCCATTTGAGCATGACACTAATTTATCCTTAACTTCTGTGTTTAAACACATCGAAGTAAGGAAGGTTTTAAAAAAAAAAATCAGCACAGCCATACACAATCTTCTCTACAGTGCATTTTGGATATATTTTTTGTTTGTTTGTTTGTTGTTGTTTTTTTTGTTAGTGGTGGTGCTGCAATAGAGCAACCCTAATGCAAATTTAAAAATTAATGGATCAGGCATGAGAATAATTATTGCAGAAAAGGCCTGGCCGATGCCTTTTCCAAATACACTACGTGGGATTGATGCAGAAATGGCCCAAGTGGGCCCTACTAGCTTATTCAATAAGGGTCCACTCAAATTCCATCTGTGAACATTTGGTGAGCCCTTTTATGGCAAGGAGGCTATTCCTCCAAGTTCATATTAATTTTTGTGCACATCTGCACACTCACCTAATCCCTGCCCACATGCCACTTCAATTACAATTAAAAGAACAAGTTAAATCTCGGGCAAATTTTAATCACAATGAAGTCTGTAGGGTTGTTTTAAAGAAAAAAAAAAATCTACGAAAAACTTCTCTCCATCATTAAAAAAAAAATAAAATAACAGAGCAACTCATATTGATGAATTTCTGATCATCATCCTCAATGTTTGGGTTTTGCCTTGGATGCAGAAGATGAGGCACAATGTCACAGGGATTTTGGAGCTCCCTGAGCAGCAGCGTTCAGCCACGTGTGAGCACGGCCAGGAGTCTCAGTGCTCAGGTCTGGAGCTTCTCTGAGATCAACAAGTAAATTACTGTTTCATGCCATTATTATGATCCCTGAATGCATACAATCAGCATCATTATTTTAAGCAAACAATTGCAAGGGCTTTAAATAAAAAATGCAGTACGTGGAGCATTTACATTTTAAGCTCAGCATGTTAATAGGAAGGAAGAGGAGAAAGATGACAACTGGAAATGTCAGCTGGTTTAATCATACTTAATATGAAAAGACTGCTATAACTTTAAGAATGCAGCTTAGCTGACTTTGGAGCTTAGGTTTTTATTTTTCTACTTTATAGCATGCTTCAAAACTACTTGGACAAATACAAAACAAGAATTACAGTGCACCATAAGTTATTTTAATATCCTGTAGTGGTGTATACTTCCAATGAAATCCCAAGACTATTATTAAGGTTCTGTGTTTGTGTGAAAATGTCAAGTTGTTTCGAGTGACTACATACTCTAAATTATATATAACTGTTACTTTATAGCTAATAGGCACTAAAATTACTTTAAAACAGAAATGTAAAGTTATATTTTCATCCTTTTTGACAGATAATAAAGCTTATTTATGAGATACATTTTCTCAAGTATTAAAATATATAATGTTTACAAAAAACATTAAAAACACCAATACTTGATATTTAAGCAAGAAACAGAGCCATCATGGAGATATTTTCCTGGATGTATCCAGTGTGAAGTCAAATAGATGAAAACGCAGTAATTTCACTTGTGAAAGTCATTTGTTAAGACCGTAAAAAATAAAAAGCTTGTGTCTCAAAATGAGATTTAGGTGCTTTTCCTCTCCCTGCCTGTCATTAAACTGCAGGTATGAAATCCTTGTCTACATCTTTTAGATAAAAGGATGCCACATGATATACTCCCACCCTTTATTTTAGATTGCAGCCAGGAAGCCACTGAGCTTAATTGCTTTGTTGCAGCCAAGGAGGCAAAGGGAAACAAAGTTCTCCCTTTTACAGGCTCAACGGAAAGGGACACCAGCACGAGGGTAATTCCTTCCCTTGAAAACTCCAGTTGGGATGGAGAATTTATGAAAGGGAAGATTACTGTTGGCGTGACGTACACTTAAGTGTACACACCATCTCTAGCCCACCAGTTATTCATGGTCACAAATAAAAAGGCTTCACATGCAAATTATGGGTGTTTATCCCTCCCCGGCACTCAGTAAATAACAACATATAAACGTCGGGATCTATCTAGTTATCTGCAAAGCATGAGGGCTATCAGCCAGCATCAGTCCTGGTGCATCCTGGTGGGAAGGCAACCTTCCCAGAAGATGCAGGGTGCTGGCTGCAGAGGGGCTGGGGAGGAATTTATGCTTCCCAGTTCCGCCGCTCTGCTCCACGATATTATGCCAAAGCATGAACAAAAGAAAATTACCCTGAAGCAATGGAGTGCCACAACGCATTGTTGCTATTAATCTTTTAGTAATGGCAATGCTAATTTGACACGATGCATAGTAATTTATTAATAGAAATATCTGAAGTCCCAAACTTCAAACTGTGCGAGGCTCTGGAAGGGGGTAGGGGGACCTGAAGCCCTTCACCCCCAAAGCACTGCCTCTCCTTCCACCCCCATAAACCCTGGCAAGATGTCCCCCAACACCAAGGCCTAAGTGTTGTGCAGGGAATGGTTGGTGAGGTGAACCCAGGCACCGGCCCTGAGGCGTGCAGGGCTGAGAGCCCCGTGCCGGGCATCGGGCAGAGGAAGGAGGGTGGATGCCACCTCCTTGGCAGAGGTGATCATTGCTGGGTGCTGGTCGGCAGGGGATGCTCCTGCATCACCCAGGATCGTGGCTTCCTGGGAGAGGGGGGCAGGCAGGGCAGAGACCCCAGGGGCCCCTGGCTCCCCGTGTAGAGCCTGCTGCCCAGCCTTGGTCCCAGCAGGAAGGCACAGCGGGCTGCTCCCGGGCACCAGAGCTCCTACAAACTGTTTGGCCGTGTTTATAAAAGCACTAATCCGTGTTCACATCAGCCAGGCTTTGTTCCTGCTCCTGAGCCATCATTAACTATTAATCGGGGGTGGGTTTCTTCAAAGGCCTGCTCCATTTGTTGTTTGCTCTCAGAAAAGAGGAGCCCATTTAGGATTCAGGAGAGCACTAGGAAGGCAGAGATGTTTGTAAACAACATAATGGTCATATTAATAGGCTAAATATGTTTCAAACACGAAAAAGAGACCAAACAATAATGGGAAAAGAAAGATGGGAGGTGGTTGGGTTTTGTTTTGTTTTTTATGGAGCCTCACCAGAAAACTGCAGAACTTCATGACTTGTTACAAGAGCAGCACAGGAAAACCTTGGAAAGCCTTGAATTCCACCTGATTAATGTCAAAGTTACTTTTGGTCTGCAGTGGCAGCAGACATGCATTTCATGTCCAAAGACCTTAACAGGAGTCAAGGTGACATGGAGCAGTGTTTCTTGGCAGTAACAGCCACTAGCCAAGATAAAACCTGGTACTGTACACTAATAGCACCATGTTGTCTTGGGGAAACGAGGCCATTAGTGCAGGTCACCTGCACTATAGACTGCAGGCCAGATTCAGGTGAAGCCACCAAAAACTTCTTAACCTGGAAGCAGAGTTCAAACCCTGCCATGTCAATTAAGAGAGAATACTTGCAGGTCTATGGTGGCCTCCCATTCCCAGCACCCTCTTAGAGTACATTCACCTTGACCATACTTGCTTTCAGTTTTTGCAAGTTTCTTTTTGTGTCTTCTGCAAACTGGTAATCCTTGGTGTGGCTAGTTGGGAATGGGAGATGTTTTAGTACATTTTACAGTCGGACCTTCTGGTAATGTATTGCTTCCTTCTCTATGAGCCACAGGGCTGAAAATATTTACTCACAATTCTTCTTTACTCTAAGTAGCACTCCTGAAATGCATTACTGCAGGATATTAATGCTGTGACTCCAAAGGCAAGGCCAGACTCTTACCCAATAGATGCAAGGCAGCTGCTGGAAACTCATTCCATTAAGGAGCCACAGCTCCTCACACCATCACACACAGAGCACCATCAGCACCCCAAGAAGGTTACTCTGGGCAGCAGCATCACACATTGCTCTGCCTGTTCCTGCAGCCAAACCCAATGAAAAACCCCTGTCTGCATTCTCTCTTATTCTTTGCATGCTCCCAAAGGGTGGGGAAGGAATCCCTGCTTTAAACAGGACAGTGTTATCACCAGCCTGTTGGGCAATTTGTTGCAATTCGTTTGGTTTTTAAGAAGTGTGAAGTGCCTGCGGATACTTTTTAACTTCAGGCACTGGAAGTCTTCATTGGAAACCTGATAGCTTGTTACTTGGCTTTCCTAAACTCTCTTTTCCTTTTGTTGTTTCAATTTATCTTGTATCACCACTCAAGCTAGACAATGATAAAAAATAAAGGTGTTTTCTTTTGTCATGTAGAAAATGTGATTCATTTGTTGTCTTTAAACAAGCCTTCAGACCACCAGACATATGTTCGATGTTTGGCAGCAATAAAAAACAAACAACAAGAGCAGCTAAACAAATATATATATTTGTGAGGATTATAAATCAGCACAAGTTATTCGGGCACTACTTTATATAAGACATTAGTGGGAGTATATTTGAAATACTGTGTACAATTTGGGTCACTATATTACAGGCAGGACATTGTGGAGATTGAAAAGGTGCAGTGGAGGGCAACCAAAATGATTCAGGATTGGGGAGATATGAGTGATGAAGACAAATAAGCCGCGTTCAGGCCGGGTGACTGAAGGACTCTGCTCTGCAGGATGCTGAGGGGGTCCTGCCTGAGCCCCTCTCTGGCACCCCAGGTTTTGTCAGCCCAGCAGCACAGAGCAGCCCCCAGGAAGGTGGGTGAGGGGGAGCTTCTCACCCAGCTACAGCTCAATGAGGAATAAGTGGATTCGCAACTACAAGTTGCGGGAGCAGTAAATAATTCAGAAGCATGAAAAAACTGACAGGGAGGAAATTATCCATCCATTCATCTACTGAATTTAAGATTAGAGGAGCTAAAAAACGCTGCACATAAAGTAGTGCTAAAAGCAAAATATTGCCTTTCAGTAAGGAAAGCATATTTTTTAGGTAACTTTTTTCTTAAGATGGGGAAAATGAAAGGCTCCTTTTTGCACCTGCAAAAAATGACTTCTGCTGCAGAAAAAAAAAATAATAATAAAAAAAATATATTAAGCTGTGTACAAGAGTGGAGGGGGATGTGAAGGTGAAAGGGTAAATTCTGTTCCTTGCAAGACATGCTGCTGACCTGGTGGTTATCAGTACAGCTGCACCACAGGGACATCACTCTGGGCTGCATGGAGAAACCAGCAAAGAAAACTTGTCCTGGAGAGGAAAAGAGTCAGAAGAAATCCCTTCCTTTCAGCCAACTGAAGAACAGGTGGTACACCTCCCAGAAATGGGTGCACTCTACAGATCTTTTCCCTTCCTTTTGTTTTGGAGCTCACATATACATCCTAGCACCAAGGAGAACACAGGTCAATAAAAATAAAGGAAGGAAAAATGCAAATACAAACATCTCTGTAGTTCTTGTTATTTCGAAGAGCAAAAGTTACAAACTTTTTCCCAAACTTCATCCTTAGTAAAATACAATTACACCATCCATTCAGGTATTAGGGTCTGAAGAAGAAACAGCTTTAGGGGAGGTGGTGGGTGGCTGGAATTCTACAATATCTTTATTCCTTTTGTATTAAAAAAAAAAAATAAAATTGAAGTATGGAAAATATACATGAATAAAGATTCTGCCATGAGGTCTCAGTCTGGAAAAGCACTGAAGGTTCTCCTTAATTAAAAGTACACATATACACCAGACATAGCTCTTCCCAGCACCTGCCATACTACAGAGTGTTTCAATCTGCCCTACACGGGGCGATCTGCATCTCACTTGAGCAGTCAGATATTGCTAAGGCTAACTCAGTCCTGTGGCTGATGTTCAGCAGAGGCTTAAGACATTTAAATATAATACCTGACTTCTGAGAGGATAAGTATTCCACACCTCACTACTGTGCACTACTCAAGAGGCAGAAAGCAGAGATCCCATGCTGGGAAATGGGAGGCAGGAGCCTGAGAAAAAGAAAATGACTTGAAGGAGACAGAAGTGTGACCTCAGCACTGGCCAGTTCAGGTAATTTTCACCCTCCAGCAGGACTGCTCCATGTCAGAGGCCAAATTACAACCCATCTGGTCAGTGAGACTTGAAGCTCAGGAGATTTTGTGAAGAACAGAAAGCTACAAGAGCTCTATATATCTGTCAAGGGCTAAATTACGTTATGGATGAGAATGGACTTCAGTTTGGGACAGTTCAGAGATCTTTAAGTGAAATTTCCCTACCCAGCCAACACCTGCTCAGCACTTGTCTTTGGAGAATAACTAGAGCTATAATTCTGAAGGCAAACAAATCCCATTTTTGAATACCACTTTATTTCCTACTATTTTTTTAACGTCAGACAAGCTAAATCCATCACCCCAGCCATGCTCACTGAAGAACTATGGATGTGGGACATCATTCATTTTCTTCAATGGGAGTTTTTCCACAAGATGCATGAGGAATATTCATACCAACAGTAACAGGAGCTAATACCTTAATTCTCAGCCAGAAAGCAGCATGACTTAGCTCAGAAATTCCTAAGGTATTTACTAGGCTCCAGGGATGGGTGATCCTACCCGGATAAAAATGTTTCCTTCTCAACCTGAACCATTCTTAGCAGGAAGCTAAATGGGATTTCCCACCCCCCCACACCCACAGGATCTTTCACCCTACATGCTATGCTCCTCAACACAAGTAGAAAACACAAGGAAATAGTCCATGATATAGTAAACAGCCACTCAAGGAACTTTAGACCTGCATGAAGAATCATGGTGCAAACCAGAGTCCATCAGAGCCCTGGGAAAGGATCTCACTGCCAGCCTGACCCCAGCATTGCTGTTCCTTGACAGATTCCTGGTTTGGCTTAGAAAAAACTTTGCTCCAAACACTGCTTAAAAGCTGCAAGTCTTTCACAGAAGGGATCCAACAGTTGCAACACAAGAAATCTGTTTATTCATGCAAGTCCCAACCCCCCCATTGCACCATGATTGCACTTGTGCTTGGATCTGGCTCCTGCAAGGCATCAAGCAAGTTAGCCAAGTATAAAATAGACTCCAGGCATCTGTCCCCCAGTGGTGCTGTGGTCTCCAACCCTGGAGCCCAGCAGCCCAGCAGCCCAGCAGCCAGCCCAGCCTTTGCCAGGCCTAAAACTTCCACCAGGAAGCTCCTTTGACTCTGGTTTCCCTATTCCAGGTCTAAAAGCAGAATTACTGTGTACACCATGAGTGAGACCCTTGAATAGTTTAAACAAACCCAGCACAATGTAAAAGCAAATCAGTAATCTCATGTGATATTTAAAAACTAAACTATATTTAGGTAATGCTATTTAACTCATGTAATATGCCAAATATATTTGAAGAGTATATTTATACTGTAACTCCATTGATTTCCACAACAGGGATAAATTAGCCTTGCCTCTCTTAAGCAAATAAAATAAACACTGTACTCAATCTTTAACTTTCAAGCTAAGTATGTTCCAGCTCAAACATTCCTGTTTCCTGAGCAGCCTAATAGATTTATTCTCTGATGTCATTTTTCTCATGTCATTTTGGAATTTGATTGCAGCATATTTAAAATGTTGGTTGCAATCATAACAAAGTGCAGCATTTAAAATGCATTCAACACACACATTGTCCTTGTGGAGAATGGTTATTTGTCTCTGTCCTCTGAGGAAGAACATGGTATGATGAGCAAAACCTGGTGTAATAAAGAAGAATGATGTGCAAAACCCCACAGAAAGAATGGCTCTTTATTTCTTAAATTAAATATGTTTGGGTGTGTTAAATATCTTATCTGATACAGTTCAGAAAAAACTGTTAGACAAATACAGGCATGCTTGCTCTTCCAGCTAACAAACTGTACAAATACAGAAAAACCTTCACGAATGAATAATTGATAAAGGATTAAAACTGTTAAAAGCATATATTTTCCATGCACCAAGAGTACTTGTCTAATAGGTTTCCACTGTGATAAACAAAGTACTTCTCCTGCTTCGTAATTCCAAGATAGATTTCAAATATTAAGTGAAGGTGGTTTATTGTTTGCTACTATCTGCAACTGGGCAACTAGCCTGGTAGCACCCAGGATGGGTTTGTGGAGAGTGAAAGCAGGAGAGAAACAAGCCCTGGTTAGGGAAAGGTGACAAAGTCAGCAGGGGAAAGTACCCTTGGAGGGGCAGACACTGAGGGAGCCACACAGCTGCTCAGTCACCTCTGCTTGAACACAGTTTTGGTAGAGCAAGAAAGTTGTACATCTTGTCCTAAAGTGTTCCTGAAACACCCCTGCGTTGGTCTGATTTAATAAGGAAGAAAGTAAGTTTGTGAGGACAATGCATGGTTGAGCCAATGTAGTTAGCAGTTATCATAGCACAGCAATTACTGGCACATTAAAACCAATGGAAATGAAACACTTCAGCAATCAGGATTAAATCCTGCTTCCCTTAACCATGGAAGTACCATCCTGACTGCATTCATGGGATTCAGCCACCTTTGTGGTTTCCCACCTCATTTTAAACCAGCTAAAACCAGAAACCTGTTCTTTATATTTCAGACCAACCCTGATAGTCTCCTGTCCTGGTGCCCACTGGCTTCCCAGTGGCATTTCAGCAGAGGACAGGGCTGCTCCCAGCCTTCCTGCAAGGACAAAACTTCTGTTGGAAGCTGGGCAGGAATTCCCAAGAGACAGCTGGCTGCCCCTCCACTGCAGAACATGTGTTACTGTATCTCCACTTCCTTATTGAAATCATACATAGGAAATACTCCACTGCCCCACAGTGCACTCTGTTTTATTCCACAATATCAAAAAATTACTATCTTTGTAGTACAGCATGGCTTTATTCTTTTGATACCAAAACAGAAGTGTTTTTGCTGACCTCATAAAGTAAAAATAGTTATTTTCCCCAAACCGTATTTGGATACTGTTTCAAAATAGCAATTCTGTCCTCAAAAGAAAATCCTAGAGTGCTTGCTATTATTAGCAAGATATTCCTCTGAATTTTATGTTGACAGCTAACAGTAAAGAAGGGTCACAGTGCTGATGGTCTCTTATTTAGTGGATGCCAACAGTGAGTGGGAATTCAGGTGATTTGATGAGAGAAGAAGCAGGGGTCACAACTGGACAATGACTCCACTGAGTAGCCCTTCAGCTGTCAAGCTGCTGAGACCACTCAGGGGGTCCCCATCCCCACAGGCCATGACTCTGAGGCTCCTTCAGCTAAGAGCACCTTACTGTTCAAACAAGAACTGAGCCCCCAGAGACAGAAATGTGGTTTCAAGAGCCCATAGAAGCCAAAACTTTTTCCCAGGCTGCCATCAGTTGTTAAAAGAATTCAGATGAAGTAGAGATGAACAGTGTGCTTTGAACTGCAAGAAGATAAAAATTTGCAGTGCTCATTTAAACAGTTTCCACTTTTAAGAAAAAACTTTGCCTTGATTCGAAGTGTAGAAAGAAAATAGTTTGTGAACCAATATTTTATTAGCTTAAAATAGGTAATGAAAGTTTTTAATAGGCTTTGAGTAAAGACCACTTGAAGAATGGGCAGCAAGGTGCATCCTGGAGCTGGGAGAAGGTGGGCACTGATGGGCAGCTCCAGAAAGCACAGAATAAATAGGCTGCTGGCTCAAGACTGCAAACCAGATGTCACTGCAAGTGGCCCCCAAGCACTTTTATCTGCAACGACAAAGTCCCCATAGAGAGAAGCATGGTCAGAGGTGGCACAGACCCAGACCATTCACTGCTCCAGCACCTTCAGCTGCAAGCAAGCAGAAGGCCCAGCTTAAAAGGAGACAGCTCAGGACAGAGCTCTGCAAAGCTTTAGGAGCCCACTTGCTGTGTTCTAAGCCTCTTCTTATCCACAGGGAGGGAGGTTCCATTGCCACAGCCAGGACACACGTGGGAGCTTCACCTTCCCTTGTCTGCTGGAAGCACCTCTAGATTTTGGGCATGGATTTAAGTGTGCAGTGTCCCTTTAAAAATCCCAACTTGCCATCCTTACAAAGAAAAAAAAAAAAGAAAGATAACACAGGAGCCTTCAACTATAAATCTGTTTGTTGTGCACCAGTCATCCAGCGTTCCTAAAAGGGAGCTAATTTTTTTAGCATCCTTTGCTTTCAAAGCAACCAACTAAATGCAGAAAAGTGGGCCCTCCCCCAGGGACTGCCTCCTCCCTGTGATGCAGATCGCCTGCAGCTAACATGCAAGTAGGACAGAAACAGAACTTGAAAATACTCAACCCTACAGACGACTCCATGAAAGACAAAGAAAAATGGCTATTTGGCATGCAAAAACTGGCTCCTCTCAGCTGCCTGCTAAGGCACCATCTCTGGGAGGGCTCCCCTGCAACAGTGGCAACAGCAAGTAATTTGTAAATATAACTATAAAGACATCCCTGATGATATTAATATGTATGCATCAAACCTGAATGACCTTAAGCACTGTATATTTCAAATGCCACTGAAAAGTGAGCCATTTACCACATTACAGCGTGGCATTTTCTATTGGGCTCATGCAAATATATAGGAGGCAGAGTTTTACAAAGCTGTGTTCGTCCACAATGCAACATCCCCTTTCCTCCTCAACATTAAATTATAGAACCACTTGCTACAAAAAATGCTTTTAAAAAGACAGGAAAAAGGAGAAAAGGGAGGGGGGGGAAAAAAAGGAAAATAAAAAGCCCTGGTACAAAATATATGCAGAATTTGTTTTCCAATGAAGGTCTAATAGGGCTACCTCTTAAGTCTGGATATGTAAAAAATTGCCCTTTTCACAGCTGATAAAATACAAATTAATCCTTAGAGGATTTAATATGTGCCTATTTATTACTTTCAAGTATGAAAGTACTGCTGCAATTAATATAGCCTACACTACTGTATGTGCTGGTCTGTAGCATTGTCTTTGAAACAAGAAATGTATGCAAAGCTTTTATATACAGATGTGCAGAGGAACTGACACACACAAATGAATATATTTCTCCTTAAAACCTTCAAGAATAGGTGTAGGGCAGTGCCTTTTCAAAGGCCAAGCATCCAGTGTGTCTGTTGTTCTGCTGCTCCTGCTGGAGTCAGCATAAACTCCAAAGCTTTACACTGAGGTGTCTGAGGGGTATGAGATAATGTTTGTTTGGGACCAACTGAGCTTTGTTATGAGAAAGGTAAACATCTTAAAAATTAAAGAAACATTTTTCTCTCTCTTCACCAATTTCTGTTTATTTAACCTCTTTTTTTGTTTGTTTCTTTTAAGTACCATTTCATTTACATGCTCATGTTTCCAAAATTAACTCTTGGAATGCCAGCTCCAAATTCCCAGTCACACAGTGTGCATGTCTGCATTCGGGGAAGAGTTGTCATTTCAGAAATTTCTGACTCTACTTGCAGAAAAGAATATTCTTTCCTTGCCAACTCCTATGCACATGTATTTTTTTTTCCATCTGTTTAGCATATATTGGCCAGGTGACAAGTTTCTAATACTTTGCACACCTTAAACATCTGCTGACTTTGAAGTTAAATCAAAAGGGATTGATAACCTCTTTTTTATTAAAGCAATTTGCAAAAATTGTTAATACTCAGATTTGCATGCGTGTGTGTCACATATACAAATATATATGTGTACACATATGCTTTTATATAATAGTACTAGTCACAATTACCTTCAGGTTATTCAGTTTTCCGCCACGGCTTCAAAATTTTTTTGGTGGAAAGAGAGAAATGAAAATCATTCCATTTTTATCCTTCAGTAATGAATCCTTCAAATTACCATAAGCCTTGTTCTTTAAGTTCAGGGTAATGAGTCAGATTTTATTCATATTTTTTTGAAGGGTTGAATATCTGTTTGACAGTCCCCCTTTGTTTATTCATCACCAAAGTCTATATGATTTCTGCGCGTGGCCGGCCGTTTATTTGCAGTCTCTCTGGCAGTATTTATTTAGGGTAAGGGACCACCTCGGCGGGAGCAGAGGAGAGCAGCACTTCTGCCTTACACTGCCTCTGCTGTCCCATCTCAGCCCGTGGAGCTCTTTTGACAGACAGCAGGAAAAAAATCTGCATAAGGAAAAGTAACTGACAGCTGGGGTCAGACTCTCTCTGTTTAATGACACTGCCAGTTACACATTTTGAATTGTTTAAATATGAGTCTACAGCTTCAACGATCATCATCTCACTGGTTCCACTTTTCATACCCAACAGCCAGGAAAGTGACACGTAATTACACACTTACTGATGGTATCGCCGGGGCCGATAATTAAAACTGCCACGGGAGGATTGCTATTGCTGCTCTACAGCTGGGATGTTGTCAAGAGGTAGAAACTCCAGCAGCTTTTACCGCTATCTTCTTACAGGTGGACCAGGGGCCCCGGCAGCGCAGTAATAGAAAGGCCTCAGCACATCATTCACAATGTCTCACACAAATGAAGAAAATCTATTAACAATCCAATAAGTGAAACACAAACACGCTGACCCAAGGGTTAAACTGTCGGGGTGGACGCACCACTCGCTGCCGCTCTGCATTGTTCTTTTTTTTAGTTTTTCCCCTTTTGGATGTGTTTACAGAAAAAAAAATTAAAAAAAATAAAAAAAAAGGACAAGCATATTAGGAATGCTTTGCCACCTTTGGTTGCACAAAGGGAGGGACACTGGGTGGGCAGTGCAGCAGGAACAAGGCCTGTTTGCTTCTGATGAGCTCAGTGCTTCTTGCTGACCAACTAAAGCTCAGGGACAAGGGAGGAACGAGGTGCCAAGTGTAAACATTTGAGGAAACACAAAGATCTCCTCTGGCACAGTGGCTTTGGTCAGCTACCCACCTTTTGGGCCTTGCACCTCAGAGCTGACCCAGATGGAGACATCAGCAGGGCCAAGGTAATGGGTACTCAATGGACTGCCTAAATGTGAGCCAGGGTTCTCCTTGGTTTGCTGGTTATCAATAAACCACCCCTACTCTTCCTCTGATGAAAAGGAGATTAAGATATGACCAGATCATGGGGAACTGAGGATCTGCATAGTACTTGGTCCTCGCTTTATTTCAGATTTTCACATTGCACTCATCAAGTTTTCTGAAGCTCTGCAGGAGGATGCAGCCAGCTCACTGCCTGACCTTGGAGTGGGAAGTACAATTACCAGCACCAAAGTGCCCTGGCAGTTTTCTCACATCAGTCCCCACTGCACCCAGCCACAGACAGTCAGGATTCACTGTGACCTGGGCTCTGAGCCATTCTGGGCTGAGACAAGGTGTGTTTTGGCACAAGAGCAACTCTGTGTTTGCAGGTTCAGTCCCCAGTTGCTGGACTCAACCATCTCAAGGGCTTCACCTGGGCTGTGGCCAAGGCAGTCACAGCACCAGGCTTCCCATTAAGCCCTCCTCCCTGCCTTCAGAGATGGTGTGGGCAATTAAGTGCCATCCACAGGCAGCTCCTTGGTGTCCCCAGGGCTGCAAGAAGTCTCCTGGCTCGCCGCACATGCTCTTTCATCCAGCTCATGGCCACTGTCCCCTTTCTGCCTCCCCACATGAAATGTCCCCAGCAAACATTGGCAGCAATAACAAGGACACCCCCCCTGCAGCCTCACTGTACCTCCTACAGCTTGTCCTTGGTGGAGTTAGACGCACAGAAAACCCAGAAGAGCAAGGCACTGAGTCAGAAGGATGAACACATAAATGCCAAAGGGGTCAGGCTGGGAAGAGGCTCCTTTTCCCAAGTCCACAATTTATAACTTTCAACTGTTGCCTCAAAAAATAAAATTAGAGTAAACATCACAACCACATAGCCACTGCTCTTGAATCTGAGCAACCTCTTTCATACATCAGGCCAATCAATATTTATTAAATCTGGTTTCTTTGTATACCAAGCAGGTTTTAAAAGGATCCAGTTCCTCCTTCTTTCCATCTCTACAGCCAAGCCTGGACAGAAATGGCACATTCCCACTGCAACGTGTATAACACCAAAAAAAAAAAAAAAAAAAAAAAAAGTCTGCTTCTGCTTCATTGCTAAGTTACCCATAACTACTCTTTTTTTGGCACCATACAAAATTTGACAACTTACAACCTTGCACTAAATTCTGAGTGTGGAGTTGGACAATGCAGGCATTTTGGTAGCAGCTGCTGAGACAATGGGGTGCAGGACACCCACCAAGGAGCTTTCCTGAAGGTCTTCTCCTCACTCCGATGTGCCAGCCACCTTGCCTGCATCTCCCTGATGGGTGTTCACTCTTGCCATGCTCAAGCACTCTCAGGACTGTTCTATTGCTTACACTCACATAAAAGTTTAGGTGACTTTTGCCATCGGATTATCTAATGAAGTATACATGTTTTCTGACTCTGGACATCAAGAGCTTAAAAATATTTCTCTAAGATTATTTTTTTTCTTAAAGCATCAGTTTAGTCTATTTAATTTTGGGAACTTACATGTTTACTAAAACCTTTGCTGGGAATTTCTAAGTTTCAGACCACTTTGGTCATTGCAGAAAATTAGATTAATAAGGAACCTTGAACAATTTAAGTGCCGTAAAACATATTTAACTAGAAATTGTGGCAAAATGGAGCACAGGGTTCTCTGTGATTTGAATATTTGCCAATGAACTAGTCAGAGAAGTCAAGCTGTTATTAAGTTACATTAATGATAAGCAATGCAAAGATCTGAAATTCAACACCTACATTTTCACTTGACACTTTCCTTCAGGTTTGGAGTTTCAGTTTGTGCTTTAATGACCAGTAAAGCATCATTATACAGTATTAAACTCATCTGACAGAAGGAACATTTCCTTCCTTCATTGAAGACTCGTATCTAAGATAAACCAAACGCAACTAGAAATCTCCAAAGATTTTTTCAGTAAGATGAGCAAGGCAGTACCCTAAAACAACCAAGGCAAGAAATAGATCATGTGCATTACAAAACACTGATATATTTATTGTTTAATCCTTCATAGAAATTTAACATCTGCAGTTCTGTCCTGTTGAGTTGATTTACTTTCAACTTAGAAGAATCATCATTTTACTGTTAAGCACCTTTACTAACTTAACAAAAGCAAGTTGCTGTTCCCTGAGACCAGAGTCCTCAGTTTTCTGTTTTAAACTCACTCAGATTGATCAAAACCATTCTCTCCAAATCTTTGATAACAAACCTGTGTTGGCTACAGAAAAATGCTGTTCTGCAGGACAAGTGTTATTATACAGAACAAATGAAGTGAATTTTCCCCCCGACAAGAACAGCGAGGTGCCTGGATGCTTTCCCAGACATAGCTGGCATGCAGACCTGTGGAATGTTGGAACAAAATGGGTGTGCATCCTGTACAAGCCTCACACAGCCCCACCAAGTGCTTCAGCATCCTCACCTTGTCCATAGAAAACCACCTCATCTTGGCTTTGTCAAAAGCCAGAGCAAAACCACCATTAACTTCAAAAAGTTAAAATGCCAGGAGAAAGTAGGGAGGAAGAAAAATGTGGATCAGTTCTGGGTAGAATCCATGATAATTAATGGTAAACTGCACAGTTCAAAACTGAAACATACTATTGAGATTTTTAATTGGGAATTTTAAGACAGCATAAGCAAACTACTTCAACTATTCCAAAGTGCTATTTTACACTGCTCCTGACCAGTGACATGTGAAAACTGATGTAAAAACAATTGCTGGAAATGGAGTAGAGCAGAGACAGAGAAAATCAGCTTGGAGGAATGAGAAAGCCATGGAAAGGAAATATCTCCAGTTGCAGATGAGAAACAAATTACAGATCAGATAAATCTCTGAACCCACACCAGGGCAGGAGAAGTGAGACAAGCAGCTTATGGATCTCTGGGTTTGAGGAATGTTAAATCAGAGTAAAATCACCCAAGAAGTGCCTCTGGCCACTGCTCTGACACGCACACACACAGAGCAAAGGGAAATACATCAGTAGGTGCAAAGCAACCCAGCACTGTTGGAGAGTGCTTCCTTGGGGCAGTGCCAGTGTGTAGGTCCTAATGATCTGTTTCAGCACAACAGATATTTTGTTCTTCAGTCCTGAACCACAAATTCAATAATATTTTCCATAATTTCTGTGTAGCAGGCACACAGTACAGAAAAGCCAACTTTTCTTCCAGTTGGGTTTATTTAGCAACAAATAAATTTTTAAAAGTATCGGGCTGGGTAGCACAGCAGGAGCAGAGCCAGGATCCTGTAAGCAGTTGCTGGGTGAACTTCCACCCACACCTCTGCCAATGCCTCCTCATCTCCAGCAGCAGTGTCCAGCACCCCAGCCCAGCTGGGGAGTCTTTCAGAGCAGACTTGGCAGTCGTGCCACCTGCCCAGCAGCTGTTGTGATAGAAAGGCAGGGATGCTAAAATGAAGTTCCCAAATCCAATTTTCACTTGTGAATTGAGCCTCTGCTTGTACCTGGCTCTGCAGAGGTGAAAGGCTGACTCCCTGCCCTGCCACCAAGGCTCCACCATCACCTGCTAATGATGTTTTGCATCCAGCACCAGCACCAGGAGCTGGGAGTGAGCTCAGGCTGCCTGGGGGAGAGATTCACAGCCCAGAGGAGATGGCACAGCAGTCTGATGGGAGGTGGGCAGGTTGCACAGGCAGCTCCAGGTGAGTCCTGATAACAATCCAGCCCAAAGCACAGCTCAGAGGGTGCCCATGAGCTTGCAGGAAACATGCCTTAGCAGAATTCACACCTATGTTTTGCAGCTGCAAATGCCCATCCAAGAGCAGCCACTGGCAACTCAGTGATGCTGCCCCAGCCCCCATCTCCTCATGGACCTCTCTAACTGCACTGGTTTTCCTGCAGGTGGAAGGCTGCTTAATGGGTGTCCCAAAGATCAGTAAGAAACTGCCTGTTTATGAAGGTTTATTTCTGAACCAACACAAGTGACAGCCAGGTACATAAAACCCAGCATTATTTTCTGCTTTCTTAATATAACAATTATTGTCTGGGTTGCCCGTGGAGCTCAGTGGATGAGCCACAACAAACACCCTCACCCTTCAGTCCATGAATACAGGCTGCTTTCCAGTCCCTGCCTTAGAAGCATACCTCAAAAAGCAGGAAATTTTGCCTCACTGTCAGCTGTATCACAGCCACAATGCACTGAACATTGCAGAAGTAGAAGATACTTTACTAGCTGGTAAGCTGGACTGCTATTCACAGAGGAAGAAGATTATCAAACAAATTACACCGAGAACCAATAATGGGGGAAAGGCTGATGATTTCTGTGAGCCAAATTCACCCACCCCTGTAGTTCACTAAGAAAATTAGGGTTTCTTCTTGCTGAGCTTATGGGAACACTTTACCCATATTTCAACCCTTCTTTCCTCAGATCTTTGACATCACTGCTTTCTTTCTGGAGAATTTACATTAAGGACAATTATAAAACAAAAATATACCACCCTTCTGGAAAATATACAACTTCTTATCTGAGGCATGTGGATGTTCTTCTTGCCAGTCTACAGACATGGAGATTAAATTTCAGAGAGAGATTTATTTTGTTCTATTGTCCTGTTATTCACCAGAGGGTTGTGCAATGCAAGTAATCTGATCAGAATAATGCATAGGGACATATTTCAGAAAACCAATAATTGTGGTAACGTTGAGCTCTGCAAGGTGCCAAAATAAAGTCCAAAATCACTCTCACTCTTTTCCACAATTCCTTAATCATGGCATCAGAATGTGCTGCTCTGTTGTCCATTAAAGCCACAAGCTTGAAGTAATCAATGCCGGACATTTGGAGATTTACTGTAATTTTAGATCTACAGCACTTTTGCAGGCTGAAAAGCAAAATTATATTTTATAGATGTGCCATATCTTACATTTTACAGCTTCACTTCTTTAAGCTGGCATGGTGCAGGTTTTTTTGTTGACTTGAGGGGTTGTATTTTTTTTTTCTTTTAACCTGAGTGCTGCAGGCTTTTTTATGATGTTAGGAAGCAGTTAAGGCAAACAACAGAAAAAAATACTAAAACTGATGGTATTTAAATTCTGTTTGCTTCCTTAACCTTTTGACTTAGCTATACAAAAAGTAATCTTTCATAAACAAGGCCCAAACAAAATCGTTGCCTATTTTACTTTCCTTAAGCCCTTGTGGAATAAGCAGAAATTGTAACAAGATCCTTTTGACCATTTTTTTATCCTGTTCATATTTGCAATGATTTTATAACTGATGCTTGGTTTGCCTCTCCACATCAACACAATCAGTGCATCCTGGGATTAAAAACCATTTAGGGCCCAACTCTTAAAGAAACTCCCCACACAGCACTGTAATGAACACTGTTCCTTTTTATTGCTGCTATGTTTATTGGCATGCCAAAGACATCACAAACACTGCTCTTGTACAGGGGAAGCACAAAAGGTTTTGAGGGAGGTAAGTGTGAGACCCCCATATGGCAAACAGGACATGACAACAGGGCTGAGCCAAAAGTTTCACATGCCTAGATACAAGTGTTCACGAGTTTTCTTTCATTTTCAAGAATACGTTGGCACCTACTGTAAGAAAATGAACTCCTCATTCCCTCATCAGCACTGTCTGAGGGGCAAGGCAATTAAGCAGCTCCTTTAGGAACCCCCTAAATGCTGGACTGGGAGCACCCAGTGCTGTCCACCTGCTTCTGCACCAGCCCAGGTGCTGCAGATGTTGTCAGGTGTGGTGTTTCAACTCACAGCTGAGAAAGCATCCAAGTTTGGGCCATTACTTCACCATGCCCTAAACCCTAAATGCATTATAAAAACTGCTGAAGGCCACTTTGAATAATGATGGAGCCACCCCAGGCTTGCACAGGGCAGACCTGAGCACATGCTTGGAGGTTTTCATGAACTGGAATCCAAAGCTGTGCTCATATGAGCTGGTCAGCTGGCATCTGATGCTCAGACTTGTGGTTATGGATGTACCAAAGCCAGCTTGTCACGAAGCATGCAATTATGATCCAATATTTTAGCTAATATTGTGTAAACATGCAGGCCCTGACTTCTAATAGTACCTTTCAGCCAAGTGGAGCTGAAATCCATACGAATGAGGACTCCTCAGCAACTACTGAAATATTGGAGTTCATGTGAAATATAGCATTGCTGGCAGAGAAAAAAATATGTGAGTCCTTGTTAGGAAACAGAGTGCAGAAAATATATGTGATTAATGTATTTTAGAGAGGTGAATTATAGCTTAGCCACATTGAAATGTGACCAGACACTTTGAAACTGTCACTGGATCCTATTTGAAAGCACAAATGGTCAAGTTTTACATTTCCTGGGAAAGGCAGGCACTCCAACCAGCAAAGTTACTGAGAAATTATGTTACCCACTGAACAGCAAGTGCCATTCCCTGCAGTAACTCCTGTTTCTGCAGAAGACCCTGCTTCTACATGCCACCTGGCAGCAGTGCAGCTGAATTTTCCTGAAGGGAAGAGACCTCAGTTCAAGTAACAGATCTCCCAGCAGGAGCAAGAGTAGAAACCATGCAACTGGTTAAACTGCAAGGAAAAATTCCTACGTAGTTGCCTGTTCAAGGCCCAAAAGGTGAACACCACGAGTCACAAGGCAAAAATGAGATGGAGTAGATCCAGCTAATAACTGATGTTCACAAACCAGACACAAAAGCCTCCAAACCCAAAGCCATGAGGTGTTTGTGAAGCATCCTGCAGGCTCTGATCTCACCCTGCAGGGAAGGGGGACGGGGCCATTGATTTCAATGAGTGCAGGATCAAGACCGTAATGCTTGTAGCAGCCATACACATCAGTGTAAACCTATTTGTAAGAGAACCTAAGGGCACACTTCATGTGTGGCTGGGAGGAAAACCCACTCACAATGGAGGGCAGGAGCATTCATGGAGAATTTATGCTACAAAAGAAAAAGGAAAAACTTTCCTCCATGCCTCTATGTGAATTCATCAATTTAACTTACACTTAAATGGAAAATCGCTATACAGAGACCATAAAAACGTATTATGTTATCAATTGGATGGTTTACACTGCTGGCAAGCTCAGGGAACACACAGCCTTTCACCAGCACCAGCCAGAGTGAACTGCATTCTGAAGGATCCCATATATATCTTTAACTTTTGTACATGGCAATTCTCTTCGCATGTGCTCTCCTTACCTTAAATCAAGTGAGTGATAAGAAGGATGACCACTGGCAGAGACAGGAAGATCTAAAGAAAAAGAAAAGCTGGGAAGGAAAATAAAGGGAAAATAAAGTTAGGGATGAAGAGACAGAAATGGAAAATAGAGCAAGAAAAGGGCAAGGTGCTTCTCAGGAGCTCAGGATAACAAATGCATCTCAATAAAGGCAAGTTGCTCTAAAAGGAAAACAATTCACAGAGATTTCCTTCCTAACGTATATTCTAGTTCCACATGCCAGGAGACAGGGGGCAAGAGGAGACCAGAAAACAGGGAAGAGGGCACTGTGCTGGGCAGTACCTTGGCTTAGCAAATATTTTCTGCAACAAATCCAGTTCTGACTGCTGCTAAGAGGTAATGTACAGATGTAGGAAATAGTTTCTGAAAACTGGATTTTCTCACACCATTTTGGTTATTATTGGGGTTTTTTTTTTAAAGTCAAAAGCAGTGTTGGGACACACCAACATGGAGTCTGGGAACAAGCCCTGCACTCTGCTTCATCCTGATCCATTCCTCTGCCTCTCCTCAGTCAGCAGGGAGAGCCACTCTTTGGGTGTCACCTTGACTCCAGTTCCTGCCCCACAGCCTCAGCTATCAGCAGTGATGTGACACACAGTACCCCAAGCAGGGCCCTCACTTGGGATGAAGGAGTTTCCCCAGGCACCAGCCAGGTCTGAACTCTCCAGGTGTCAGGCTTCAGTCTGCTCTAAAATATTTTATAACTGAAAAGTGCAAGAAGAGCAACCAAACTCTCACCCTTAATGCTGCTCCCCCAGGTGGGAGAACAGGCACAGGGGTGCTGAGGGGGGCTGGGGAGAAAACCACCTCAGCATCCCTTGCTGTCACCCCTCATTACCATGTGAAAATCCACTAATGCAGAGAACAAACATTTCTCTGCTCTAAGCACAGGAAAAATTAAACCTAGATTTGGAAAGAACTGTTATTTTTTTTTCAAATCCTTTGTGAGGCATCTGATGGTCTTCACTTGTGAACAACCCAAAAATCATTTTACTTTTTCCTTCCCTTCCCCCATGGAGCAGTTCAGTGATTATTGAACAACTATCACAGGGATTACTGATGTTAATCAGGACCACACAGTCACATTAGACACAACTTTTTATAGGAACTATCCTAAAGAATGTAAATTAATGACAGAGATTGTTCTGGACTGCTGACTGCAGCAGTGGTTACGTCGTGTTAAGAAAACAGCAATGAGGAAATCCCAGGAACTTGGGGAATGATGACAGGAGCAATCAAAGGAGGGCTGGAAATCTACTTATTAATGAGATAAAGACATTGGTAGATAAAAATTATACCTTAGATGGAAGCACATAAGAGAAGGTGTGATGCAGTATAAAAAATACTGCTCAGCACAGACGAGCCAGATCATGAGCTTCTGACTCCAAGGACACAACCAATTAAATGCTCACACATTAAAGGAGGTGAAAAGAAGTTTTGTGTTGCCCAACGTGACACTCAGACAAATGAAGATCACAAGGACTGACATCACAACAATATTCAAGAATGGACATTTACCCATGAGAAAGGAGCAGAACCACCAGCAAAACTAAGCACTGATGCAAACTCTGGGAGGAGCATTACACAGACTTCTGTTTGGAAGCCCATTGCCAACACTGCAAGCAGAATAAGATTTAAAGAGAAGATAATTCCCCAAATTCCTGACTCCATATGTCAGTGGTGGCCCTGGCAGGACACTGAGCCCTGGCCCAGGTGAGGAAGGCAAGGCATTGCAAGGCCTGGACACCTTTCCTGGGCAATCACATCTCTGCATTTTGTGAGACTCCTGCTGACCAGCAGTGACATCCAAAGTCACACTGAAAACACCAACCAGCAGTCCAGCTGGAAGTCTGTGCTTATCATCATGACCCACCTGATCTCACTGACCACAAAAATCATCCTGCTGGTAAAACTCTGCAGCAGCAGTGGAAACAAGAGCATACCAGGTTTTATTCAACTGAAGCTGCCTGAAGAAGAGCCACATAAAAATGTTGTTAAAATAAACTTTGGTTGTCAGAGACCTGGTGTAAACCAAGTGTAAACTCTGAGTGGATTTTTACTACAGACTCATAAACCTCTGAAAATAAAAGTTTGTGGTGGAAACACAGAGACACATCCATCATGGGAACACCGGGTGCTCCCACTGCTTGCAGGTACTGACCCCCTGCAAATCTCCCCTTCTCCCAAGCTGTGTCTGTAGCTGACTCCTGCAGCTCCACCAGTGCCTCCTCCAGCACAGAATTATTTCCATGCTGGCACCCTTCCAATCTCAGGCCACAGCCAGCAAGGCAATTCCTTTCCTCTACTTTTTTTTTCACATCCCTCAGGAAAATTTCACAGAAAAGACCCAGCTTTTGTTGGTTGTAGTACATCAAGATCCCCAAAATTGCTACTAATTGTAACGTTTGTAATTATTGCTAGCTTTTAATTTTTATAATGACTCTTCACTGTTCTGTTGACCAGAGGGAAATGTTAATCCCAAATGTGTCCAAGTGTCAAACTTGCCATTACATTTCGGGGGGAAAAAAAAAACAAAAAAACCCAACGCCTTTTAAGAAGTCATGAAGTTTACTTATTGAAAATTAGAACTGAGTATTTATTGTCAGATCTCCATCTGAGATTGGAACCTTTTGTTTAACACTGTCTAGAAGTGTAAATTATTCAAATGTTTACATTTGAATGCTGCTGTACTCTAATGATTCCATTTTCTGCAGTGCATTAGTGGTAAAATAATGAAAAGCTTCATTGGGCTGTTAAGCAAACAGCCAGCTACAGTTTCACAAGGTGCAGTGGCCCAGGGCAGCCTCGTGCTCCTCTGGAAGTTGGGGAGGCAGAATGAGGCTCTGCCTTCTCCTTGGCCAGCATCCTGCCCTACCCAGAGAACACAACATCCCCACTGCCTGGGCTGTGGCACTGAGACCATCAGGTAACTGCTACAAAACAGGGGTTTGGGTTTCTGCTTTCAGGATGGAAGCACATTTAAAATTTGTACAGGACTCAGCGAAGGGGTAGCTATGCAGGCTTAAAGTGTGATTGTTTGGGAGCACTTTCAAGGAGGTGAAAGTCTTGAGCAGAGAAAGCCAAGAAGTTTGGAAAAAATTGGTACTTCTTATTTTATTATTTTACTTGAAAGTAAGGGAAAAGATACATCTACTACTGCTCTTTTCTAGGAGAACTGCTGTTTGTTCTCAGTCTGAGAAAAGACAGGAGCTTCTACTCCTTGTGAAATCCCTCAAAAACACCCTTGCACCAGCCAGAGAGCAGGAGAAAAGGGCAGGAAAAAACTCCAGGGAAGGCTGGAGGTCACCATGTCACCTGTGCCAGCCCTGGGCACCACTGCCTGTCCCATCCCCACACCGGGGCACAGGCAAGTGTCCCTCCACCCCAGCACAGCCCAGGAGGAGGAGTTGCTCTGGCTTGGCACAGAGGTAATCTTTTCTGTCTTAGGAGATTTTTTCTGAACTCTAGCAGATGCATTACATGGTTAATTTTTCCCCTCTCCAGGGTTTTGGTGGGATATCCTGTTCATGCATCCAGAGCCTAGCATACAGGTGACTGGAGTTTCTCATATTTAAAGAAAAAACAAAACACACACGCACGCAAGGGGAAAAAATGTTTTTTAAACTGTTCAGACAGCTTTTTCTACCTCATAAAGAACCAAAAAGAGGCAAAAGTCCATTTTTCCCACCATTATAACCTCAGTTCCAGCCCTCACCTGTGTCACTTCTGTTACTCACAGTCCAAAGTACTGCAGCTGCCTTTGTATTTTCTGCCAGTATAATTTTTTAAATACACAAATACTATACTCCAGGGCATGTTTTCCTAGGCCAACAATGCATGCCTCACTTTTATTGTGAGGCACAAGCCCTTCAGTTTCATGTTTTCTGACCTCCCAAGAAATGTATTAATGACCCTATAAAGCTCTCCCTGGCACATATTCATATTAATACAATATACTTCTTTGTTTTTATATTACATAGTAAAAGGGGGAGGTGGGAAGAGGAGGGGAAAAAAAAAAAAAAGACAGTTCTTTCAATATCCTTCCACCACAAAACATAGTTCAGAGGGAAATAAACCCACAGTGATCTGAAGAAGGATAGATGACATAATTTAAGGTATATTTTAGCCTGGTTTGTTTCTACTGCTACTTGTTTCTCTGTTCCCTGCAGTTCTGACTCTACTGAACCCAGTACCAAAGTCCAGAGCTGCTCTCCAGAAGCTGCCTCCTGCCCCCTGAAGGAACCAGCTCCTGCAGCCAGGAGCCCAGGGCAGCCCCTGAGAGGGGGCTACAAGAGGATGTTCAGACCCCAGCAGCCCCTTCCCTCCACCTTGCTCATGCTCACAGGTGCAGCACTCAACCTGGAGCTGGAGAATGGCAAAACACAGCTCTGAAGGCTGAGGGGGGAGGAAAGTAAAAGACCTTAAAAAAAAAAAAAAAAAAAAGAAAAGAAAAAAAAAAAAAGCAAATTACAAAAGCAACAAAAGAGCTGGATAAATAACTTCTGCCACCATTTCCTCTAATTATTTTTTAATTCCAAAACAATTAAAATGAATTTACTAGAGGCTTAGTTCAATACTTGGGCTACTCATTGGTCCTAGTGAGCACACTGGGACCAAATTTTGCCGTCACTGGCTCGTGTAACCCCCTGTACACACATCAGCAAACAGTGCTCCTGATAAACACTTTGCTCAACACTGGTGTAATGTGGTATATCTGCAGACATTTCCACTGCTCTGATTTTGCTTTTTGATGTAGTGGCTACACTAAAATCCCTATCAAAACCTCATATCTAATATTGCCATGCCATTATTGGTCTCTCATTTGCACAGTAAACATAAATATACATCATCACCCCCTACAGATGGCAAAACAGGCTCAGCTAGGAAAATAGCACACTGTCTTTCATGGCTAACTGATATGGACAGAATAGGTTTTAACAAACCTTCTAATTAAATCAAATACTTGATAAAATCAAATATAAACTCAAAACAAAATGAGTACACTTCTGAAGTAGGCCTCCACGTTCCAAACACACAAAACAACCAAAATAATTATTTTTTCCTACTTATGAGACAAATGGAGTAAACCCAAATTTCTCCTGCTGTGTCCTCAGCTCTGCAACATAGATGGGAAAGGAGACAAAACTTAGGTTTCCTCCTACTTAAGTCTTGGAATTTTTCCTCCTATTTTGAAGGAAAAACATCACAGTTCATAAAGTGTGTTGGTTTTGTTAACACAGAACTTGTTTTTTTTTCCTTCCAACACTTCCAAAACACACTTTAGAAGTTAGTCACAGCATGTAAGCCAACAGCTCTTTCAAAAGGAGGTCTCCAAGCTGATCTCCAAATTTTGATAAAGTGAGGAAATTGTCACAAAAAAAGTAAGACACTCTATAAACCCTGTCCTTGCAACAGGAGCAGGGTATTTGCCAGGATTTTGAACTTCGAACAGCATCTGAGCTTTTGTTTATCTTTGATATTTAAGGCAGAATAGATGGAAATATTCATAATTAATAATGACTAAACCAAAAGTTTATTCCTTTTATTAATTTTTAAATTTAGAAAAATATTAAAAAACATGAAGCTGAAGTTATTTGGCAAGCTTCTTGCAATGCACATAAATAAATCTCTTTCAGCAACTCTCCAAGGATTTTAGGCAAAACTTTGAATGCCAAGGAGGAAATCTAAAAACAATTTCTGGCTTGTTTGTTGAGCCAAAAAAGTGGACAACATGTCCAAAGTACAATTTGAAATATTATTTTCTGTACTAAAGAATGAAGTGGTGCATGCTTTTAGCTCAGGACTGTCTAAGGAGCTTTTCAAGGAGCTGGTGTCAAAGATTTTAACTCTTAACACCCACCTTCCCTTTGGGCTTTTATTTCAGATTTTTTGGTTTGGGTTTTTTTTTGTTGTGGGTTTTTTGTTTTGTTTTGTTTGGGTTTTTTGAGGGAGCAGCAGAACACAAAGCAGACAGGATTTCCTTCTACTTGTTTTTTGGTGAGCAAAACATTGTCAGCCCTAGTCCAGCCATTTTTTCACATGAGTTAAAAAAGTGGAAAGGTGTCAGTGGTCTAGAGCTGATTGACCAGTGCCTGGCTTGCCTTAACCTGGTATCCAGCTCCCTCCATCCAGATCCTACTGAAACTGACATTTTCTTCTCCAGCATGAACACATCAAATTTCAGAAATCAGATGAGAGCTCTGTGATGAAGATCCCTTTCAGCTGGGGATGAGCTGAGTAACCACCATGAAAGGTTTGGGAAACAAGCAAACAAACAAATCTCTCCTTGCTCTTGACACTGAGAACAAAGTCCTCAGGGCAGAGCTGGGAAAACTGACATGGGTGATCTCTCCTTTTCCCTTGCACAGGTGGCCCAGCAAGGAGGTGCAGACCTGTCAGCCTGGCCCCCAGACTCAGCAGTGAACAAGCTCCTCAGCAAAATCTTGCTCAAGTCTGAACTCTGCATGTAGAGTTGTTCTACACACTTGTTCTAGAGAAAACCTGCATGGGCTGGATACCAAACCTGGCACCAAAGGCTGAGAGAGTTCCCACGTGGGAGAACCTTCTCCAAATGAAGGCTCTGTCTGCTTTAACACTGCAGTGATTGTCCTTTTAAAAAATTCTCTTCTGCTCTGTTGCAGTTGATGACAACTTTTAGTTACAAACAAAACAGAACTGAATCTCTTCACATGCTGTCATTTGACTTTCCACCCTGTGCTCCCACCAGAGCCTTCCCTTCAGCCTGCCCAGCCCAGCACTGGCACACAGGGTGTGTGGTGGGAAGGAGAGCTGGAGCCAGCCAGGACACAAGGCAGGGGGATTGCCTGAGTTAGTGGCTAAGAATCATCCCCTGCACAATTTTCACAGATGTCTGATCCAAAAAGCACGCACTGAGTGAGCACAAAACCAACAAATTCTTTGAAGAATGCCTGTGCCTGTGCTGCCATTTCCCCTGATGCAGAAGAGCCGTGGTTTCCTGAACACAAATATAAAACTAATATATTTTGCAGCCCACCACTCTTGCCATTCTCCTGGCACAGTACGTTGTAGTTACAGGAGAGACATACTTGCAGGAATCCCATGCAGATTTCAACAGCCTGCATTTTGGCTGTCTGCAATACCAACCCCTGCAATGAAATTTGCATCTTCAATCAAAACACCAAAAAGAATTGACAGATTCTTTGTTAAAATAAGGTTTGC
>JAAWXA010000001.1:82074559-82199559 GCA_038090715.1 Florisuga fusca
GGATGCTCAGGAAGGGTTGTGGCATTAACAGCCTCTGAGGAGAATGCAGAGCAACACCTGCAGTGAGTGGCTTTTGCAGGCAGAAGTGGGAGGAAGGAGGAAACAGAAGTGTAAATGCACTTCCACCTCACACAACCCAGCTCCTTGTGGCCTGGGATGCAGGGCCACACTCACTGCACCCGTGCTCTTCTGCAATGCTCACACAAATTTGCAAGGATTAATTGTAAAACCCCTGTTTGCAAAAGCAAGTGTATGTCTGAGCTGTTGTGCAGTCCAAGAGAGTTGTTACAAGTCTGGAGAGAATGTGGTTTTATGGTGTTATTTAACATTGTGTCCAAAGATGGCTTCAGAGCACTGAACAGGTCTCTCTCCCTCCAAACCTTCAAACTGAAGCTTGGGAGCAGAAGCTTTTCTTTATGCAAAATGTGTATGTATATAAAACTCTTAGGTATGGTATTAACATATTTAAATTATCATAAAAATAAATGGTGCACCAAAAGAAAAAAAGGGGAAGGTTTTTTTTTTCTTAAAAAATAGTTATGGATATTATTCTCAGGGAAATGTCTTATGTGTGGGCATGCTAAGAATTCATGATTTCATTGCACAGCAGAGAATATGTGAGTTTTATGTGTGATTCACAAAGAAAATTAGGTGTGAAAGTGGGATAAGTACTGAGATGTACAGTAGATAGCTACCTCCAAGGCAAGATTTACATACAGATATTTGTATTGTGTTATGGAACCTACTTATTGTAACCATAAAAATTATTTGTACATCGATTTCCATGGAGTGAAATTTTAAATACGTAAAGGTAGTTAATTCTTCCAAATGAGTTTTTAAAAAAAATACCAAGGGGACAAGATGCAGCAGGGACCATAGAAACAGCCTCATCACATGGTGCAGCAAATGGTAACCAGAAATTTACAGCAAATGGAAAGCAGGAATCTGCATTATGAGCACTACATAGTGTAGAATCAATGTAATCAGACATCACTGCCTGAAAAAAATTTATATTTTGCTATCCAATTTCTAGAAGTGATTTTGCTAACAGAGGAAGGAGAAAGTGCAGAATAACAAAATGAGAGGAAATGCTCTAAGTTCAAGTGCTGCACTTTCTTACCCAGGTCTTTTAAAGGTGAAAGAAATCCAGTAGACATTATTCAAATTTAGACACCTGGCAGAATCCACAAAACATTAACTATAATAACATTTAATCTAAACACAATTCAAATTAAATAAAGGTCTCTGTTGTCTTCACCATCTTCAGGCACTTTTCCCCATATCAGTAACTATTAATAATCACCCTGGGCTCTCATGCTATCTGCCACCCTCAAGACAGCAAATCATTCCTAATGGGGAGCAAAGCAGGGAAACTGAGGGCTGGCTGGCTGAACCACTTTTCCCAAGGTCACAAGCAGGTCGATTTATGGGTGAGAACAGAAATTAAGACTCTGACAGTGTTATTCAAGTGATGGAGCCAAACACAGATGCACCACAAAGCAGGAATCATAGAATGGCTTTGGTTGGAAAAGGCCTTTATGATCACCAGGTCCAAGCACTGAGCAGCCCCAGCTGATGTACCCTAAAACCCTGCTGGCAGCCCTTCACTCCTCCGGAGGAATTACAGAAAATCTGAATGCCTGGTTTGGAGCTAAGCCCATTAAACACACACACTGACCTCAGCAAGGTCCAAGTGATACTATGGACTAGAGCTCTTAGCAAACACTTTTTAAAAATGAGTAATGTTTAATTCAAATTGTGCCCTCATCTCATCTGGGGTATCTGGATTTGGTTTTGGCAGATGTAGAGATGAGACAAAAGAGTTCCAGACTGAAATATTCCTGAAGATCTCACTGAAGATGGCAGAAACCTGAAATCACCTCTGAACTACAAGCAGGATTTCACAGAATCCCAGCACAGAGTCAGCAAAACAGTTTGGGGTGGGAGAAACCTTTAAAGGTCACCCAGTCCATCCTCACTGCAGTGAGCAGGGACACCTTCAACCAGACCAGGTTGCTCAGAGCCTCATCCAACCTGACCCAGCTCACTGGCACACACACTTTCACCCTCATGAAGACAGACATTTTCCAGTTTCCAAAAAACAGATGCCTTTTTCCTCCAATCTACCTCACCACACAGATTTCTTCCCTTTATTATGCCCATCAGCCCTGCATCCTCCTTTGTCACGAGCCAAGTCCTGCAGGAAGAAGCTTGGCCCTGCCTGGCCAGGGATCTGCTGCTGTGGCCCTTGGCTGTGCTGCCACTGACCATCCCCTCTTCTTCTTAAAGCAGATTTTACCAGAAAGTAGCAAGGTTCATAAAAATGCTGTTTATTGTTGTGGATACAGGCTGCTTATTCTCTTATTCCTACTCAGTGCTAAAGCCCTGCAAAATAACTCAGGTGCCAGATACCAATTTCTGAAAGCCTTGCACTCATAGTATCTATTTTCCCTTTAAAAGTACCCAAGTAGTTAGTTTCTTTAGAAGTTTTTAAGAGACATACTCAAAAGTATTAACACAAACACTGCTAGATGGTACCTTACAGGAAATGTTATCCATTGACATTACCACTGTTCTCTCTGCTGGCTGTTTGATTTTTTTTTTAAGAAAAAAAAATATTTACCTTTTTATGTCTAATTTTATCAGAAAACCTGATAAAAAGATAGTAAGGAAGCAAAGTTAGCTATTAGATAACAGTCCTTGCTGCCAAAAGCCATAATCTGACACAGATTGAGCCTGGTACAGTAGTCAATTAATGGCTCAGTGCTCATACAATAATGACCTACTAACCTGACGGTGTGTTGCTCTCACATTTTGCTATCCCCTGGGATGCTACTGTCACTGTGTTATCTATTGCCTGCTTCCCTATCAAAGAAAATAAGCAGAGCTGAAATGTATGTACGCATCAAGCTCTGTAGTTCATTGCACACCAACCCCAGCAACTGGAGGAACAATAGATTTATAAGTTTATCCTACATTAAACCAAACATGCCTGACTGCACTGTAAATTACTAAATAATAAACCAGGTGGTGTAAGATCCTGACTTGGACAGAATATAAAAATCTATCAACCTGTAAAATACAATAACCATAAACGTGCTATGTAGCTGATGGCTCAGGTAAACCATCCACCTCCAGCAACACAGGTTTTTCTGGAGTAAATTGCAACAAAAGGTTTACTAAATTTCAGTCTTGAGCACTTTTTCATTTTATGCAACGCCATCAATAGGAAAAATATAATTGAGCTAAAAACAGTGGCAAATGTGTTTGTTTTGTTTACATTTCTTTGTCTCTAATGGAGCTATTTCATGGTAATGTGCTATGTTTCCTAGCATATTGCCACGGGCATTTAGTCTGATCTCTAAAGAGAAGATGAACTACTGCAGAAGGGCATACTTCTTCAGTATTCAAACCTAACATTCAAATTAGGTTGAAGTAGTGCAGGAGAAAGCTGAAAGTACAAAATGGAGAAAGCTGAAAGGTCAGGGCACTTGCTTCCTTTGAATGGACTAAATCTTGATTTAAAATAAACTCACAGCAATTGTGCTAGTGCAATAAAATATTTCACGTGCTGTTGTACACACCATTAGCCCTACCCCGAATTATATCTGAGATTTTTAATAAGTGCTACCTTTGCTACCAAAATTAATTGCCACGAATCACAGAAAACATTACATCAAGACCTTCAGAAATAATTCAATAAATTATAACTCAAAAATCTACAATAATAATTAATTCCATTTCAGGAGCTCTTCCATAAGCAAAGCAGGTTAAATTTATATGATTTATAAATAGTGTTTACATTCATAGAGGGACAACTAATTGCTGCACGGTTTGACATCATTACAGGGAAATGCTGGGGGATGCAGACAGTTTAATTAGAGCTGCTTTAAGTTCACAATACGACTGGTATCACAGTGTTTCACTAATGTGCTTATATAGGATGATCATACAGTAACACGATTACATTTTTTCTTTCTGTATGCTTTGTCTTTACAACAGAAAATATTTTTTGCATACTGGCAAGCTGACACAGTATATATTTCCCCTCTCAATTTTATTCACTTGCTTTACAGACCATAAAGAAATGTTACCTAACCTAACAAAGTGCATACTCAACTGCAGATACATGGATTTTGCAGATACATGAGCAAAGTGCATACAAATTCTGTGTTCAGCCTCTCCCAGGTTCTCTCATTTAGTGGGAAGCACAGAAATTCATGTAAAAAAATCATCACTGGACTGAAATTAATGTAAAATCATCACTGGACTGCATCAAACCTTACAGAAAAACCCACACACCCCTAACAAGGTTCAAGGCTGCTCTCTCACCTTTCCTGGGGAAAAATGGAAACCACCTTGCAGGGAAAGCCAGAACCTTAAGGCAGGGGCACACGGAAACCTCTCCAGAAGAACTCTTCCCACCAACACCCAGTGAAGCATCACCCAACCCCTCTCCCAGCACTGCAGCTGAATGCTTTCACCACCCCAGGGAAGCAGGAGGACAGGAGCATTCGGCCATAGTGGTGTTTGAATGCATCAAAGGAAAAAAAGCTCTCACCACCATGGTGTCTGCATGGAGCAGAAGCACCAGGTGAGGAAGACAGGGGGGTGGAGCACACTGGCACATGGTGGCACATGGTGGCACATGGGCCATGAGCACACAGTCCTGGACTTCCCAGGCTTGCAGGACCCATATGCATTTAGGTACTCAGTGTCACAGCTGAAGCCTTTGGTGACCTTAACCCAAGAAACTCAATTAACAGCATCAGCTGGAAAATCTCAGAGCCACCAAAGCCTGTGCACCTGCCAAGGGTCAGAGTAAAGGTTGCTGTTATAACTCAGTTTCATCATGGTTTTTTTCTCTTGCCATGCCTGGCACTGATTCCCTAGCCATCCTACCCCTTTCTCTTTCAGTAAACAGTGCTTAAATATTACCCCATTATTATGAGGCATCTCCATCATATTTTTTACGTTGGTTGACCTGTTATGGGACAGGGGAAAGTATAAATATATAGCATTGTTGTTCCAGACCAGGAGGAGCTTTCACTGCAGTATTCTGCTTCTCCCAGTGTCCAGACATACCCCCTCAGAAGATTACTTTTCCTGTTCTAGTGTCAGCATGGGTGTTTGCATCTTCTGCTCGCCAGTGTCTCCCTGTGCAATGGAGCCCTGTCACTCACCATGAAATGAAACCAACCTTGAGAGACATCTAAAAGGCCAGAATTCCTTCAGAAAACAGTTTGGGACCAGGAAAATAATACTATATATAACTAAAAGTGCACAGGTAACCTAGATAACAAGAACTGAAGTTCCCACTCATGCTGGAATTTGGCCAGGAGAGAACTGGCATACCCACTGCTGCACCAAGTGCTGTGGGATCTCTGCAAGGCCTGGGGGTCTCATCCCCATCCCAGTGACCCCAACCACTGCCAGTGCATCCACCTGGGTGCAGAAGGCAGGAATCAAACCTAGTCCTTGGCATTTGGTTCAGAAACACTCAAAATCTGTCCCTCCCAAGCAGTGACAAAAGATTTATTCCCCCACCCAATGTTGCTCCTTTTTTGTTTCCCATACAACACCACAGCTCCAAACCACCCATGTTCATGGGCTGAGGTTGTTGGTAACTCCCCATCTACTGAACAGCAGCATCTCTGGGTAGGAACATCTCTTTGTCTAACAGCAGCACTGGCCATATGCTTCTCATGTGGCAGAGGAAAGAGGGTGACTTTATTCACCACTTCTGCATAATGAAGCTTTTATTTTACAAACAAAATCAATGGAAAAGTTATAGGAGGAGGCAGAAAACTGAATTTCCATTTAGTTGCGAGAAGTTTAGTCTTGGAGATGTGGAAGAAAATTAGCCTGTGAGCTCTGTATGCATGCCACAAGTCAGTCTCCATGGGAAGTTTTTCTGCAGTAATTAAAAACTTAAGTAGTTTTCTGGCAGTGGTATATAACTCCGTGTTACAACAACCAGCAATCTTAAAGGTGTTACAGTCTATTTATCTTTAATTATTTTTACTCACCCATCACTGTGGCCTCTGGATTCATGACAAAGATTAAATGCAACAATGCATTAATTTCAGCTCTCTATAGTGGAGAATAACATGTCCAACAACAGCACAAGCAAGTCTCATGATCTTTCCAAACATAGAAATCCATCAGCCAGAGAGGTGGACAGAACCCAGATGATGCATTTTACTGTATGCATGAGATGAGTGCACTTGAAATCAAGTGTTGAACAAAAGGTGCCTGAAGGACCCTACAAGGCCTCTCTTTTGGAGCAGCCTGCCTCCAAATCTGCATTTTTGTTTGAGCTAAGAAGCTGCAGAGATGACAAATGCATGAAGAGATAAAGCAGAGAGTGTTCAGTAAAGCAGGACCACACTTTGCATCATTCAGTGCTGGTGGGCATCCTAACAAGTGTGAAAAGACATAAATTTTCTTCCTCTTTGTATACAACTCTATTGATTTCACATTCTACACTTTAAGAAAGTGCTGAGATCATTATGTGTCTTTTAATAGATTTTTGACTCACGAGACAAACATGTTGAGAGCTGTCATCATGGAGATGCCTGCTGTCATTGTGCCATCTTTTTAACCTAACGTAAGGAAATTCATATTTAGTGAACGAGGAAATTACTTGGGGTATGTATCATTCAAATCCTAGAGGATTATTGGCTAATTAGGAGCACAGTAATGTAAATTTGCCTTGTGTCAGGTTTTCAGGAACAGTAAAATAACATAATTAAGCAGCGAACAAAGTAGATCATTTAAGCTACTCTTCACTGACAAATGTATATGATGTCTAAATATACCATGGGCTTCTAAACTAGTAACTAATGAGAACTGACTGTACTGCCTGGGAAGTTTAAAACAATGCTTTAAAAGAGTAATCAAGTGTGCTAGCCTAGAGTAAATAGCTGTAATTCATACTGGGGGCTCCTGAGGAGGAGGAGGATGTTCTCAGGGCCAGTGCTGGCGTGGTTGGTGACACACTTCTCTGACAGTGTTGTCCTCACTCAACACCTGAGTCTGATGGACACCAACACTCAAACACCCAAGAAAAGTCCAGTTCCCAAACATTACACCTCTGAGAGTTTCAGAAAACTCTTACAATTAAAGTCTTCAAACTTACCCTTCCTCAGACTGCAAAGGCATATAATTTACTTTTGGTTTCCATACCTGAGTTTGAAAATACATTGAACAAGTCATTTACAAGAATCTTCTAATCAAAGAGATAATACATAGAGTAAGTGTTTCACAGCAATTAAATCTTTTTTCCACCGTTAACTAAAAAAGGTTATTTTGCAGCCTCTTTGTGCTGAAATGTAACAGCACAAATATAGTGCTTTGTTATCAGTTTAAAAATTGAAACCTTTGTGAGTCTTTTTTTCCTTCTGGATTCAAGTTAGGTGAAATTGCCTTTCATGAGAAATGCTTGCAAATTATCAAAGACTTCTTTTTAAACAAGCTGAGAGTACAGGAGCAAATGTGTTCCTTGCAAAGTAATTGGAATTTCTATCTAAATTATTCTTGGACAAATTAAAACTGCCAAACATAAGCCAGTTTTTATTGGGAAGAATTCTATTATAGTTTGTAATAAAGGAAAACTATAAAATATGACACAAAATCCTTGGAAAAGTGGAAGGTATTTTAGGAAGATGATGGAAAGCCCTCAGCCTCCTGTGATGCTTATTAAAAACTACTTTCAATGAGGTGATTAGGAAAAAATTGTCAAGTAAGCAGAGGAAAAAATTACTTCTCAGACTTATCATTTTATCACAGAATTACTTCTTTCCTCCTTCAGAGGAAACATCCACCTGATGGACTTTTCACCACCGATAAGGGCTATTTTCATTTTCTATACACTAGCTTTTAAATATTAATTTTCATGCAAAAGTAAAATAATTTTGTAGCTAAAACCTCTACCCTCCTCCCTTGCTCCTAATTCAAACACAGAAAAGTGCAGTTGTCACCCCAAAATGAAGTCATTTTTAGCCCTCTGTGTCTAATCACAGCAAGAGCCAGTAAAATAAATCAGCAAGGAGTAAAAGTAAAATTTGCAATAACCTGATACTACTGCCTCATCCTCCCACATCTCAGCACATAAAACTTACTGTCAGAAGAACTCACAGCATGAGAATTAATCAAGGAACTCTTAAAATACTCCAAGCACCTTCCTTCTGATGACTAATTTGCCTTTCCTATTGCAAACTACTAATTTTTTATCTCAATCGATATGTACAAATATACCTTCCCATCAATCACCTGGGGCAAGGACAAACTTCCACTATTTATGTAATACTGACTACAAGATGAAACAAAAATTAACTACAGCAAACCTGGGCTGTCCACAACAGCCCAGGAGGGAGAGAAGGGGAAAGGAGGGATGGGAGAAGATGCAACGGGCACCACAGGGAGGAGCAGAAAACTTAATAAGGCAGCACACAGAGAATAGGAAAAATCAGGGGGTAGTAGAGCAAGGGAAAGAGCCAAAAAGGAACTCGGAAATGACCAAAAAACAGCTGAAATCCCAGAGGAAGAAGTTCAGAATGAGCAGGGAAAGGGGAACAATAGAAAAATGTCAGAAATGTAAGAAAAGTGGTTGGAATGGCTCTGTGGAGGCCAGGAGAAGTACAAGTACCACGCAGATTGAATCAGAGTGACCCCAGCAGAACCCAGGAGGATTGAAGGATGTAACAGCCAAGGAACATCAAGAAGGAAATCCATAGATGTGTTTGAAAGTGGCCTGGAACAGCACTCACATGTCATGTGCCCATAAGCCACACGTACCCTGCAGCTCTGCAGACAGCAGCCAGGTTTTGGGTTTTTTCTTTCCTGAGTTCTGGAGCTGCAGAGACTGAGTGGAGCTCAGCAGAGAGGCCCAGGGAGTGCTCCAGGTCTGCTCAGCCCCACAAACACAACACAACCTGGAGATGAATGCCCACAGCCCTGCACCCGGCACAGAAACCTCTGCTTCCCTCTCAGAGTTGTGTCGTTTTAAGGGGGTAGGAACTGAGCTCAAAAGATGTTTAATGCTGAAGAGCTACACGCATGCTGGAGAGAAGCAGGGGTAGGCAATACGCCTTGTCTCTGCTCCCTTTGCCTGCTCCTCCAAGGAAACATTTTCACTGAAGCAACAACTAGAACCAAACAGCCTTAAAAGGGGACAGACTTAGCAACAGGGTGCATTGCAACAGGATGAAGCAGAATGTTTTCTTTTTTAATAAAAGTGCTCACCTGAGCTCTCCGAGGCTTCCACCAGCTCCCTGCAGGCTGTGGCAGTCAGGAGGAGCTCGGCGTATAAGGAGGAGACGATGGGTCAGGGGCATGGATGGACCAATGACTGTGTTCCTCCACAGAGGGTCAGTATAAAATGGTTCCTCCTCATCGGAAAATGGCGCCTCTTCATGGTAAAATGGCGCCTCCTCATCAGAAAATGGCGCCTCGTCATCATAAAATGGCGCCTCCTCATTGGAAAATGGCGCCTCTTCATGGTAAAATGGCGCCTCCTCATTGGAAAATGGCGCCTCCTCATCAGAAAATGGCGCCTCTTCATGGTAAAATGTTGCCTCCTCATCGTAAAATGGTGCCTCCTCATTGTAAAATGGCACCTCCTCTTCATAGTACAATGGCACCTTTTCATCATCATAAAATGGCTCTGCCTCCTCAGTGTGAAATGGTGCTGCCTCCTCAGGGCAAAATGTCATTTCCTCCTCACCGTAAAATGGCGCCTTATCAGGGTAAAAAAATCACCTCCTCATCGTACAATGGTGCTGCCTTCTGAGCGTGAAATGGCACCTGTCTNCAAGGAACATCAAGAAGGAAATCCATAGATGTGTTTGAAAGTGGCCTGGAACAGCACTCACATGTCATGTGCCCATAAGCCACACGTACCCTGCAGCTCTGCAGACAGCAGCCAGGTTTTGGGTTTTTTCTTTCCTGAGTTCTGGAGCTGCAGAGACTGAGTGGAGCTCAGCAGAGAGGCCCAGGGAGTGCTCCAGGTCTGCTCAGCCCCACAAACACAACACAACCTGGAGATGAATGCCCACAGCCCTGCACCCGGCACAGAAACCTCTGCTTCCCTCTCAGAGTTGTGTCGTTTTAAGGGGGTAGGAACTGAGCTCAAAAGATGTTTAATGCTGAAGAGCTACACGCATGCTGGAGAGAAGCAGGGGTAGGCAATACGCCTTGTCTCTGCTCCCTTTGCCTGCTCCTCCAAGGAAACATTTTCACTGAAGCAACAACTAGAACCAAACAGCCTTAAAAGGGGACAGACTTAGCAACAGGGTGCATTGCAACAGGATGAAGCAGAATGTTTTCTTTTTTAATAAAAGTGCTCACCTGAGCTCTCCGAGGCTTCCACCAGCTCCCTGCAGGCTGTGGCAGTCAGGAGGAGCTCGGCGTATAAGGAGGAGACGATGGGTCAGGGGCATGGATGGACCAATGACTGTGTTCCTCCACAGAGGGTCAGTATAAAATGGTTCCTCCTCATCGGAAAATGGTGCCTCTTCATGGTAAAATGGCGCCTCCTCATTGGAAAATGGCACCTCTTAATAGTAATATGGCGCCTCGTCATCATAAAATGGCGCCTCCTCATTGGAAAATGGCGCCTCCTCATCAGAAAATGGCGCCTCTTCATGGTAAAATGTTGCCTCCTCATCGTAAAATGGTGCCTCCTCATTGTAAAATGGCACCTCCTCATCGTAAAAAGGCCTCTTCTCAGGGTAAAATGGTGCCTCCTCATGGTAAAATGGCACCTCCTCTTCATAGTACAATGGCACCTTTTCATCATCATAAAATGGCTCTGCCTCCTCAGTGTGAAATGGTGCTGCCTCCTCAGGGCAAAATGTCATTTCCTCCTCACCGTAAAATGGCGCCTTCTCAGGGTAAAAAAATCACCTCCTCATCGTACAATGGTGCTGCCTTCTGAGCGTGAAATGGCACCACCTCAGCGTGACATAGGGCTGCCTCCTCATCGTAAAATGGCATCTCCTGAGAGTAAAACGGTGCGGCCTCCTCATCACAAAATGGAGCCTCCTCATCATAAAATGGCGCCTCCTCAGCATGAAATGGTGCTGCCTCCTCATCGCAAAATGGCGCTGCCTCCATCGCTCCTGAGAGTAAAATGGCACCATCTCCTCATCATAAAATGGCACCATCTCCTCAGCATGAAATGGCGCTGCCTCCTCATCACAAAATGGCGCTGCCTCCTCAGTGCAGGCCTCCCCCGCCCCTGCTGCCCGAGGCTCCATGTTGCCCTGGCCCTGTACCTGTGTCCGTGCTCCTGAACCCCGTTGTCTGGCTGGAGATCACCGCTCTCCAGTTGCCTTCTCCTGCCTCCCTGAGGCTGCTCACGGGCTGTTGGAACTGTCCCCAGGACCTGGGCTCAGGTACCTCCATCTCCCACTGAGTCTAGCTTGGGATTTTTTCTGTTGGGAAGTAATAATCAACTGAGAAACATTGGCTCTATATTTATATATATCTGTAGGTACCGCTATTATTGGTCATAATATTTCACCAACCCTGTTCTAGTTTTTTTCCGGGTCTCTCTCCTTTATTTTCTCTTTTTCTCTTGTCCTGTGAGGGGATCACAGAGATTATCTGTCACCTGGCTGCTGTCACACATCCCTTCCAACCCAAACCATCCCAGGGCTCTGGGACTTCAAGGACAAACTTCCACTATTTATGTAATACTGCTCTTGCAGCAGTTCTGGGTCCAGGCCCTTCCTCTTCCCCCCAGGAAATTCCTGACGTTGGGCTAGGGTTTCCCTGGTGCAGGAAGAGCAGACACCTCTTTCTTACCAAGAAATAAGACCAAAGCAGACACAGAGTCTGATATTTTGGGAAATTAAGTGGAACAAAGAAAGGAATGGCAGAAGAAAAGGGTAGGACAAAGCCCTAGAAACACATCCTGTGACTCCCAAAGCATTGACTTAGAGCAGAAGGGTTTTGAAGCCGGGGTCTGCTAGAGTTTATGGGCAGGATCATTTTTTTACTGACAAAAGTAGATCCATGGCTTAACCACCAGTTTAAAACCACTTTTGGCATGAACTCCTCCAACCATCACTCCCAATCAACAAACACTGGTGCTGTTAAGACAGAGCAGTAGACCTGAAAGGGTAAAATGGAGAGATCCGGGCAGCAAGGATCTGCTTTACTGAGTGCTTTGGGTGTGGAGACAAAGTTAGAGTGCACCTGTGAGAAAGTCACATTATTAAGGTTATAGATGTGCTTATTACTTGATGAAGTATGGTCCAATTTGTTAATTTAAGTGAGCAGAGTAGTAAATCTTGTTAAATGCCATGGCACTGTGGTACTGCTGCTGAGCAAACTCGGGTTTATTTAAAATGAAAAGTTTAATTTCAGAGTTGATGGGTCCTACTCCATCCCCCACGCCCCCCTTCCCCGTGACACTTGTACACATTTTTCTTTCTTACAAAAAGCACGTGCAGCAAATTACAAAAGACTTTTAAGGAGATAAACATTAACTTCAGTGAGAAGAGGCAGAGACATCTGTACAGAGACCTGTGATTGGTTCAGAACTAGGAAATATATTTCCCTAATCCTTTTGATGCTAATCAATTCAGTTCATTAAACCCCAGCTAAGAATTTAAAATCAGGGATAAGTTTTCAAATATTATTAAAACAAAAACAAAAACCCAAAGCCACACAAGCAAAAAAACCCTCCCTGCTGTGTCTCTTTTCCTCTCTATCACAAAAAGGCCCAAGAGACTCTAAATTTGACTCTTGGTACTACTAGTCAGATCGGCTTTATTAATTAAGACAAGGAACTTATTGGAATTTACCTTGAAGGACCACACAAGGTACATTATTAGAATTATCTCCTTATAAAGAATAGAAACAAAGAAAAAAAAAAAAGTGTAATTGCAATTCCTGCTGCACCAGTGTCAGACTAGGTTATTACACCACTGCCGCTGACCCACCACACACCTCTAGCAAAACAAAGCACCCCTGTCTAGTCTGCTGAAGGTAAGAAAGTTAACAAAACAATAAATGTGAATCCTCTAAAAATTATAAGAACATAAAAAATACTTTCAATTCATATGACTTGAATGGTGCTCGTGCATTGAAGGACATTTCAGATTATGTCACACTTGCAAACAGCAAAGCAGGCAACTCGCTTTATGGTAGAATGACTGATGTTATGGTCAAAGGGATTTTTAAATTAATTTATATTAACAAGGTAGCTTCTAAATCCCTCCCCCCCCCTTTTTTTTTTTAGTATGAAGGGAACCTACAACCATTGCAGGTGTCTGCACCAGGGCAGAAGACACATACTGCCCAGAGCAGAAGGAGGACATATGGCAGGAGGTAGTGTTTCTGTCCTAAAGGGTATTACATAGCAGTTCTGGAGGGTTATATTTGAAATAAGTCTGGCTAGAATTTACAGGTGGCTATTCCTTACCATAGCTCTCCAAGTGCTGTAGTTTGGATCTCACATCTACAGTGTCATCCTCAAATAGCAAATGAGAGACTAAATCAGCTCCGGGAAAAAAGAGAGAGAGAAAAAACGAAGCTAAACTAAATTAAGACATGGAGAAGCTGAGGAAGACCAAAAAGAACCCTTGTCCACTAATTTCATATCCCAGTGAAAATAAACACTGAGGAGGTGTGAAGTTCCCTTCACATGCTTGCTGCTTTGGGAAGCAGGAAGCAGGACCTCAACTCAGTCTGACTGTGAGTGCCCCGCTCAGGTTCTCTTTCACGTGCAGAGTATCAGACAGCATTGTGTCTTAAGATCATTAGGCTATGCTGAATATTAATTTAGCTCCGTGCTTACAAAATGACTAACTCAATCAGCGACTTTGTTGGAGACGTATTTAAGAAGGGGTATTTATGGATTAGGCACAGATTTTAGAAATGAAAAGGGAGACAATCTGACAAATCTATCAGGAATAAGATCAACAACTTAAAGTTTAAACCAATCATCTTGAGTATATATTTGAACTTGGATATGCAGATGTGGTGCACAAGTCCCAATGGTTCAGCAATACACTCAAAGGATCAACAGCCCTATAGACAGCTAAATTACTCGGAAAGCCAGGGAATTTATCAAACATGAATTTCAAAGTGGATTCTAGCCTGCAGGAAAAAATGGAAGTGCCCATTAATGTACATACAAAATAAATGTTGTCTGCAAGCTCATTCAACTATTTATTTTTGACACAGAACTGGCTAAAGATTTTTAATTTACATAAAAAGGTACAAAGACTGTAACCCCTTTGATGGAAGAGATGGGAATAAATACCATGCAAAAGAGGTTTTGTTTGTTTTTTAAAGAAGCACTAACAACCTCACAGGTGCAACACAAAGGAATCATTTACGCTCTTTCACATCTATTAGTGCATTATTTATAACTAACTCCAATTTGAGAATGTTAGCATTAAATATGTTTCTCACATGTAGAGGAAATTCTTACAAACGGATCATATATTATGGATGAAAATTGTAACAGCTACACTGAAACTAGTTAAAGCAGACATGTCTGAACTGAATGAACACCCAGCCCTTGCTAAGTTAGGTGCTGCCTAAGTATTTATTTTACTGACCAAAGAAAAAAACAATTTAAATTCAGGTATTGTTGACAAATCGTTTATTATTAAAATTTTTGTTTTAATTAAATATTTCCCAGCCAAGATTTAAAAACAAAAAAATTTTAAAAATCACTGAATCATCCACAGGCTTTTCAGAACCAAGACCTTGCTTTGTCTATACAGAGGGAGGGGCCGAGCAGCATTTAAATCAGAATTATTACACAAGTTCTATTTTAATTTATAATATGTATTTTTTAAATAAAATAAAGTTAAGCCTTTCACCTATTGGAAGATATCTATATATGGGACCTAAGATGGAGAAAAAATACTTTATTACTTACATCACACATAATAAATATTTGGTTAACAAAGCCTGCATGAACTCCATGCATTAATCAAAATTGAACATGGCATGACTTGTATGATTAACTCAAAAGTCATATTCCAAATGATAAATAAATTAATATTAACCTTGTGTGTTCATTAATAATGCAAGTTCTCTACGGTTCACAAACACAACAGATACAGTTAATTGAAGGATCAAATTTTTTAAATATTCATCATCAGTGTTAACTAATTCAGGATCCAAAGTAATAAAAAGGAATTCTCAGTGTTGTCCAAGCAGAGAGCACCCATGGGCAGTGTGGTCCATCAGCAGGGCCAGGGCTGGCTGGCAGCTGGGAAAGGTCCTGTTGCTTTTTTCCCTTTCTCAGTCAGCATTTATCCAATTAGGAGAAGGAACAACATTGCAAACTCCTCTGGGACTGAGTAATAAACTTGTACCAGTGCTGAGCAGCCTAGGAGTTGGAGAAGGATTTTTCTATGTGCTGTATCACCAAAGTGCAGAGAGCACTGATGTTTGGGCTGGGGGATGTCCTGGGCTTTTCACTGCAAATAATGGCAATGAAAAAAATTGACAAAAAGGACAGGTCTTGAGCTGAACTCTGTGCTTATCCTGTACTCTGAAGCCAAGTATGCAGCTGGTTATGAGAATCTCAGGTGAACCAGTGCTTTTGTGCTTGTAAGCAAAGTGTAAGCTAGTCACACCTACAAATTCAGACATTCAGCATTCACTCTCCACAAAAGAAGCTGAATATTTGCCTTGAATTTGTTGGCTTTTTTTTTTCCCAACAAATATTCCTGACAATAAAGTCTTTCATTAGAACAAAAAAAAAAAAAAAAAAAAGAGTTATAAAGTGAGCAAGCACATTGCCAAAACAAATGTGTTTTAAAATCTGAGCAAATACCAATGGAAAGTGCGTGAGTGTCAGATACTGCCCATGTTTTTTGTCTGTACATGGGTTATATGTACAAATGTCCATAGGATTTTTCACATACACTTTAATGCATTAGCTGCAGGGAAGTTATCATACCCATCAGCATCCAGAATAGAGGCAAAACACAAGTAAATGACATCCTTACTACACCATATTTTATGCCTTGTTTTTATTTCCTTTACTTGCCTTTCAGTGTAAACAGTAGATGTTGTTATAAGAGGTCAGTTTTATATGCTGGTTCACCACTGAACTGCTTAGGTTTAAAATGACACTACTGTTTAAGACCCAGTAATTTTCAGAACATATGATTTACTGCTCTGGCACTCTATAAGCCTCATTTCATACCTCCAAGAATGAACTAGTCAAAGTGTTAAATAAACATGAAGTATAAGGCTTGTTTTCTTTCCAAAAGTGCAAGCACTGTGTTACTCTAATGATTAAATATTGTTTAAATATACAACTGAGTGACTATTTTCACAGTCAATTCTTTCCCTGTGCTTCATTTTATGTATTAATTATTTTGTGTTCAGACAAAGCTTTAATTAAGAAGCATAAAGAGTTTCTGAAGAGTGAAGAAGTAATGGTTTCATCTGCATTAAACTGATTATAAACAGTTACATTTCTGAGGAAAAAAGGCACCAGGGGAAAAAAAAAGAAATAATCTTAAGTAAGCCTGAATCTCTGAGAGGTGAAAGGACCTGATCCCACCCCACACTCCAGCACCCACATCCAGAGGGCCAAGGCCAAAATAATCCCATTTACTGACACCCAGCAGCTGGGATCTGAGCCAAGGGCACACACACCACCCCAAAATCTTTGGTATCCAGGAGGTTACCCTCTGACCAGGGTGTGTGGAGGCACCAGGGCATCCCCCAGCCCATCTGCCAGGATCCCTGCTCATCCCTGCTCATCCCTGCTCATCCCTGCCCTTGGGGGATTTCATCACCAACAGCCTTAGGGTAATTTTTAAAACTCACTGTACTTAACAAAGTACCATCATCTGTGAAGCTCCCAAAATAAAGCAGGAGTACTGTTACCTTGCTATGATTCTTTGGTAACAGAGTACTAAACCAGGACCCTTGCTCCAATGGATTTTTAAAAGCAGTTTTAAGCAGGAGATTAGTAAAAATTTTTACTGCAAAGTAACACGGGTTATTAAATCCACAGAAATGTGTGTGCCATGGCAACAACCTCTCACAAATATTAGCTCAACTGGGAAAAGGAAAACCCTAAGAGGGAAACATGGACATGCAACATCTTCAGTGAAAACCGTCCTATTGCATAGGTGTGAGGTGTACACTTTCCATGTTGTTAGGAACAGGAAAAGAGAGAAGAGAAGAGAAGAGAAGAGAAGAGAAGAGAAGAGAAGAGAAGAGAAGAGAAGAGAAGGGGAGGAAGAAAAGGCATGCTGAAACATCAAAAAGGAGATGTCTTTAATTTTAAGTACAACAGAACATGTTTGCTCTGGGTTTTGTCATTGCAGGCCTGATACCAGACTTACTTAAGTCTGTTGGAAATCATTCCTCTGGCTATAAAACACTTGGCATCAAAGCCTGTTTCTGGAAATTAAAATTACACATGTAAAGTCATAGTACGTTACAGACTGATGTTAACAGTGACTTAAATTCCCTCATCTACAACCCTGTTCCCAGGTGCTTATAATTTTGCCAAACCTCATCTCAAGCTGAAACACCTCCTTTCTGAATTTATTATAGGTTTTGCTTTTTGCATTAATCGGTGGAGTTTTTTATCAGAATGGCTCCAATACCCAGGAACCAGCGATGAGAAAGTGAAAATGCCCCACAGGGACAGCGCCAGCTACCAGGAGGATGCAGATGATATTCAAGCAAAAAGTTTCCAAAGAAGGACTTGAAAATGAATGGCTTTTGAGCCCCTGGCCCAGGTTTCCCAGAGAAGCTGTGGATGCCCCATCCCTGGCAGTGTCTCAGCCCAGGTTGGATGGGGCTGGGAGCACCCTGGGCTGGTGGGAGGTGTCCCTGACCATGGCAGGGGGTGGGAATGGATGAGCTTTAAGGATTCTTCCAACCCAAACCAGTCTGGGATTCTTTGAGTTTGTGGAGAAAAGAGCCTTGCTGTCAGTGATTTGAATTTGTGCAGATTTATGCAGGAGCAGCCGTGGGGAGGAAAGGAGGAGTATGAGCTTTTCATTGTTTGATAAACTTGGCACGTCAGGCTGGGGGGACCCCCATAGTTATTCCTGCAGCTTTGCAAACTTTGTGCCTGCTCAGACCTTCCTGATGGAGAGGGCACTGATCCGTGAGGAACCATCATGGTCTGAGTGACAGACTGTGAGTGATTCACCCCCGTATCACAGGCAGACCCAGACACGTGCCATACCACCTGCAGGGCCAAATGTAGGGTACAGCGTCTGCACGTGTGGCACTGTGAGCTCTACAGAGGTTCTTCCTCCAAAGGTTTCCATCTTGGTGATCTGAAACCAGACCCTGAGCACCATTTGAGTGTCAGGGGTTTTCTGCAGTTCAGTGTATCTCTACCTTTTGCTAACAGTCACATCCTCCAGCCCTGACATGACTGAAGACAGGAGATCTGCAGGGAAATGTAGAATCAAGAGCTATAAGGCACTGGGTTACAGTTCATGAGAATTTGCAATTTAAGTATATGATGACTGCAGAAAGATGTAGATGTGCTGTGAAATGAATCTTTTATCCAATCCATCTGCAGGCTGGTTAATTAAAGCCACCAAGTTCTGCAAAAAAAAAAAAAAAAAAGAGTGTAAAACACAATTATCAAGTGAGCTCTTCCTTATGTTAATGCAATTTATAACCTACATCATTCCCCAGACATTAAAAATAAATTGATAAATAAATAAATAAGGAAAAATAGGGCCTTTTTTTTTTTTGCCATTGCAAACAGAGGCACCAACTTGTGGCCTGAATCCTCCCACTGATAAAGCTCTGCCAGCCCAATGTGGTGGGACCTAAAGGGGTGCAAAATACTTTTCTATGTAAAAATGTAGATAATTACACATGAGGAAACTTGGAAAGAACCCAGTTATCAATAAGTTATTCACTGTTTACGATGGTGTTGAGATTTCTTTATGAAATCACCAAAGTAAAAAAACAAACAGTATTTCCATCAAAACCTCCTTTTTCAGTAATCAGAATCTCAAAAAATTTAGCAGAGAAAACTGCATCATGGGCAGAGTGCTAGAGATGTTATTCTGAGTTGAAAAAATATCAGAGGGAAGTTATAAGTGCCCCACCTGATGCAATAAAACTACCAATACAGTATGTCCTAAACTTTGTATTCTTCATTTAACAAAAGACACAGCCACAGATAAATATCAGAACAGATTTGTTAATGCTGCACTATTGGCAGCTAAAAACAGATCACTGTAGACTGGAAGACTGAACAACTGCCAACTGGTAATAAATGGATGGCTGAGCCTAAGGATTTACTGCCAGTGGGGGGAAAAAGAAGTGCTATGTGAACAGAAATAAAGTGAAAGAACAGAAGAAAACACAAAATTTCTTGCAGGCTTCCCTCAAAATACAAATCGGTTGGCAACAGCCAGGGGAAAGAAGGAGAAACCCCTAGTAATCTGTAGAAAGCTGCTGAGCTCCTCCTCTGCCCAGACCCTTGTGCTGCACCAATACCCACAGGCAAGTTCTACCAAAGAATAATAAAAATTTTAAAAATATTCTTTTCGGATACCATTTGTTTAAACTGTGCATGTCTGAGCAGAGGCAGAGCTCTTCTGTACTAATCATCACTGGCAGTGGTGTAAAAACAAATAGCTTGTGTTAATTTCTGTATGGCATGTTATTTACCTTCATACACCAAATAAATAGTAATTCCAGGAGGAGACAGAGCACTGTACAGCAGTCCAGCACGGCCAGAGGTACCCAGGTGAGCTGAAGTCCCAGTGAAGGGGAGAGGAGCAGTCTGCACGGGGGCTCTGGAGCAGCACTAACAGCCCACGCTCACTCTATGCAGAGAAAAAAAAAAAAATCATGGAAAGGAAGAAAAAGTTACCCAGCAAACTGAAAGATATGAACTTGATAATTACTTGGAACCAAATTAATTTCAGGATGGCTGCCATTATTCTCTGAGGACGACCATTTCATCTATTGTGCAGGTGTACTCTCCAAGAGTGGATCACGCTGATGAAAGACCGCAAGAATTTCAATGACACCTTGAGGGATCTTATGAATAAAATATCAAAAATGGACATCTCCTTTGTATAGGAAGATTTTAATGCAAAAACTGTAACAGGTTTATAAGTTACACCAAGAAAATAAGGAAGGTTTATTCTCTCTTTGGCTGAAGACAGACAGATATTGCCAAGGCAAAGTTTTTCGTAACCACGGGAGACTGCCTTCAAAAGCTCCCATTACCTCTGTGCTGGACTCTTATCTAAGCAGCTTAACTACACACTCATAAACCAACAAAACTAAGAAGTGACCCTTTCTCTTCCAAGGCCTGAAAATCAGAAAGCCTGCCTGAGCAGGTTTGGGTGCAGATTCTGTCAAAAGACAAGTTCAGGATGCTTTGGGCTGTGGGGGGGAAAGCACAGCCAGGTTGGGGAGGATGGTTCCACCCTCATCATCAGGGCAGGGCAGGAGCAGGGTAGAGACTGATGTTAATTGCAGAGGAAACATAACATTGCATGGAGACAGAGAAGCCAAAGCTCTCCTCCTCTGAGAGCAGTGCAGATGTTTACCTACAAATCTGGAAGAGCCCCAGTATGCGATTCCCATGACACCTGTGAAATTATCTGCCACCACTTCCCAGGTTTTAAACACCATCCCTTGAGACAGGTGTGAGGAAAGAAGGAAGATGGGGAGGACTGGATCAGGAGCAGAGGGATTCCAGTGAAGTGTCCTGGCATGGCTTGGCATGGCCAGCACTGGCCAGGATGTGCAGGAAGAGGTGGACATTCAAGCCAGCAGGGTTTGTGCAGTGCTGCCAGGAAAACAGAAAACAGGTGTTGGGGGTGTTGTCAAGGAAAAGGAGAGGAGAGCAAGGGTGGGGATGGAGAGAGAGATGGACAGCTGCCCTGTCACAATCAGGGCTGTGACACAGAATTGCCCCCACAGATCCCTGGAAAGCAGGTAGGAACAGGTTAATGCTGCTTCTGTTGGCATCATCATTGAATCCCAGATTGGTTTGGGTTGGAAGAATCCTTAAAGCTCATCCAGTGCCACCCCCCTGCCATGGGCAGGGACACCTCCCCCAGCCCAGGTTGCTCCAAGCCCCATCCAACCTGGGCTGAGACACTGCCAGGGATGGGGCAGCCACAGCTTCTCTGGGAAAGCTGGGCCAGGGGCTCAGCACCCTCACAGTGAGGAATTCATTCCTAACACCTAGCCTAAATCCCCCCTCTTCCAGTTTAAAGCTTATTGCTTTTAATCCTCTCTTTTGGGATGAGATCACCTTTTCCTCAACCCAGGCAACTCGGCAGCTAAAATCCCTGGAATTCCAGGATGGGCTGTGCTCCCCCCTCCACACCCAGCCTGGGCAGCATTGCCCCTGTAGATGTTTGCTGCTCATCTGCAGTTTGTGTTGCAGAAGCTGTTTAGGTTCAAGGGTGTTTCACTAGCACAGCTTATTGGGGACTGCATTTTCTCCAGGGTACAAGCCAAGCTCTACATCAAAGCCTGATTGAGCAGAAAATATGTGCTAATGTTCACAGCAGTACTCTATTATAGTATAAGTATGCTTGTAAATATTCACTACATGTTATTACGCCATTTGAACCAAGAATATTGCAGGGTTAAAGGTCGGCCCTAATGCTCTCTCAGGAGGCAGCAGTTTTGAATATAACCAAATGGGATAATGGTCAGGAATACCCAGAGGGGGCAATGTAGCACATCGTAAAGAATTGTGCTGCGAGTTTTAAGTTTTCAGGACAACAAAGATGCCAACGAGATGGCTCATAAGCAGTCATTATTAATGGAATGACAAGGGTAATGTTAAGCAGGATGTCTTTACTATAATAAATCTTGTCCCTGCGCCATTAGTAGTCCTTACAACTGCAAATAGCAGTTAGGTTATAACCTAACATGGCAGAATTTTATCCTCTCAATCTCTAATGTATTTTATAATGCTGTTAAAGTCAGGAATAGCAACTGTTTAAGCTCACTTAATCTGTGAGAAGTTTAAACACGAATTTTAAATGCAAAATCTGCTTTGATAGTAGTTTCTCTTAATTAAATAGATGAAGTAGCTCTTTCTAAGCATAGACTGGGCTGTACTAGAGGGTCTAGGGAACACTGTTGAATTTAAAACATTAAATATTTTCCTTCAGTAACTCTTTCATTCTAAAAACCAAACAGTTAATATTTTAATTCTAAAAGCTCTTTCTGTATTCAGTTATGAAATTTTTCTGTTGTTACAATACTGTGCTTTTCCAGCCTGGAAATAAAATGCTAGTGGTTTTTTTTCCTTAAAACACACTCTTTTGGGGAAATAAAAGTCTCTTCTCTTCTCTTCTCTTCTCTTCTCTTCTCTTCTCTTCTCTTCTCTTCTCTTCTCTTCTCTTCTCTTCTCTTTTCTTCTCTTCCTCTTCCTCTTCCTCTTCCTCTTCCTCTTCCTCTTCCTCTTCCTCTTCCTCTTCTTCTTCTTCTTCTTCTTCTTCTTCTTCTTTTCTGTTCTTCTTTTCTCTTTTTTTCTTCTCTTTTAATTTCTGTTCTCAACACAGCAAAGTAAATCAACAACTCTTTTCATTAAAAATGGCATTATTCCAGAGTGACAATTTATGGTCATTTGGAGTTTGCTCCAAGGACAATATATTACTTTCAAAATCTTTCTTCAAGTCACAGGGAATGTAATAATAAAATTTTAAAGAATAAATAAATAAATTAATGTAATGGTGTTACAGAAGAGCAATTATTCATCTTAGTTTATCAAATTTGGATATGTTAAATGGATCCTGAATCTTAGCTAAATGTTTTTAAATATTTAAACAACTTCACTACTAGCTATCCATTTTGCCTGCTTTGTTTTTCTTCTGCTGATCTTCCAGAAATAGCCATAGAAATCACCAGCTCAATCAACTCTGTGTAATCCTGTGGCAGAGCTGCCATTGAATCATGATAGATTAAACCCAGAGTATTAATCAGGTGTCAGAAAGGTATTAGTTAATATGACCAGGACCCTCTCCAACCCTTTTGGTGTTCAACATCACACCTGACAGCCTTTCTTTTATGGAAGTTGCCAGAAAGCTCACTAAACTTCTCAGTGACACCTGAAAATTAACAAAACTGAAAAAATAAATTAAAATTAAATTGTCCAGTCCTTGCCTTGTTCGGATGGTTATTCTGCCAGACCTTGCTGGCACTGACACACAACCCAGCAGATCCTGCTTCCCAAAATCTGTCTTCTCTGCTTGCTCAAGACCCCCACTCCCCCTGGGCAATCCTTCTGTCCAGAAGAGCAATTGAATTTGGCTCTCATATAAGAGAGTGTAAGTTATTGGATTTGGGGTGGGGTTTTTTTCTTTTTTTAAAGCCAGATGCATACAAATATCACCATTTCAATACCATTCTTGAGTGCAGTCCTCACAAGCAATTTTTACTTCATGGGAATACTAAAAGAGCACATCAGAAGTTTGATGAAATCAGCAAATAAAGGAGCTCAGCCCCCTCAGAAGTGATTTCCAGAAGACCCCAATCTTTCCTGGGGTTCTCTGTGGCTGTCCTCCTGCCCACCACCTCTCCCACAGCCTCCTTGCCCCCCTCCCATGCCATGGGGCTGGTGGCACGTGTTGCCTGGCAGGAGCAGGCAGAGCAGGCAGGAGCCAGGCAGGCCCCACAGATCTGCTTTTCCCACCCAAATGCAAAGCAGAGCTCTGAGTGCTCCAGAGGTCTGCTCTCTGGTGAGGTTCAACATTAAGATGTGACAAGCTCCTTATATACAAGAGGATAAATGATATGCAAAGTCCATACTCTTTGTTCTGACAAGTGTCCAGAGGGAAAATTCTTGAGATAAAGCTGTAACTTTCTAAGGCACAAGGGTAGGGTGGGCAGAATGAAGATTTTATCAAAGAAGTTGAGCACTGAAACACTGAAAACACCACGTTGCCTCCTCTCTACACCTTTCCTCCACTTCAGTACATTGCCCTTACTCCCACCCAGTGCTCTGGCATTACTGACCATCACCCTTGCCCACTGGGATGGCTTTCCCTTCTTTTTTTAATAGTTTAACACACACAGGAGGAGATCACCACACAAAAAGTCTTTTTTTTTCCCCTCTGAGGAAAGACTTAAAGGGTGGTATTAGACCTGCCTGGCCTTGGTCTCAGGTGGGAAGCCCACCCTGTGTTTCTGTGTGAGCAGTGACAGGGCAGACACCTCTCCAACATCCCCACGATGAGGCCCAGAGCTCAGCTGGACACCCACCTTTCCTCTCTATTTCAAAGCCTCACAGCAGAAAAAAAAACCAGACAAATTCAATAAAATAGAGCAGAGATGTCCATCTGGGGGTGAGGGCTCAGATGAGCCCTAATGCCCATCCAAAAAATGAACCTGAGCAGCTTTTTGCCCTGCTCTGTTTCACCACCATGACTCCTTACACACACTCCTGCCCCACCAATGGAAAGTCCAAAGAGGCTTTTCCCCACAAAATGCAAAGACTGCAAGTCCCCTCTGCCACAAACTCTGGTAGCTTTTCTGAAAAGCCCCCCAAAAAAGGACAATTATCTTATTTTCTTATTGAAGCACACAGAGGCATTTTTGAATCAAACCCAGAGACCTGTATGACTTCCATTGCATCTGGTATGAAAGATTTTAGTAGCAGGCAACAGATAAATCCAGATGTAAAGGAAACAAACTGTTGATTAAAAGCTCAGTGTGGTTCTTATTTAAATACGACATCAACATTAAAATTCACCCTTGACTATGTTTAGAGCTCATCAATTATTAGACATTGTTTTAATGCACACAGTATTCCCCCATAATATGGCAATAAGTCCCAAAGACTTATGTAAAATATCTCTCTCTTTTTTAATCATGTCTAGTTCCATAGACAAAAGTAATCACTAAAAAGCCAGTGGCTACAAAAACTGCAAACAAAATGAACCTTTAAAAGCTAATGACTTAAGGGTGATTTTACAGACATATAAAGTATGTTAGGGGCTTACACTATTTGTCATTAACACATATTTTGAAAGCTTGGCTAATATAATGTGACACAAAATTAGTCAAACACAATTCATGCAATATTGTTTAATTTTACTCCTCATTTAACTTGGTTTTAAGCAAAATCATTATGTCACATGATAACATTCACTTGAACAAGAAATATTTTATAATGGTGTCTGCATTTAGAAATGAGTTATTATGAGCTACATGCTGAACACATTCTTAACTATGAAAACTATAAAGCTAATAGCTTAATCATATTTTGACAACATCTACATACTTTATGCATTATTTACAAGAAAGATATAAAATGAAACTACTGAATATCTTGCCATACTTCACAGTCATAGTTAACTGGTTAAAAATATAACACATTTATCTTCCAGTGGCTTTAGATTTGCATAGGAGTATTTGCATACCATGTTGCAATGTGCTCTTAATGTAAAATTTAACCTTTGTACTTCCTCTCTGATGTGTAAGGTATACTCATTAAGTTAAAAATAATGGTAAAAATAAGTCTGCTGGTGATATACATTCCAGGAATTATTCCCTTGAGTAGTGAGGAAAGGTAAAATGTGGGTGGGAAAAGGTTTAATTGAATTAACTCCTCATTCCCTATATTTTTATTTCAAATTTCACCGGCAGGACAATTTGAGGGGTGTTTGTCAACCACGTGAACTGCACAAAGTTCTACCTTCAGTGCTGAGGCTCCCAGCACCCTGTAGCCCTGTATGAAAAGCAGCATTTTGATGTGCAGAGGGATGTGTCACAGCATCATGTCATTGCCCAGCTGAGCACTCGCTGAGCACCAGGACTCAGCAAGGACCCTGTGTCTGGGGCTGGGGCAGGGACTGATGTGCTGGAACCTTTGGGCACAGTTCACAGATCTCAAAATTGCTCCAGTTTCCTATGACCAGGAGAACATAATGCCTTTTTTTTTTTTTCCTCCCCTCCAAAAGAGGCTACTACTAAATAACTCCTAGAAGAAACAGTCTTTTTTATTTAACCATTCCTCATTTAGCTGATGCCTTTAAAGTAACAACATGACCTTTCTGTAGGCAAAGCAGATTAACGCAGCAGACCAGAAGAGAGTGTGATCCCCCAGCACTTTGTTTCATAATCTGAGAAAATACAGAGGAACCTGCTGAACACCACACAGCAGTTTTCCAACCTAATATCTCCCAGGCAATTAGAGGTGGAGGAGCCCTCTATTTTCCTTTCCAAAAAATTCATGCGAGTACCTCCCTGCAATGCTTCTTCTGTTACCTGCTGTCAGCTTGTCATCTCCTTCTCTATTAAAAAAAAATCGACAAACAAAACACCAACAAAAACCCCACCACTTTTTTGTGAAGAAATTCTACATGACTTGCCTGCATTCAGTAATTGGACCATTATTTTTTTCCTTTTTTAGGGCAGATCTGGCGCTGGCGTTTCTCTGCTCTGACCCACTGACGACCTCCGCTGTTGACCTCAAAGGACTACTTTCTCTTTTGGTAAGAGATAATTCAGTCTCCCTGGTATGCCTCCTGGGCACAGTCAAAATTATGTCTGGTGATTCTGCAGTGTGGACTACTGTCTGCTAAGGACTGAGCTAATACTGCGACGTTCAATTAATTCAGGACCTCGGGATGGCCTTGAACTGCCCTCCCCAACAGGGAACGGCTCCCGCCACGCGGCCGCCCCGTCCCCACGGAGCCCTCACCTCTAATAAACACTGCTCTTTAAACACAGGCAGCAGTGTTTGGAGGATATGTAAATGCATTAATTTTTCATAAAGCCAGTTAGTTAGTGCCCAGTACCCCCCGTCAGCTCCGCGGCGAAGGAGGAGGAACGCCTGGACACCGGGTAGCGATGCTTCCAGGAGGATTGCACAGCCCCAGAAAGTTTTAAATCAATAGCAATAGGTGAAATTTTCAGCCAAGAGCCAGGGCAGGAATTCAGTATTGGACTTCTACTTATTTACTGCCTCATCCAGACCTGCTGGTGATGGTTCTTGTAAAGATGCTCAGCGAGGTAAATAAAAGCGCGGTGCCCCGGCGCCTGGCTGTTATTACAGCACCGAGCGGAGGTGTACAGAGCGGGGAATAACTCTCCCAGGGATAAATTACATGTGATGAGGGCCAAAAGAATACAGCTCCTATTTCAGGAAGTCTTCCAGGCAAAAGCAGAGATTTGGCAGTTTTAGCGTTCCTTTCAAGACAATACACGTACACCAAAAACATTACTCTTCACAGAGTACCCCAGAGGCCTTTCCAATCATCTGGATGCTCGCAGTTATTCCATTCCCTCAAATTCAACACAGATCTTCTTTATTAATTTTAATTTGTCATCAATAACCTGACAGGCTCTCTTTCGGCAAGAAATACTGTATTAACTGTTTCACTGACTGTGGCAGCTATTAAAAATGTGATAATGATTAGCAGTAATGAGGTCAAATAGAATAATGTGAGTATAAGTTGCTACCAGCGAAATATATAACACAAGAGGATTTATTATGTTCACTTGCTGAAATGTAATTTAAAAACAGGATATTACCACCTGCTATGCTGGCTCATAGGGTTATCCAGATCATTTAAGCATTTCCTGCTAATATGTTTATTTGCTTCTGGCAGATATTACCATTACTGTATTTCAAATAAGTACACTTAAAACAAAGTTAATTGTTCCTATCTACTTAATATAAATAGGATTATGTGAAGCAATGATAAGAAGGCTAGCTGGTAAACCAAATTATTTGAGAATCAGCATCATTTAGGAAAAAAATGATGCAATAACATTGAGAGTTGTGGGCAATAAATCAGGCATGTGAAAAGCAGATCTCGGGGAAGGAAACTTTTTGTGGGTGCTACAGGGAGATGGGTGAGTGCTGTAAGAGCAGCACTGCTGACAAATGGCTCCTCAGAAGGGGAGAGCTGACAGTTTGTAACTATCAGGGCAAATTAAGTGAAACTTGGAAACTTGATCAGGATGAGAACCTGACAGATAATCTCATTACTCACCTGTATTCTCTTCAAAAGATTTCAGATTTTGATGTCCTCATATTACTTTCCAATTTGTTGATCTAAATAGAGGAATCCTTGGTTTTCACTGCAGTAGGAGAGGGATATGATAGGGACCTGGGTTAGGCTGCAGGTATGGTTGAGCTCCAAAAGCTCTGTCAGAATGGGAGGATAAGAGTTTAATACACACAAAAAGAGCTCATTCTCATCTAGCTGAGCTTTAATTTTGTGCAAAGATTAAGGAGTTTGGTGAAGTTCTCCTTCTGCTCACACTGTTTTAAATCCCCTGCACTAAGCCAGAATTCAACCTTAAACCTGGGCAATATGAAGCAAGATTTAGGCATCAGCACTGAGACTCTCACATGCTGGGGAGACAGCCTGGCACAACTGCATTCCTGCCAGAGCAAGGAGATAGCAGGAGGATTATTTCTTTTGGGATACAGGTAATGGCCACATGGTCTCCCCAGCTAATTCCTCCATAGCCAGGTTGGAGGAATGGGGTTTTTGGAAAATCTTTGTTGTCAGTTTTACACTACACTTTGTCTTTCTTGCATTTGGCTTTCCAATAGGATTTGTCATACAAATTATAAAATAGTGACAAATGAGCAAAAGCACTGGTCTAGAGGGATGTTCCAAGTCAAGGCAAAATAATCATCAGTAATATATATTTTAGAAACAAAACCATTAAGCACGTATACTTATTTATCCTATATTGAAACAGTTTTCTAATCTGCTGTGTATTATTTCATGTCATCTTACATATACCTGTTGAACAATTCCATATATAAAGTGGGATTTCTTGAGATTTACTTAACCTTTCCTTTTTAAAAAGCTTGCTTCAATAGATAGTGCCTTATTCCTAGCAAAGAAACAGTGGACTGCAGTTTGAAGGTAACTGTGAACAGGAAGCCCTGAGCTGTAATTAGTTTTAAGATAAAGATGTTCTCCACCTGCATCTTTCCAAACACCACTGACACATTCACTCTTCATCTTCACTGAAAAAACAAGACATGGAAAATTACAAAGAAGAGATACTCTATAGTTATATAAACAAAATATGTTGTCTGCAAAAAGAGGTGGAATAAAGATATCAGGATAAAGTTCCTCTCAGTGCAGAGCACAGGAGCTTCATCTGCCCTTTTCAGCATCTTCTTTCCAACACTATAAATGAAAGCATGAAGGTTATAGAATCCCAGACAGATTTTGGTTGGAAGGGACCTTAAAGATCATCTAATCCCAACCCCTGCCATGGGCAGGGACACCTCCCACAGCCCAGGTTGCTCCAAGCCCCATCCAACCTGGGCTGAGACACTGCCAGGGATGGGGCAGCCACAGCTTCTCTGGGAAACCTGGGCCAGGGGCTCAGCACCCTCACACCGAAGAATTTCTTCCTGATTTCTACCCTAATTCTGTTCTATCACTTCATTCCCTTGCACAAGTCTCTCTCCAGCTTTTCTGTACCCCCTTCAGGTACTGGAAGGCTTCTATGAGGGTTCTGAGCTTCAGTGACACTCAGGCTGCAGGAAGCCCTAGAAACCATGATCCCTCACCAGATCATTTCCATCCCATGACAATGCAGAGCTCCCCCCCCAAGATGTGATTTCTGCCCTGTAAGTACTGCAGAGCACAAGGCCCAGCCCAGAGACCCTCAAAGAGAGTGCACTGCTGATTATTGGCTGGGGTAATTGACCTGCTGGAAGACTTCCCTCATGCAAAGTCAGTGCTGAGAGTCACCTCTTTCCTCAGCTTGTTTTTGCACTTCCGAGGAGAAGAAAGAAACGGAGAAAAAAACAAACAAAAAAACCGAATTAAAAAAACCCAACACACAACAAAAAACCAAAAACCCAGGGAGATAGATCAGGGCTGTCCAAAAGTCAAGGAGGGGAGGGCAGAGGAACAAACCAGGCTGTGAGTTCTCTGCACCCCACGTGCCAGGTGTTGCTTTCCTGTGGCAAAACCACCCAGTGCACCCACGGTGCAGGGAGAAGTCATTAGAGGCTGCCAGGCTCCTGCAGCCCTACCCAGGCACCCATCAGCCCTCTGCCTTCCTGCTCCTCAGCTGGTGTCACTCCACCACTGACTTTACGTATCAGCTAAATCTGAATTGATGATGGGTACAGTGTTTGTAATCCTACATCAAGCAGAGCTCGTGTCTGGCGTTTATTTGTGCTATTGCTTTGGCAGCTTCTTCCAGAGCCTCCTCTCATCTGACATGTCAGGTCTACAATCAAAGAGGAGTAGTGAATTCACTTTTACAGTTAGGCAAGCTGAATGCTATTACCCGTGTATTTGTCACCAACCTGCAGATCCCAGCCTCTAATCTGCCATCTGGATGGATGCTACAAAGTTAAGAGCCAGGGACATGCATTTCTCAGTAACTACCTGCTGTCAGCTATTATTTTAAGGATCCTGTGATTTTCTTTTATTTTGACTAAAAAAAACAAGGCAGCTGCAGTAATAAAAAGGCATATCAACTAGTCACTTTCTGGCAGATTTGTCACTGGTGTGGATACAGTAGTGGTATTTTTTGTTAGCAAATGTATACAGCGGAATATAATATTGTAAATCTGTAGTGCGCTCTTCACAAAGGAAAAAAGAAAAAAAAAAATCCTTTTTAGAACCTTGTATACCAGTCAACAAAATAAAAAATGAAAACGTATTTGTTTTCACCTTATTGTACACATGTATTATATTTTTCTTTTACAATATTGTCCATTGTGTGCTACATACTTTGTAAATACTGTGTTTGGTTTTAAAAATCGTTGCTGTCCTCCCATTTTAGTACAGTTCTGATCCTGCATGCTCAGTTACTGCCCAAGTCCCAGGCTGTAAATATTTGCTGAGAAGAATTGGAGCTTTTATGTTTGGAGAATCTGGAGAATAAGATTAACTTTTCAATTAACAATTGAACAATTAACAATTTTCAAATTAATTTATTATAATAATGCTTTGAAAAAACACAGGCAAGAAATGCAATGATGGAAAAGTATACTGGACCAAATTAATCCCTTGTGTGACTCCATTTCAGTCAACATAGTTATATCAGGATAAAATGAAAATTAATTGTTATTAGTATGACTATGAAGCAACTGATGAGAATAGTATAAGAGAGCAAAAATGTCCCCCCAGCTCAGTTGCTGTGACAGTAGTCCCAGATGCAGAGGTTGGGACAGCTTCTTCAATCTGTTCTGGCATTCTAGAGCCCTGTGCCAGCAGAAAGTGGCCAAAAGCAGAGATCTGGCTTCTCGTGCAGGTCCCACCCCAGAAGAGGTGACCCACAACTATGCCAGGAAAATCCAGAGATGGAGATGACTGGAGCAAGGGGCTGGTCCTGACCAGCAAGGCTGATATTCCCAGTTCCAGCAGATGTAGCAGCTACGGCCTCCACCACCAGGGTGGCCTCAACCAACCTCCCCCCTGCTAATGCAGCCCAGGAATATTGGACAAGCAAATGCCAAAGCAAATTATAGAATTAATTACTCCCACATCTTCACCATACACCTCAGCCAGGCCTCTGGCCACTGCAGGAGCAGCTCCCATTTCCAGATATCAGACACCCGGGCAACAACAAAAGGAAAAGCCCCATTTCTTTCTCTTCTGTTTCTACAAGCCACAAGTGACTCTCCAACTATATTTCAGCAACTAAATGAAAAATAAGGTTTAAACTGAATCCTGATAGCAGTAGGATTACAGCTGAAACACTGAGAGCACTGTGTAAACATTGCTGGTAGTGGCTGTAAAGCTGAGTGCTCTGTAAGTCAATCTCCACTCAGATGTGCTCAGTTCAGTTGCAGTTAAGATGAACTCAACCATGAAGTCTTGTCAGACATACAGACTTCAGACAACTGGATTTATGTACGTGCAACCAAAGCCAAATGTCAGTCCCTCAACTCTGCATTTCTGAAGCGTGTGGCCACACAAGCACCAGGAGAGCTGGTCAAAGACCTCCAGAAGGTGCCTTTGGTAGGAAGAGCCTATCCTCCAAAAGAGACACTTTCTACCCCCACCAAAAGGGGTGGAAAACAGAAAAAAAGCCTGTTCACTTTTAAAATTTCATGGGAAACTGACATTTTCTTGGATCATAGGATTTTACCTTATTTTTCCAGAAAAGTATATCATCAAAATATCTTTTAAAATCATATATTGCTTTTAAAATAATATATATATTTTTAATGCTCTATTATACTACCTAGAGAGCAGACCAGCTTAAGACCTCTAACTTCATGTAAATGATGCGTGGTTCACTAGAGAAATAAGAGGCAGCTTATTTCCTTTTTCCTGAAAATACCATGTCTGTGCAGAGAGATTTTGGTAAAACATTGCAGTCAGAAAAAATCTTGATGGGTCATTTCACCTCATATTTGATATTTTGGGGTAAACGAGAGGATGTGGCAGTTTTGGGGGAGAAGGTAACCAGTGGGCTCACCTTTCTCCTGACATCCATCCACCTTGAGAATAAGACAGCAAGACTTGCTGAGAGGCTGGGCAGCAGCTTTGATCCTGGCTTTCCAAACTGCAGCCAGTTTATTCCAGGCAGGAGAGGAGCAATCTGCATGCTTTATTTATTCTTTTCAGAGCTGTCAAAAGATCACTCCTTTAGAGAGGGCAGGAGGGTTCAAATCCTTGCATGGGAAGTTAATCTTCAATATGAAAGAAAATGCAGGATTAGTTAGTATGAAATTCTGCTAATAGATTAAAAGACTCTCTCGCAACCTTTTAAGGTTATTTATTAGTAATTTATTAATACAGTTAGAACAAAAACGACTGTTGTTTTCAGAATTCATTTCTCAGGCTGCAGACTTATACCAGATGACACTCGGGCTCTGGCTCTTTGGGAATACACATCAAACCCTGGTTCATAATTTATGTAATGACATATACTTGGACACTGATTAGCTACCTTATCAGCCCTGTAATAAAGGAAGCATAACCCCTAGTTTATCATTCATTTATCTGAAGTCATTTTGAATAATATCACAAGATTGTAATGTAATCATTATGCTGTACAGCATGTGTGGGCCAGTACACTACACTGTCAGTGTCAGAGGACTGTCATAGTTCATACTACTTAATTTGCTCACTTCTTACACATTTATGAAATTGGAGTCAACAGTCTGGTGGAGCAGTAATACTCCGGGCAAGAGACTTACACAAATTGTTAATAGGGTGTTCAACAGGAGTGTGAAGGAGTATGAGAGGAGATGAAAATGGGTTTCGTGGTGGAATTGAATAGGTGGTTGAGGAGCAGGTTGAATTTCCCTCCATGTCCTCCATCCAATGAACCCACAGAGTTGGTTGTTGCTTTCTCTGGGTGTGAGAATGAGCTGCACAGATGTCCTGCATCTCACTGTCTCTGTGGAGGGCAGAAGGCAAGGGGAGCATGGGGACATCTTGGGAACTCAAGCAATTGTCCTTCTTCCTAGAGCTGCTTGGGGGTTTATAACCAGCTTCACTGGAGTTCATATCTTTATTTGGAGTCCAAATTTTTGGAAATGTCTTTAATTCAGGAAAAGGTTTCTAGCCCTTCTGGGCTGGGAGACAACTTTGAAAACATGAGCTGGTAGTGTCCAAAAGAGTGGGCAAAAAATATCCCTGTACATATATAAACATAGGTTGCTGCTGATGTCACGGAATTCAGTGCCAGCTTTCCAATTGTTGAGTATCTGAGTGGCACAAGAACCGTAAGATTACCACAAAACACAGGAGGAAAAAAGCAGGAAAAGGAGGCAGAAGTGAAACACCAGGAAAGTTGGCTCAGTACCTGCTCATCCCTGGCCCCCACCGTGAATACTCTGTATTCATGTCCCCTCAATGCTTAATTTTATGGCCTTGGCCTGATCTCTGCTGTCGCTGTCCTGCGGCAGGGTGTGAGGCGACAATAGATGGGAAGAGAAGCACAAACAGCATCTTAGTGCCCAAAGATGAGAAATGGAGGATTTGGGTGATCTTTGCTGCAGGGGGCCGGGGGCAGATGGAGGGGGCCCAGCGCTCCCTGGACGGGAACATCGCAGCCCCGCAGCCCTGATGGATGAGTGGGGCTGATGGATAGAAAAGCTGGTGACAAGTGGCACTGAGATAATGATTGCTGGGCAGCAGGAGCCATTAGGGTGTCATGGAAAAACCCCAAGATTAATGAACAGCACAAGTTGGATAAGTAATGAAAAAAAAGGGGAAGGGGATGGAAAGAGTAGCATAATGTTTATTTTAAGGCAGTTAATCAAAAGAAGCAAATAATTAAAGCTGCAGTGATTTCCTGACAGCAGCTTAATGAAATTATAACTGCAAAAAATAAAGTAGAAATAAAACAGTGCTGAGCATCAGTCTCCAGTGGGAAGGGTGGAAGTGCCCCTCCAGCCAGCCCCAGCAGAGCTATCGGGTGGCTGACGTGAGATGTCTTTTCCTTCTGTGACTGCCAAAGAGCTCGGGTGCCATGCTTTGGAGCACTGCTCTTCATCCATCAAACAGAAATAATTACCTCACGAATAAAGATTAAATGTTTACTGTAAAAACAATTAAATTTGTTTCTAGTAGTTTTTAATGCAAGACAGTAAAAGCAAATGATTTAATCATCAATCTTGCATCCAACACTTATTGGCCAGAAATGTAATTCTATTTAAAATTTTATTTCTGTTAGAATAAAAACAAATTCCACAGCGCCGCATTTCTCCGCAGATTTCTTGGCAATTGGTAACTCTTCAATAAATTTTGTCACCTGAGTTCAAAGTTGATGTTAAAAGAAATGGTGCTCAGCCCAGAGAGCAGGAAATTATCTTTGAACACCAAAGAGGGGACGGGGTGAGTGGGGGAGCAGGGGGCTCCCACACCCCAATCCCTGCGGCCATCCCGCCGTGAGCATCCGCTCCGTGGGCATCAGATGCATGATGAGGATCAAATGATATTAAATGGTCGTGATTGCATCAAACCTGGTCAGAAGCAGATGATCCAAAAAATATAAAAGGAGTGTGTGATGCCCTGCACAGCTGGAATAGCTACGTAACCACATGCAAAAATGGGACTAAACCTAAAACAGGGATTCTCAGCTGAGAGCCACATGGTGCATAAAACAAGCCAGGCCTCCTCTGAAAGGCTGAATATTTAAATATGAATGAAACCTAGGAAATTCTGATTCGTGGAAAAAAATGCTTAATATAGCAACAAACAATTCCCACTAAAAACAGATTTTATGATGTTCTTAAAAAAAATGAGTCAAATAAAATGACCATAATACAAAGAAAGCAATATGGGCAAAGCTGTCATAATCTGATACAAAATACTGCAAAATCCCAGATCACTACAATTTACAATTGCAATATGCCTAAACTACAATGCAACCTGGAGGTTTGCAAATTTCAGTGCAGACAGGAAAGCCAAAGCTGGGATATGAAATATTCCTTTCTGGTTTGTGCCATTGTTTACACCACTGTTAATGTTTTTACTTCCTAAATAAAGATGTCTTTGACAATTCTTGCTATAGCAATGAGTTAACAGCATCTGGTGCCACTCCTGTACTTCTGGTGTCACAATTAATTCACATAATACATTATATGAAGTGAACTTTTTTGCAACCTGCGACCAGTGCAAGTGCTTAACTGGGGAAGAGTTCAGCTTTCCTGCAAAGGGCATTTATTCCCTCAAGATACTAAAATAAAGCAGGTAAAGACATTCTGACTGGTTAAAAACTTTAAAGGCCTGCTCAAACACAGTTATATTAGAAAATATTTTGAATATTTCTGTATTAGACATTTTCATTGTATTACTCTTGAAGCACTTAAAGAGCAGTCTCTTTTTTTCCTGTGGATACTTGCAAAAAAGCAGTGTTTTAAGCATTTATCCACAACCACATTTGCTGTATTGCAAAATGAATAATGTAATATGTGATGTAAGTGCAGGAAGATGCAGCATTTATAAGATGGGATCTAGGCAAGGAACAGATATTAGACCACATAGTTTCAACATTTTTTTCCAAGGGCCTTTGAAAATGTTGTCAATACTGTCTGCCTGAGGGATGTAAGTGCTGCAAAGTACATATGCCTTCAGATTGCACCTTTGCCACCTTTCCCAATAAAATGCAGCTAAAATTTGAGAAACATGCTGAAACTTCAAATAATAATTCCTGTTGCACCACCCATCTGCACATCATACTCTGCTATGGAGAGGAAATGATGCTATTAAGTAACCTGGAATGGAGAGCTCTTGGAAGACATTTCTGGGGGGATTCAGGCACCTCCATCACCTTTGCCTGTCCCTAGCAGGGTGGGGGACAGTCCCCCCAGTGTCTCCTCCCCAGGACCAAGCACTGGAAAAGGATCCTAATCCTTTCTTGAGCCCCTTCCTTCCCTGGGATCTGATTACTTTCCTTCTCCCCCATGTATTCTATCGCCTTTCAAATTTAGTACTGAGTTTTTATTTATAATTTTCACTGGGGTTGAGCACCTGTGTTTTCAAACAGAATATAAAACAGATGCCAAATAATTACGACGCAGCATTCTTTCACAGGACTGAAGGCACATTGCTCGCACCTATTATTCTAATTTTGCTCCCTTCTCAGGTCATCCTTTAATTTAGGGATATTTTGTGCTTTCAGAAACTGCGACAAATGGGGGAAAAAACAAAAAAACCAATACCCTTGAAGTTTCTCCAGGATCTACTCATGTGCATATGGCACTCGGAGGGGAAGGAGGCAGCGATCTGCTTTGCTAATGCAAAATAAAAGGTAACAAGATGGTGTTAAAAGCATGGAGCAAACACTGAGTCAGCTTCCAGAGCCTGTCTGTAACTTTTTTTAACTTTTTTGCAATTTCAGCTACACACCTGAAATGCTGGTGGTTCAGAAAGGGCAGTCAAGTTGTGTTCCTGGCCCGGGTGGGGAAAAACAGTTGTTGCATTTTAAGAAGTAGGAAGGTGTAAATCACAACTGTTTAAAACAGACTTTGCCTGTGATTAATCTTTTCAGGGATGCTGTCAAGTCCTCAGGATTTTCATTACTGTAAAGTCAAATCTTTATTCATTAAGCATTCCAGCTGTATTGGCTTTTGCTGAAAGTTATACTCCTCAGTACCTGCTACTTACAACATACACCAAATACACCAAAACTTCCATCTAATTCCCCAATAGCAAGAAAACTTCTGCAATATCAGCCTCCCCACCCACTTCATTAATCTTTTTCCTCTGAAACTTTGCCAGGTTCCCTTTCTCTTGGCCCCGTGTCCCCCCAGCCACCCCAAGAGCTGCCACAAGGCTCTCTGAGCCTCTGGAGATCTGCTGGTGCAGGGACAGCTCTGTCCCAGTGCAGGGCAGCAACAAAGGTGGGATGGATGTGGGCACCTCAGCTGGTGCAGCATCCTCCTCCCGGCAGATGGTATGTGACAGTGGGGTGGCTCCACAGATCTGTCTCTGGAAGGGACTTCCCATCCAAACATCCCCCTGTTGGTGCATTCTGATGATAAATCTAGTTTTGATACTATGCTGAGATCTAGTTTCGTTAGAAATAATGAAAAAACTATTGATAATATATTCATTTATGTTCATATAAACTGTAATCTTCATAAGGTTCTGATACTAGGTAACTGTTGGTTACCAGCTTTAACCATCTCTCCAGTAGCTTTATTTTCCAGTAGCTGTGCAGGTGGTAAAAACAAACAAACAAATAGCAACAAAAATAAACAAAACCAAACAAAAAATCTTCCTCTGTTTACCTGAGTGTACAATTGATCATTTACCTTCTGTGACATCCATGATGCTTCTGGAAATGAGCTTCATGTGTTCTCACTCACTGTGGTGGGAGCAGGGAGCAGGTTCTGGAAGTGGACATGGTAGCACTGCAGTAAAGCTGCTAATTTAGGCCAGAACCAGAACCAGAACCAGAACTAGAACAGGTAGCTATTTGCTATTAGTGATTGCAGGACATGTCCTGCACAGTGCTGCAGCTGCAGACCCAGAAAAGAGCCTGATAAGCAAAACCTGTTCTCACTCACCTGCTAGTGCTCTAAAACTGAAATCTTTCTCCAAACCCAGAAGAGAATCACAGTCCTGCTGCTGCCTGAACTACAGACAACTTCATCCTATCTGCACCAGCACAGTGTGAAAAATGCTTACATTGTGCTACATCTATCACATAATTAATCCCAATATTACTACACAAAATCTCATGTGTGATAATATTTTCCAGAAATGTTATGTTACAGAAAGGTCAAATATCATATAATTTTTCTGCTGGATCCTCCTTGGAGCCATGTTTACCCTAAGATATTAGGTTCCAGAAGGTAAAAGGAACAATAGCATTTGGTAGTCCACTGCATGTGGGTCGATTAAATGCCAGGCACATGCCTGCCAGGCAGCTGCAGCTGCTGGTTTTGGTGGTGGCACATGTTGGAGACAATCTTTTGTATCTTTTATAGTGTGCGTGTATATATACATATACATATATAAATATACATCTACACATATGAGAGCTACACCCCGGCAGATCCAGCCCTGAGGGTGGGGCAGTATTACTCCACATTTTGCTAAACATTTTTGTCCCAGGCATTGAGTCTCTGCAGTCCTGAGCTTCACCATCATTTTGGTTGGGGATCTTTCTTTCCAAGAAAAGGTTCAGCAGTGGGGATCCAGAGGAGGGAAATATTCTGAAGAGGTGTCACCCTCTTGGTATCATCTTTAACTCCATGGTGAAAACTTACATACCAGGCTTCATGACACTGGGATTTGTTTCCTGTTTAAAAAGAAAACCCAAATGAAACCAGTTTGACCAAGTCTTCCTCCAAATAAAAACAGTCAAGAAGGGATGATAATTAATCATGTTCCTACCTAGAAAGGTTGGACCAGGTGATTCTTGAGGTCCCTCCCAACCTGGCATTTCCCCTCTCAGGAACCTGGTCCCCCCATGAGAGCAGAGATGCAGAGCAGTTCCTTTGGTTGGGAACCTTCACACAGTGGGCTTGATCAACCATTCCTATTCACTCCTCTGTCACAACAAAAAAGCAAACTGAGCAAAGTAAAGCCCCTTTTCTAAAAACCAATATTTTGTGGATCCAAACCTACCGAAACAGAGGCAGTGTCCTGAATTTCAGGGGCCTTTTGCCCAGGTGCTGCAGGTCAGTGATAGGAAGGATCTAAAATAAATCTCTCCCTTGCTTGTGTGCTAACATTAAGGTGCTGTCAAACCATGAGGATGTCCTTTACAGTTCAGTCTTGCTTTGTCTTTCTTGAGCACACAGAGTTCTGTTAACTCTGCCTTTGGCTGAGTGTTTTGGGTTTGGTTTGGTTTGGTTTGGTTTAGTTTTTGTTTAGTTTTTACTTCTTTCATTATTTCAAGTGCCTTTGACAGTTATTTTCCCTTTGCTTAATTCAATCAGCTATTGATAAAATCCAAACTGAGCTGCTGAGTCCTTAAAAAGATGCTGGTTTTTTTCTCTTCTTTAAAAAGTACTACTGCCCGTATTTACTCTGAACCATCTGTTACAAGTCTAATTAAAATATATTTGTAATGAGCTTATTAGTGCACAGAATATGTCCTGAACAGGATGTCAGTCAAGAAAGGATTGTTTTGATAGGTAATATACCTTAAACTCCTATTAGTTTAACAAAATAATGCATTGGTATTTTCATCCTGTACAAAAGCAAATTCAGAGAGGGCAAGCATTCACATAGGTTTTGTAATAATTTCCTCTTCAAATATGTTGCTGCTCCTTTCTAATAGAGAGTCAGATGGCCTCTTATAATTGCAGTATCAAATCTTTGCCTCAGTTTTCAACTGCAGGTGATTTCAAATGATTAAAGATGCACAACAGGGAATAAACAAAAATGCTTACATGCAATTATTTTTAATTAGTATTTGGCTATAAAGTGTGAGCCTTCATAAAAAAGTCTGTTATTCACATAAACATCTGTTACCATACACACAAGGAAACACACTGTAAGTCTGTCATCACATCACCAAAACAGAAAATACTAAGGAAGGCTGGACAGGAAAGCCAACACTTTGAGTTTTTAAACAAAAGATACAAGCATAACTGCCAAAACAGACACTGCACCACACCTTTCAATTAGCGTAGTTCACAATCAAAGGAAGAGCTATTACCAATGGAATTATACTTGAAAATGTTAAAATAGATGGAATTATTCTTTGGAAACAATGGAATCTGTAAGCACAAGACGATTTGAAACTCTTTACTAATTTTGCACCAGCGAACATAATCAGAACGCTTCCTGTTTGCACGGTATCTCTGGGTGCTCTTCTGACAACTTTTTAAATCTTATTTTTGTTCATTATTGAAGCTTTCTCCAAAAAAAAAGTCAAAACAAAACAAAACCAAAAAACCAAATAAAAAAACCTCCAAACCTCAAAACGTCTGCGGTGGCATTAGCACATAAATAAACCTGCAGTGTTCAGTTCCTGCCTCATGTCACAGAACCCGACTCAGGGACATTGACATATTTTAAGCAAGCATGCGACAAACAGCAAAGTAAGAGAGATATACAGAGTGATATAAATTAATACCACAATAATTGATAGGTGGAGATAAGGTTGCTCTGCGGAATACTGAGAATAAAATGAAGAGGAGGTGTGAGAGTACCTTGCCCATGAATTACTGAATCGGTGGGAATTGCTGAGCTCCACTGCCAGGATGCTCTTGGAAATTCTTTGCTGCTGTAACACCTCCAGCAACCAAACTTAACACCTTACTTCCACCCACGGAGGAATCTGCAGCATCAGCCACGTGATTTAAGAGCCCGAGCAACTCGGCTTAATTTGCATGAAGATAAAATCAATAGTTTAATTAAGGAGCACACACGCCAGTATCTGCCGGTTGTGCCTCCGCGTTATCTGTATTCAGATCTGAGGTAGGAAAAAAAATCCCTGCACCTCAATTGTGGCTCTGCTGGGACCAATAAGTAATGGTTACAGCAAAGCCAACCTGGGGGTGCTGATCATCAGAAACATGGACAGAGACACCACATGTAATCCTGACCCAGCACCTTGACCCATTAATTGTGGGCACAAATCTTTCTGCATATCCTGAGAGAGCTCATGTGTCTTAAAATCCTCCCTTCATGAGCTGTTAATGAACGTCCTTTGGGTCCAGCTTCCTATTCTAACCTGTACATCTTGGCCCAGAGAGAAGTCAAAAGTACCCTCAGAGTTTATAATGGCAAAGATGACCCTCTGCTGGAAAGCAGATCCGAATCTTTTCCAGCTCCCTTTGATTTACAAGCCTTCTCTTGCATATCAGCATTTCATATATCTTCCAAAGTGTCAGAAATATGAAAGTCATACATTACATGCAAAGAATGGCCCTGTTCATTACTATCATTTTATTTATTTAACAAATACGGTATTTAATCAGAAGAAACTGACAGCTACAATTCTTTATTGCAATCATGCAACAGAACAATAAATAAACATTGCACATTAAGTAGTGGGTAGAAGGATAACTGAAAACATCCCATATAAAAAAAAATTCTTCCTAAGAATTCCTCACTAACAGACAGTATTTGTAAATCTATTGACAAAGAGCTCCAAAAAGATGGAGCAGTAAATTAAACACGTTAGGCCAGACAAGGTAGATTTTGCATTCAGACAAACAAATTAATTTCTGGGTTGACTCCAGAACAGAACTGCTGCTTCCAGTCGGCTTTGAGCCAACACAAGAACAGGTTACCCTCCCACTCATAAACACCAAAAGCCACATGAAAGCCTGATCTGCCTTTTAGTGATCACCAGTTTTCCATATCACAAAATGCAAATCACCACTTCATCTTTCACATCCCTGACACAGAGTGGGCACATTGCAACCATCCCTCACCAACTCCCACTTCTCCCCCTTGGAGCAGGGGACCCTCCCAGGAGAAGCTGGACCAGGTTCTGGCCTGCAGACCTTGACTACTTCTTCATTTCCTTCTCTTCTGCTTAAATGGCATTCTGTTCTCTGCTTTGCATGTCCCAGCTTCATTGCAGAAAAGCAAAGAAAATGTATCTCTGCCTCAGAAGCTTCAGTTTTCCTGTTTCCTCCCTGGCTTTCTGCGAGGACAAGGCGAGCAGGGTGAGCTGTAAGACACCTCTCCTTTCCTAACTTCAGTGAGAGTTTTGCAGGAGTTAGTGGAGCAGGAGTGTGTCTCAGCAACTGACAAAGGGCTGGGCCTCAGAGAAGAAATAACCATTTTCCTCCTGAAATTTGCTGCAGTGCCATAGCAGAGTGATGCCACCCTCCCCTGCATAGGGCTGCCCAGGCTGAGAATAAAGTCAGCACTTTTCTTTCTCTTCTCATTCACTCTCTCCTCTGGTTTAAAAGCACCTATCATCCAGCTCGGATTGCCAACACTGAGGGAAGAAGTTTTAACTCCTCACCCCTTAAGGCAAACTCAGAAGGAAAAGATAAGCAGATCCATCCAGACATCCCAGCAGCACCTGGCTGGGAGGTTTGCAGGACCTGGGGACAGCAGGGACCCACCAGCAGCAGCCTACAGAGCCAGGCAGGATCCCCACCCTCTGCCCCTCTCCAAGGACAGTAGTTTTGAACATAAAGGAGCTCTTCATCACCAGTGAGGCCAAAGCACATGGCAGCTTCTGACACCCAGCACAGAGCAGGGGGACAAGGGGCTGCTCAAGAGAGGGCTATTTCCATGCCTCCTGCATTCTCCTGCCTCAGAGTCAGTATGTCCAAAGGCTCAGATTTCATCTGTCTGCCCACAGTCAGGTGTGAATGAACACATCTCAGTCTGAACCCACTGAACTGCACCTAAAAGAGTCAAGGGACAAAGGAGCCACAGACACAGCAACTGAAGAGGGAGAAAGTGCACCGGTTCCTCAAAAAGCTTTGATGGCTCCACATATTGTACTTTCAAGAGGCATGATTACCAAAAGGAAAATGCTAAAGCTGTTTAATTATTTATGTGGGTTAATTCTGAAGTTTTGTCTACTCACCCACCATTTATTTATTTTTCCAAAAGAAGTTGATGGTAGTGACAAAGTGTATTAAAGCAATGTATCCAGGAAGGTTAAACCTCCAGCACAGCCTGCTTGAAGGAGCTAAGCTGAAGCTTTAAAAGATGGCTCACTGCAGTCAGTAGGAACTCGATGCCTTCTATGAATGAGACACTTCAAAAGCATTTATAAGTACTAATTAATTCAAGTCCTAGAGATAAACAAAGCAGTGAGTACCAATTGTTCCTGCAACAACGTCAGCTTATTGTGAGGACTTCAAGTGGGTGTCACATCTTTGAAGAAGGAATTTCAGTTCTTGACTTTATAAATTAATCTGTCTCCAGAAGCCTCTTATTCCTCTAACATACAACTTAAAAACAGGATGTATTTGGGACTTGCCCATTGAGGGAAACATGAAATAATGCTACAATACTCGGTGTCTAGTATTGTGCCAAAAAATCTCCTGTATCTTTGTGAAGTCCAACTCAGAACCAGCTGATTCCTTGAGACTCAAATGCCACTTCAACAACAAGTACTATCTCATTTCCACCATCATAGTGGAAAATTCCAACTCCAAAAAGACTGGCAGCCCCAGAAGGCAAATACAAAGAATCCCAGTTTGTGGTTTTTGCTTGTTGTACTTTTGTTTGTTTGTTTTAGGTTGGGTTGTTGTTTTTTTTAAATCTCATTATTCCAAAGCAGCTAGCTTGATGGGTGGGAGAGGGGGCCCTTCATCAAGCACTTTGTTAATTATAAGCATCCCTTGGGTTTATTTTAAGCTTTACCCAAAGTTTTGCATTGGGCTGCCCCAGGTGCTAGCAAATGTAAGTGCTCCAAAGCAATACATACAGTGGGGAAAGACTAATAAGAGCCTTTTATTTGCTGAGGGAATACTTTGGAAAGACAGTCAAGTTTTGACACATTGATGAGGAAACACAGTAAATATACTCCTGGAAAAATAAGGAATTACACATGCAGTGTCCAGGCCAGTGGCAGTATTTCAGAAATCAGAACAAGCTGACAGCTGCCCTCCCTTTTTTTTTAACCTTTATTTTAACCAGTCAAAGCAACAAATATCCTGGTTGAAGACCTCTTCTGAATGTCAGAGGTTTAATTTTTCTCTTAGAACTGGGGGAGTCTTAAAGAATGACCCTTTCTGTTCCCATTTTTCTGATTATCTGCCATAACATTTCCCAGAATTAAGTAGAACCTCCCCTACACTTTGTAGCCAGCAGGAGATGGAGAATTTCTTCCTTTTCCAGCACAGGGCCTTCACATCAGGATCTCTAAGAAGAGTTTTATTTAAATGTTTCAGCAAGAAGACTTGTTGAGCCTATTTTTTTTCCTGCCAGGTCTATCTCCATGTCCCCTGGTTTCCCGTTTCCTTCTGCTGGCCAGGATCCACAGGAGATGACATCTCATCACTGCTGTGCTAACACCACAGAGCTGTAAAATCATCCCCTGCCTGCTCGTAGGCACCTCGGTGTGTTTCTTGCAATAGGAAACAGTTACATAGTTTAGAAACTCCTTTTTTTTATGAGCATTTTCTATATTTCTGCTAATCACTAGTGAACCAGCCAAGCTCAGCTGCTTTTGCACAACCAGGCTGGATTGTTTGCAGGGATAGGGACTGGTCCTCATAGTTTTATTTGAAGAGTTCAGGCTAATTTACTAGGAAAACCTCTGAATTATCACTGTGCTGAGCATAATAAATCATTAGCAGCCAAAATCTCCCCTTCATTCTGGCAAACAGAAATATTTATATGGATGCCAAAGTAGTACAGGAACCATCTGTACCCCAGGGGGGATGTTTGCTCCATCTCAGACAGAACGGGGTTGGGAAATGTTTGGTAATTTCCTTATTCTGCTGCTACATACTGCATTCACATGCATCTGCTGTGTGCAGAGTAAAAGAAATGTTTACAGTGTTACTAATGCAATTTTTTTTGTTGTTGTTGTTATTTTCAGTCTCTTTCTGTATAATTTTCAACACAAACCAGAGTAGCATATGGGTCTCAGGTTTAAAATTTCCCCTTCATTTATTTGTTTAAGGCTTCCAGGTTCACTGTTGTCAGATTTCATATAACCCTATCGTAGCTGTGAATATTTTCTCTGCAAAGCTGAGAAGAATGTGGTGGAAAGTACTTCATGTCTACTGAGGATCTTCTTCTAGTGGAAAGGAGATCCATGAACTTCACCCCTTTCTATCGTCACAGGCTAGAAATAAATATGCTTTTAGCCATCCCATTTGTGCCTCAACCTTTCAGCACCCTTGCCACTTATCACATTTTTCAAGGTCACCCACTAACACCTTCTCCCCAGTTGCCAAATCGATACAAGCAACATCACACTTCCCATAAAAAGAGTTCTGCTTAAATCCAAGACCCATAGATAAAAAACAAAAAACATCAAAAAACCCAATGGAAAAAAAAAACAACCAACCCCCCAAAAACCCACCCCAACCTACCCTGCAACAACTCAGATGTCTCTTTAGTAGGAGCCAAACAGCCCAGGACATCTTCCATTAAAAATAATGGGTTTACACAGTTCACTTTGAGCACAAGAACAGACATTCAGGACATCCCTTTGCCACCCAGTTAAGTAAATTGGTTACTTCTAAGCTGGATAGCAAGTTAAGCACATGGCCAAGCATGGGATGACTGGATTAGTCATCATTAGTTTAGAGAGGGGAAAAACAATCCCCTGGTGGCATTTGGGAATGCCCCATTGCCGTGTGGTGTGTTTCAGCTCTGTGGTTTGTGCCACGGAGGGGGCAGTTCCCACTCTCAGTCCCCCTTCCAGTGTTCCCTTCCCATGCAATGGGTCCCAGAACCAGGAGGAGTCTCTAAAAGGGACTCAGAACGAAATCAAATGTTATTTACATATAATAAACTTCTCCAGACTGCCAGCTTGCCAGAATGGGTTATTTACTGAAGCCTTGTTGTTGCACCGCGTGGTTCTGCTGCGCGCTGTTGTAAGAACCATGATGATTGCAACCCATTAGTAACTGTCACAAGAGAACTCCTGCCACAAAGGAAAGGAGACAGGAAAAAATACCTACTACCCAGAAACTGGAAATTGGATTCAGGAGACATATTTATTCTGAATGCTGAGCCTGGTTTGTGGCAGCCCACTTAGCTGGTCTGTTCTACCCCTCCCACTTTGGAGAAGTTCATGAATAGTGGTTTTTTCCCCTCTGTAAATGTCATTTTTATCATCAGATGCAAGTGGCCAAGTGCAAAACTAAGGCTGTTAACTTCTCCTATGGAACAATCCCAGGATCCACCCGAGGAGCCATTCACCTGCCAGTGACACTTGGATCTCCTGAGGAGTGGGGAGGCAGAACCTTTCACACCAGAAAGAGCCTTTCAGTAGGAGCGAGGATTAATTTCATGGAAAGAGCAGGGGGAATGTGGGGATAAAAGCACAAGGAGGAATTCCAGGAATGCCATGTCTGCAGCAGTCAAGCCTGTGTCTTTGGAAGAGTCCAGAGTGCTGCTCAAGATGAGCTCTCCATGAAAACCCCAGGACATCTCCTCCCGCACAGCTCAGGGGCTGCTGCCCTTCCCACCGCCCTAAGGAGAGCTCCTGCCCTGCCCAGCACACACAGAAAGGGGGGGATGGCTGACTTTGGGCTGAGATTCTTAACTTTGTGGAATAGTTCTGTGCAGTAAAAATTCAGATCCCCTCTTCCAGGCAGCAGCTGTTGAAACAAAAGCTTTACAATGTCATCTCCTTGTTCAAGAATTCTCTCCCTTCCAATGTTGCAATTTACCAAGGAATCAAACTAGCACTTAAGTATGAGAATAACTGCAGATCTTGCTTTTGTCTCCAGCCAACTAATATCCTAAGCCCTGCTATGACATTTCATAAATATTCAAAAAATGCTTGTGAATACCATAATTTCTCCAGGTCTCACAAATGAGGAATTATCCAAGTAATGGATTATGAATGGAGGAGTAATATATGGAAACATTACCCACCCAAAACGTATTAGAGCTCCCAAAGACTCAACATGAAACAAAATGTGTTGGAGATTTAACAAAATAAAGCTGTCTCCTGAGACTCAGCCTGACTAATTCCCATAAAAAACTCCAGAAAGGTGAAAATAAATATAGATACTGTTTATCAGCAGCTGAAAAGTGCACTTGGGAAGATCTAACAAATACAAAACCCCAATAATCCTACTATAAGCTTTGCAAGTTTAAACTGATATCTTGAAGCTTGAAAATCAATCCAAGACTTAAAATATTGGGTGGATTTAGCAAGGTGTGCCTTTCTCCTCACCAACCCCATGATCCACAATCATGTCTCTATTTTGTCTCTATAAATTAAATTTCAAAAATATGTTAATACATTTAACATGGCTATTTTTTGAAGGAAAGTGTTTGAGCAAAATGAAAGGCTCTGACGAGTTGCTTACTAAGCCCAGGGTCACTGTGCCCATGCCTAAAATCTCTGTGAAAGAAACTCATGCCAACTTTATAGAGATGCTGGCAGTCAGATTTAAAAGCCATTGCTCAATTGATGCCTCTGCTCCTGTCAGCTTGCCAGACCCTTCAACCATTTCTTACTTAAGTATCCCTTACTCATGTGAGTGGGACAGAAGTAAAGATTACTCATCTGAGAAGGAGTTGCAAAACTGCATTTTAAGGTTGCTGCCCCAGAGCCAGCCATTGTATCAGGGCTGGGCCTGCCTATCTTCTGGGAAAGAAAGTTCTAAGAACTATTTCTTAAACTAAGTTACGAAGTTACAGTTCCCTGCCCTTGGTTTTTTGTTTCTTTTCCCTTTGTTGTTTTTTCTTTTTTTTTTTTTTTTTTTTTTTTTTTTGGAAGTTGCAAACAATCAAAGAAAGGCTGGAACACTGGAACAACAATGGGGTTTCTTTTTTGTATCATATCTTTAACTTATAGGAAACTTGCTTCTTGGCCAAAACTGGGTTGGCTTGGAGCCAGGATGGATGTCTCCATTCTCATCCTTTCCCGTATGCATTCAATGAGCAAAATAAAATGTTGTTTTGGTTTGGTTTGGTTTGGTTTTTTCTAAGTGAAGCAAAGCAGAGGCTGAGAAGGATGGGTTCCTAATTGCTCCTGGGGGGCCTCCATCACCAATAAAAGTTTACCAAGGCCATGGAAACAAACAGAAGGGCTTAGTGGCTTCAACCAGCCCTGGCTTGGGGTCTTGCAGGTTAAACTTAATCAATCATAAATGTTCTCAGTACTATCTTTTCCCTGACTTTATTAAAAATGGTTAGATGGTAAAGCTGAGTCATTCAGCGTCAGTGGGAAGATAGGGAAGGTGAAACTGCACCTCTTGTGCTGTTCAGGTGGGGACACGGAGCTGTTGGAGTGTGCCCAAAGGAGCATGAAGATGCCCGGGAGCCAGGCTGGGAGACTTCCTTAGAGCACCTTCCAGTGCCTGAAGGGGCCCCAGGAAAGCTGGGGAGGGACTTGGGACAAGGGCCTGGAGGGATGGAACAATTTCATGTTGAAAGAGGGAAGATTGAGATTGGATGTTAGGAAGAAATTCTTTGCTGTGAGGGTGGTGGGACCCTGGCCCAGGTTGCCCAGAGAAGCTGTGGCTGCCCCAGGTTTGGTCCTTTCCAAACCAACCCATGCTGTAGTTCTGTGAATCAAAAGGTGCCTTGCCCAGCATTGTGTGAAATTTCAGCAGAGCCTCAGAGCAGGCTTTGGGGCCCCCAGTCCTGGGACAAAGTTTGTCTGAGGTTTGCAACTGCCTTTAGTGGGAGCAAGGCTTGGTCCTCTAAGTAGGTGCTACATTTATGTGCAATGATGAGCCAAAATGTAGGGAAAAACACAGCCAACTCCTTTGCTATTTTTGATGACACAACAAAGTCTGATTTTCATTAAGTTTTGCACGTATATATCAGGGGTCCTCCTAGGGACTAAGGAATGAATGCACTTTGTTTGAACTCTATAGTTATTATATACTGGATTTTATTGATTTTTTTTTTTTGCCTGTAATTCTCAATATAGTTCTATTGTGTTCATGGAAAAATACTTATTTTTAGTCGTACAATTTTCCAATATACTTGTTTTCACCATAGTTGTTTTCCTTCTATTACAAATGCTGTGTGATTACTGGTTACATCTTCCCAGCTTTCTAAAAAAAAAATTACAAAAATGTGGCATGTAAGATGAGTGATTTTAGTCATCTTGAAAAGGCAAAATGAAAACAAAGCACGGGTCAGTGTATGTAGCAAGCTCTCCGATGTATATTTAGTTTCCAATGGTGCCCTGCCCACAGTTCTGGAAGGAAAAGTTGCCCGTGAAGTAAATATACACCCTGGAGAGAAGTTAGCCTTTCTGTTTCAAGCTGGTGAGAAAAATAAATTAGGAGACCAACTTTCCACCTGAAATATCACTTCATCCCACACCCGCGGGTGGTCCCACTGCCCCAAGGGCTTTATTTGTCAGAGCAGCACAGGCATGGGAAGGGCTGGCAGTGAGGCCCCAGATGGGCATCTCCCAGCATGGGGACCTTCAGCTGGCACTGAGTGAGGGGGAAAACCTGGCCCTGCCCTCAGGCTGGGCTGGGAACCCTTGGGCATCCTTCCCATCTCAACCAAACCACCACTGAAGTCGAGCTGGATGCTGGCCCCCCAAAGCTGCAGCCCCACAGCTCAGCCAGGCTGGTGGCTTCTGCAGATCCTCAGGGGTGCCCTACAGCCACCTGGGGCTCCTGGGGAATCTCCTCCAACATGGCTCAGCTCTGCTCCTGCCAAAGCTTTGGGCCATTTGGGGAAACCCCCGTGGGAGCAAGGAGGGAGGCTGGAGGTGTGAGTGGCTGGGGGGATGCACGAGGGAGTCACAGCAGGGATGGAAAAGCTGGAACTGGTACTGGGGAGAGTGTGGGGCCATCAGGGAGCCATCTGGGAAAAATCATTTTATTTATAACTTAAGTAATAGCACAAGCCACACAGCAAATCGATTTGCTTTTGGATTCCAGCTATTGTCTGATTGCCCAGACAAACAGCATCCAGTTTAAGTGGAGTCCACAGCAGTAATAACAAAGAAGGAACACAAATTTTAATTATATTTCTAGAAGTCTGTATAAGTATTGCAGAACCACATAAAAATGATTTTTGTTTTTTTTTTTTTTACTAACTTGCAGTTGAAAACGTGTCATTAAAAGCTATGAGTCTGATTTTCTGCTCTGCTGGTCAGGATATTAACCAAAATGATAAAGTATCCACTCTTTGAAGGGGGAAAAAGTAGAGGGAAATAAATGGTGAAGATTTCATGCTGGAGGTATTGTGAGAATGATACAAAAATGAGAAACCTCACCACCCTTCACTTGTTGGTCCTCTTGTGCAAGAGTAAGAAGTAGAAAGAGAGCAGAGAGTGAAAAGTGCACCAGAACCAAGCCAGAAAAGCAAAAACCATGGTGAGCATGTTGGAAGCCCACCTGACACTTTGGTTCTGGGCAGGCAGAGCCCCTCAGCCTCCAGCACTGTGCATGGGCTGCGTGTCTGACAGGAGATGTCAGGACATGGGCTCTCATCTCACCAATGATTCAAATTAATTTCTGCTCTCCTCTGCTTGCATCTTCCCTAATTCAGCAAGCTTGACTTCATCCCCGCTGCAACTTACATTTATTTGTAATCTCACTGCTTACACTCCACTGAACAATAAAAGAACAATAAACTTAATAAAAAGCCCAAGTGATTGGAAATAGCTCTGGGAATGGCAGTCCAGTATGAAAGCTATAAATTTACTTGTATACTCATGACATTGTCAGCTAATTTTTATGAAAAGCCCATCACAGAACATTGCACCAAAACACTGTGATCACTCGTATGTCACCCATCAGACTTCCCCTGATAACAAAACAGAAAATGCATCATAAAATGATACTTCAAACTACAAATTCATCTTGAAATGCTCACTGTATACAGTAACAATTCTTTCCTGACCTTGTCTTGCACCTGAACCTTAAATTAATCATTCTTCTATAACATTAAAGAATACCCAGTGGTACTTTTTATTGAATTTAAAAGCTAAAACTTCAGCTAATAATAGCATGATTGTTTTGGTTAATATTTCCCTATTCAAATCCAGAGCTCAAGACGTTGTGCAGCGTAAAGCAAGCAATAAGGGGCTGGGAAATAAGATTAAAAATATTTTTTGTACTCGGATCAAAAGTATTGACTGATATTTAAAGGCTGAACCAAAGCTCTCCGAAGTCAAAGGAAAATGCCTATTTATTTTGAATGTTTTTTGTTCAAGCCCTTAAGACCTAATTCTGAAAAATGCCAAGTATCTCAAAGCTACACAGGGGCTAAGGATATCAAGAATTCACAAGACTAAATCCTGTCAAATACACGGTGTTATCCTGACTTAGCCTAAGATATTCAGTTGGATTAATTAGGCAAGAGATGGCCAGTGCTGTCCCATCACTCTCCTCATGGCTATGATGATGGTGTCAGGAACAGGACAGGTAGGGCTCTAGGGGAGATGTATATTTGAAGTGCCAGTTTCCTTGTGTCCACCAAGGAGTTTTTAACAAAGCAAAGTGCAAGTGGTTTGTGCTGAACAGGTCACAGAAGGTTATCCTTGCTGGAAAGGCTGGAGACAGACCTCCCCATTTCTCAGAGGACCTCTCCCTCTGCCTTCTGAGAAGAGCCCTGGTTGTCAAGCTCTGCAGGGTTAGACCCTGCAGGTGGGACCACCTCATCCCCAGCCAGGCTCAGCAGCAGCAGCATCCCCCTGCCCTCTCCAGAAACGTGGCCAAAAGTCCTCTCTGGAGATGCCAATGTCTCCTCACTGCCTGCAAAGGGAACTTAGTGCTGTGAGCTGGCACTTGGTACCTCACTTCGTGGCTGCAGAGAGATGAGAGGAATTCCATTCTTCTTGCCCCTTTTAATTACCTTCTGCCTCCCATAAAACTGACCAAGGTGGGGGAGATGGTTGCCAGTGGCCTCTGTCAGCCGTGGAGCAGCCTGCTGGGGGTACAGTGACAAACTCCAAGAGAAGTTTGGATTTAAAACAGGGGCTGTTAATGAGAGGCAGGACCCAAAGTGAGAACAGGTGACCAAATCTGACCCTGAATTGCTAAGCACCGTTTTACATCTCAGAAAATATCCCACCTGACAGAGCTGCCAAAGACAAGGGCAAGTGAATTTTGTAAGAGTTGGTTTTATTGTGCTGGTAGCAGAGGAGGAAAAAAAAAACTTTTACAAAGAAAAGAAACTTGATATGGTATTGAAGATGTTTATTTCTTTTATCATATTATGTATGAATCTTTTATAAGTTTTCAGTGAACTATATTAATTAAAAATTAGTTCTGGGAATATTTTGCTTGTAGCCTAATAAGCTATTACGTCAATACAGATTTTCATAGACTATTTTAAATTTGAAATAAAGGGGTCTCCTGAGTATGGCAATGGAACAAAAATGTAACAACAACAAAAAGTAGAATGCTTAACACTTCTTACTTGTTAAGGATCGGAGTGCAGGTCTTACTCGTCTTTCTAAGTAATTTTTCTGAGTTCCTTACAAAATGTTTAATTATTAGAAGTTTTATGGATTCAGAGCCTGTAACGAGCTTGGTTATTCTTATTATGAAATTCTGCATTTTGGCCTTTGTTGGGATCCAGCCCAATGCTTCCATGCAATAGGGCAAGACTTTGCCACCAGTGGTCCAGAAGGAATGAACAGAAGGAGTTGTTTCAACGACAGTTTTACAGAAATGAGTTTTTCCTTTGTCCTTCTGTGATCACAATGAAACAGGAACTTTGACATTTAAAAACCCCCACATATGGCTACAGCCATACACTTGATCACATCCCTCTGCAGGATCAGGGCCTGGAATTCTGGCAGTTTTCAGCTACAGTATTTGCAGCTGACCCATTGTACCATTCCCATGCTTCAAAAAACCTCAAATATAAATTTCACCAGAGGTTTTAAGATGGTCCCATACCTACCTCTTAATTTAATGTTACTTTTGTGGCCAGAGAGTGAAACCAAAAAAAAGGGCTTTGTCTTCTGGAAAATTACCCTTAATTTGATAAGTGCTAGCAAGTTGATGTTCCTTCAAGGACTGTAAATATGGTTCTTCCTAGCTGTTTGCTGCCTAATTTGATTTAATTTTTAAGGGTTTTTTCCCATTCAGCTAATTTTTTTCATGTAGCAGCTTTCTGGAAACACATCAAGTAGAAACCTAAGCTGAACAAATGCTTCACCCATGGCAAAGACTTCTTGCTCCATCACCTTGAAGGTAACTAAGGGCCTGAGGATGTCCTTTTTTCTCCCATCTATGGGCAGACACACTGAAAAACCCAATTGCTACGGCCATGCTTGCTCCAGAGTCACAAGAACAAAACCACAGCAGTGGGGTGAAGGATTTCCATCAGCTTGGAATCTCCAGCCCAGTGAGGCAGCTGCCAGCCTTCCCAAATCCAGACCTTGGGCCACCACTCCAGCACTGCCCATCCCTCCAGACAGTTGTTGATACTGCTCTAAAACACCATAATTAATTATAATTATTTATCTGCACAATAAGTAAAGTATTCTACTGCTCGTTGATTTAACCTGACTCAGTAACCAAAGCAAACAGCAGTTAATTGATTTGCTCAGGTTCCCAGCAGCATCACAAGACACTGAGTGCCAGGAGAAACAGGGACTCCCGATCCCCCCAGACCCCATCTCTTTCTGCTCTGTCAGTTCATATTTTTTTTAAAAAGCAAAGGTTTACCAAAGGAAAATAACCACCACCCATCTTTGTGTTCTTCAGTTTGCAGGTTGAAACCTGCTCTTCATATTTATATCCAGGAGCTGCTTCTCATGAGGCAACCTGTTAAATTTAATAGGAGAGCTCACATAAAGCGCACACGAAATGGAACGGTTGCAGCTACTTTACATTTCCTTGAATGGTACACTTTGCACTCCTGCTTTATGAACAAGCTTCTACATTTTATTTCATGATAAACAGGTTTAATGACTCCATCAATTTTTTGCCACCTTTTTCTTCTCTCCAAGTTAAATAACAGGATAACATCCTTCCCTGGCTGGAGGATGTGTGAAAGGTCACTGGAATACATTACAGGCTTTTTTTCTTGTTATTGTAGTTTTTCCACACTTTTTGCAAAACCTGTTACTAATTGGTGGAGTTCTAGTTTTTAAGGTTGCAAAATTGAGGACAGACTGGAGCTTAAGTCATGTGTCTTTCCCCCGAATGCTAAAAATGAAAATAAATGTTTGGTTGAAGCAGAAAAAAATCTGTGCCTAGGAAGCCAGCACGTTATTCTCCTTTTAATTTTCCTGTAGTCATTAGAGAGACATTGTTTAACAGCTGTTTTATTTTTCCTGCCACAGGATTGCATCTCTATCGGCCTCTTTAATTTTGATTCCTTTGACCAATCTCCTCTTAATCTTTTGGTTCAGCAGAGCTGGAATCCATGGTGCTGCCACAGTGCCCGTTCCTTCCAGCTGTGCACACGCCAAAGCACAATAACAAAGGATCTGCATGGTTGGGAGTTTTTTGGGGTTTTTTACATATTTGAATCTATTTGCTCTTTCTATATGCTTGCTTATCAGAAAGTTACTTCGTACTGTAAAAATGCCTAATTCAGGGAAGGAAGAGAAGACAAATCAGAATTTAGAAAAATCAAATCACCAATGAGCCCTTGGCTGCCCAAGAGCCATCAGTGCAGGAGTCCTGGGCAGACCTCCTACAGCAGGCAAGTGAAGTACCTTGTTCCTTCAAAAAGAGGAGGAAATAGTCTCAGAATGTGGCAGAATATTTTTTTAGAAACATTTGAGAGCTACTGACATCAAAGCCTCCTGGTGTTCAGAACAGGTGGCTTACCAACCTTTCTCTCTCTAATTTCTTTATGAAAGCCACCGTATTTATCTTTCCAACTCACGTGGAAATTGCAAAAAAAGAAAACAAAACAAGCAGGGAAAGTATTTACTGGAAGAGTTACAGTCTTGTGGAATACTCTCCGAGGGAAATGGATGTTTAATTAAGCACACAAGGCAGTGCTCACCCAATGGAGAGATGCCTCCGAAGCCCTAACGGCTGTTTCCTGGCATACATTACTTCTGAATATTTGTGACTTGTTTATTTTGGGTAACACACACTTCCACGGGCTTGCTGGTGAGCTACTGGCACGTGGAGAGGTGAGGTGATAGTTAAAAGTCATGCAGTAGCTTCCATTGGGGCAATATCTTTTGGTTTCTTGTGGAAGAAGGGGAATAAATGAAACCGTGTAGCAGAGGGAGGCTTTGTCTGCACTCACCAATACTGATCCTGTGGAAAACTTTGGATTTAATGATTTCTTTAATTTTTTTTTTCCAGGGTTGCCTGTGAATGTTCATCTCAGAAACAAGGAGATAAATAAATGAAATGCTGAATGGTTTTGTCAACCTAAGAATGGAATTAGCACGTTTGTTAACAAAAACTTAATTTGGATAAAGAATTGTTCCCTTTGGAACGGGTGCTCTTTATTCAACCTTTCAATGTCAGTTACCATTTTTAAAACAGCTTGACCTGGAAGCATACAGTTAAAATTGTGGTGACTGTTAATGACAGTTTTATTGGACACTATGCTTATAGTTCACATTTTGAGGTCTGTATGTAATTGATCTTTCTCCCCTACATGAGAAACACTGCAATAAGTTGGTTGCAGCACCGCATTATAGATATAGAGAAATAATAATGATGTCACCTTGAGATTCAAAGATCGTGGAATAGTAATAGTCTCCCAGCTCATTCTCCCAACTGTGATGACCTCTCCAGTACTAAATCTTAACAGTCTCAGCATTATTTTTGAATTATTCATGCTAGCCTTTTCCCTCACTACAAAATCAAGGAAAATGAATGCATCATGCTCTGTCAGCTCCACAGGTATTTTGGTAAAAATATAAAATGTTATTTGGTTTCAAAAAAATCTGTGCAGCAATACAGGTCAGTCGCTACTCTGAACAAAACCAAAAATTTATATGCAGAAGACACGGGATGCATTCATCCTAAGTCTGAATGAGGCACTGGAATCCCTAGAAGTTCTGAAACCTGAATTTTGATTAATTGCATCTTCACGTGTTTAAATAAAATGAGAATTAAACAAGCATCAATACACATGAACTATTTTTCTACAACTTTTGGCAGTGCAGTGTTGCTGATATTCCAGAATGACAAAACGTGTAGAATTACACATGGGGAAGAGAGAACCACTTCCAAAAATTATATATACAACTGAAATTGGTGGTGATGCTCTGGCCAGGCAGTGAAGAACACAGACATTCTGAGCAGCACATCCCACTGAGCACGGTGATGTGCTGAAGACAACTCTGCTGTCCTTAAAGGCAGGAGGTTGATAACTCTCCTAGATTATCAAACCTGGATAATAAGACAGAGCTACAGTTTTATTCCAGTGATGTATCTCATAAAAAGTGCACATGGGAATAAAATAAAATGCATGTAAATGTAAACTCAAGCAGGTACCCTGATTCATCTGTAGCTGGTGACCTTTAAGTTCATGATGAAAAACAAATGTCAAGCTTTCAAAAGACAGGAGTATCCCTGGCTTTGCTGGGGATTTTGTATGCTATCGCACAGACTGTATTAATTTAGTCTGGCATCAATAACCTTGAAATCAGGATTTTGCACTAAAAATCTAGTTTTATGTTTATTCAGAAAGCAAAGATAAAAGGCGACTTTATTTTAAGGGACCCTCCAGTGGCTACATGGCAAATGTAATGTAATGTTCCTGACTCTGCCTGCCTTGCTATTCCATGCCAGCTCCCATGGCAACAGGTTTTCTGTGAATACAAAAACTATGATGAAGACCTCCCTTTCTTTTGTAAGGAGTTTAATTATGGAAAAGTCTCCTTTCCGCAGAGCTCTCCAACCCTGACATGGTGAACACTCCTGGCAAGCCTAGGTCAAGAGGAGCCACAGGTCCCCAGGGCTGACCAGAGAAGGATCTTGTTTGTCTACTTGTGAAAACAGCAGAAACACTGCATGTTTATACTGATGCAAAATTTTTGAACAGATCAAGAGAGGAGTTACATAATTGCTAAAGAAACAAGGTATGATCTATTAGTTCTCTAACAAAAATGTTTTTATGCTACCATTCCCTCCTAAGTTAGTTGTTAAGCTGAAAAGACGTCAGCCTGAAAGTTTCATCTAAACGAACACAGCCAGGCGACTGAAGAATTTTGGTTTTTTCTCCCCTTTTTGCCTTTTTTTTTTGATTGTTTTGTTTTGTTACTCTAAAAGCTTTACCTGCTTTCTCTACATCCTCTTTGTTCTGGCTTTTAGAGGGGCACTCTAACTGTGATGAATCTCATGCCATATTTTTAAAGAAACACAAAGCCACCCACATGTCAAAAAGAACTACAAAAGCTTTTTTTTTTTTAAAATGGATTTAATCTAATTGAGCATCAGCCAGGGCTGTCCCTGTTGCAGTTGTGCTGCTGTTAACATGCACAGCAAAGTGTCCCAGCAGGAGGAAAAAAAAAATATTACAGACCAACGGGTAGTCACAGTTAAACTCAGCGACAGCAAGAGACTGAAGACAATTAGGATGCACACCTTCCCCCCACGCAGCAACTTTGTCACTGCAAACTAAGTCAATTACAATTACATGTAAGGCAGTTTTTCTCTTTGCCTGTAATTCATGCCTATTGAAATCAAAGGCAGCTTTGCCACTGGCTTCAGCAAGGATTACCCCCTTAGTTTGGTTATTTGTATTAATTGTCTACCATGAGTATGGAGTTTTGATTGCTTTGTAGCTACAGTCCTGCCTTTCCTTCTGCAGAAAAGGGGTCGATGTTGAAGTGTTATGCCCCAACTCCATTCTGTGTTCCAAACCCTCTGGTGTTTGGGTGGTGTGGTGGCAGAAGCCCCAGGGCAGGCACAAGCCATGGCTCTCACTGCCCTCGCCATCCCCCGATGCACAGACACGGCGTTATCTTTTGAAACTGTGCAGGGTCATCCAGGAACAATGGTGGAGTCGTTCCACCAGTGCCTTGGGTTTTTCCTTTCCTGATGGCACACGGACATGAAAGAGAACTTTATCTGCTGGCCAGAGCAAACGCCGCTCGGATCCAGAGGGAGCTGCTCTGATCCCCCCCTGGCTCCTGTCGGGCAGGGACTGTCACCACGGCCAGAGCCAGCTCCATCCATGGAGTGCTGGCAGGGAGATGGGCTGCATGACCTAATGGCATTTCTAATCTCTGAGTTTTTTTTCTACCATAGCCAGAGTGGATGGCCCGGGCCCATCAGAGGTTATTTCAAAGCAGAGTGTTCAGGCTCTTACGTTTAGCTTGGAAAAAGGCAACCAAATATATCTAGGGAAAAATAATCTTAAACAAAGGTGCTCAATGCTGAAAGGAAATCTGGACAGAAGTAAAAGCAAGAGGAACCCAAGAGTGATAATAGCAGATTATATATGAGCAGGGAAAAGTTTTTAGAGGTGTTTGAGAACTTCTGAGGAGGCACACACTGATGTGCCACCTCCAAGGAAGAGACAGGGCAGGAGGTGTCACCCCCTCACCAGCCAGAGCCCAACTTTGCTGCCTGCAAACCTCAATGCCCTCACTCACACTCGTTGCTATTCTGCTAATTCCTGGCATCAAGTTCTCATTACTAGGAGGAACACGTGTATCAAAAAGTCAGAAAAATTCAGCTTCTCTTTCTTGGTCATCAATCTAAAAAGCAGAATCATAGTGAGTTTAATCAGCTCTTTTAAAACTCCTTTCTGCTTAATTCCGTAAGTTCGCTTCTATTCTTAGGCACTTGATATAAAACCCACCAAATACTTCAGGGTAATTCCTGTACTTCTGTGTAGCCCAGAGGAATAGACAGCAGTAGACCTAGATCCCATTTTTAGCCTCCAGTTTCTATTTTGACACCAAACTTTCACTGAGTTGTTAAAAAAAAAAAAAAAAAAAAAAAAGGCAATAAGCATCTTCACAGATAGTAAGTCTGTTGGTTTAATCTCCCTTTAATCTTTCTTAACAAGTTTCTCTCTCCCAAGATGTGATTGTTTTTTATTATTCTTTTTTTCAGGGGTGCGTCTTTGTGATGCTTAAAAAAATCTAAAATCCCTTCATTCAGCTTAAAAAGGACCACAGAGAAATGCACATAAGAATGTCTAGGATGCCCTTTTCTTTGGGGAAAAAAAAAAAAAAAAAAAAAAAGAGAAAAAAAGAAGGTGAGTTCTTCATACCAATGAAGCCATTGTTGAGACATCCCATTGCAAGTCATCCAGCACCTCTCAGGACTGCAATATTTTGTGTCATTCTGCAACTTCTGACTGAATTTTCTTCAGCACTGCATTAGTCCTTACTGCTTTTCAGCTTTCCTCGCTACTTATGTTGTTGAAATAAAACATATGCTTTCGGAATAACCCATGCAGAAAATTGAATATTTTCATGTGAAATTTCATTTTGTGTTTCTGTGCCCGTGCTTTTAAAGTGAGCAGAGCCTGAGATTTTTCTTAATGCAGAATATATATATATTATGTTATATGAGGCACAGTGGTGATTTTATTCCAGCATAAATGTCATTCCCACATAGTAATTTCATTTGGACTAGGAGAAGTGATATTTTTTTTTTAAGGTGTTTGCACCTAATATTAATGTTAAAATTTAGAATATTTCATGGAAGGATAATGACAGAGCCAATTAGCTGGCAGAGTTGGATTTACAGGTTTCCATTGGAAATACCATATCCCTCCTACTCTCCCCATATGGCTAAGCCAACACTTCAGAACAAAATAAAAATTTAATTTAATTTGAGAAAAATAATTTAATTTGAAAAAGCCTAGAAATATGCAGGTGAAAGTGAGGAAACGTTGTCAGACAAATGCCACTTGGTGTCTGAGGTCAGCTTGGGCTTGAGGAGCCCTCTGCATTCCTGAACTCCTTCCCAAATCTCGGGAAGGCAAAGAGAGGAAAACAAATAGCAGATGTGGGAATTGGGGGAAAAAGGAAACGGTCATTTTTCCAGCATGGGTCACGGAGAATAGATTAGTAAGTCCAGGAGAGTTTAAACACGCTGGCACCAGCAAGAGCAGCTGGCCTGTGCCCAGGACAAACAGTGCCAAATCCGTGAGAGTCGGGAGCTTTGTGCACGCATGCGGCCGGCCGCCTGCTGCCAACTCCACGTGGTTATCCACATGCCACCCCAACGCCCTTGGCTCGCCTCCCCACGGCTCCAGCAGCTCCCAGTTGAGCCTCGGGGCTGCTGGATGGAGGACAGGAGGATGGGAACCAAGCCAACCCCATGCTCCTGCTCTTGTGCCCTGCAGGGAGCAGGCACCTCAAGCTGTGTGGTGGGGTGGCAGGCTGGACCTTCCTCCTGGCAATGAGAGGCACCAGTGCAGGCTGGTGGCATGGGACCTGGCTGGGGAGAGCAGGGACAGGCTGGAAAGCCTGGGGTGAATTTTAGGTAGAGAGTTGATTTCATGTTTATGTTTTATTGATACAGCAGCATGCGATGCCACTTCAGGTTGGGATAAATCCAGGGGATAATAATTTAGTTCAGTAACTCTGAACAGGACAGGCATAGTAATTACTCCCCCAGCATCTTCTTAGGCTCGTACAGTTTTTGAGTCACATTCCTACCCAGGGACAGACTAATGCTGTGAAAGTGAAAACACAGCCCCGGACACATGAGAAGTGGCCGAGCTCCCGTGGACACAGAGACCACCCAGCCACCACACAACGAATGAGATGTCATCCACAGCATCCCACAGCTCAGGATGTTATTCTTGTGCACTCCACAATCAATTATGTCTGTACAAAATGACTACACTCACTTTTTTTGGGTCTCCGGGAAATCTTTGTTCAAATTGAAGATGGTTTTCTAACAGGCTCCGCTCTTTACCCAATTTTCCAGCTGAGTTGACTGAGGCACAGGCAGGTCAAAAGGCTTACCCAAGGTCAGGGAGTGAATCAATGAGTTGGGTCAGATTAGATCTCAGCCTGTTCTTTGCTTTTCATCCTTTCCTGCTACTGCCAGATCACCATTAGAACCCAGTTAACAAAACCGTCATGGATGTGCTTGAAAAATATGTATTTTTAAACTTGTTATCCTGATAAGAATTAAGTTCTTTAGGTAGCATGCTATACAAGATCAGGTTTCCAGAAGTCAGGCCTTTTCTGAAAGGGATTCAATACCCAGCACGATGTAGAATCACCAGCAGGAGGAATAGTTTTACTGCTGTACAAGAAATAATAAAAATGCAGAAAAGTAAAATTCACAGATCAAATGCTGAAGTCCTCGCTCAGGTCAGGTTCTTCCTGGCTTTAATTGTATTGTGCCTTGAGAAAAGGCTGCAGATCTGGCAGCAAATGAGTACGCTGATCCCATGGCATGAATGGTGTTTTATTTATTTCTTCCCTGAAACATGCTGCAGAATTCCAGCAGCAGTTAAACCAGAAAGAGTCACTCACCCACGTCTGAAGGAACTATGGTATTTTTGACAGTAATGTTGGGCTACCTCTTCCAACCAACCACGATGTAATTTGATATGAATGGACCAAAAAACCCCACTTCCTCCCCAGGGACGGGTGTGTTTCCTCATCTTAGGCACAGAGAGGCACCCAAAGCACTGGATTTTTTGAAAAATGTAGCTCCCAGCTCTCCCTCTGTGCTGCAAGCTCCCTTGACACATGAAGATGTGGGACATTCACTTTGATGACACCAAAGCAAAAATGTCTTGTTGTGTGATGGGCTTTTTTTCTTTTCTTTTCTTTTTTTTTTTTTTTCTTTATAGACAATGGGAAAAGATTGCTTTGGAAAATTCTGTCAGGAATTTTATTTTCCTGATTTCAGGATTCGGACAGGCTGGATCACAGGCGCACTTGAAACTCTTGGCAAAGTTCAGCAATGAGGAAGCTGCATCTCATCAGCTCTCGTCTGCAGATCAAAGCAATTTGCTGGCAACATGAAAAGACTGTATTTAAAAACTGACAGGATACCCTTAAAAAAAAAATTAAAAGAGCAAGCTTAAAAATTCTGGGAAGAATGCATTTTGAGTTTCAAGCAAAATAAAACAATATCCAAAAAGCAGTATTAAAAATATCCTGAGACTCAAGAGAAACATTTGTTTTTGTCCAGTGTTGAAACATTATACGAATCAAAATGATCTCTCTGCTCCATGTCCCAGTTCAGTATAAAACTATTCAACCACTATACTGGGTTAAACTATGCTAATTTTCTTCTTGCACTTCTGTAGAAGCCAGGCAAAGCTAAGTGCAGGCAGGGGAGGGCAGTGATTTGCAGGAGGCAGCCTGAGAGCAGAGCTGAAGTTAGGAACTTTTTAAGGAAGATTTGCACACACAGGAGACGGAGCAGTTCTTCATGGGCTCCTTCTGATTCCTGGTACCTTACAGCATGGTTAGAAATAGAAATGTTATCTCTCTTTTGACTTGCACACCTCCTTTCTTATTCCTCAGGCTTGTTCTGGAGCTGCCTTTGCCTACATCTCACTTTTGTCAGGGCTGGGAGCACGAGGAGGTTTCAGCAGATGCCTGACCTTTTCAGGGTGTGCATTTTTACCTTTGCCACCAAGGGACTTGCTTGTGCCTGAAATCTGCTGCAGGTTAACTTGAATTATTTCATGTTAAGGTGCTTAATGTCACAAACAATTTTTTTTTTCTTTTTTTTCTCCTGTTGCAGGTCAGTTGGCATTTTAATGTGTGCTATTAAACTAGGAAAGCTGGATATGGAAGAGATTTGCCTGCAGCAGTGTCCATGTGGGAGCAGCCCTATGCCAGCTGGGCATCTGGGTTTGCTGACCAGGGGCTCAGGCTCTCACCTCAGCATGGATTACCACCTCTGGACCATTTGGGAGGGATGTCACCTCCCAGGAGGCACAGGAACACAGCCAGGTCCTCCAGCACACCACCACTTGGGGGACTTCCCAGCCCTGGTTGTCCTCTGCCAACCCATCCTACCACCAGCAGTTTATTTAAGTCCTCCACCAGGATGCTGTTAGCCACCTCTCTGACTTGTCAAAACAGCAATTCCTTGTCCCTTTTCTTTCACTCCAAAACAACAACAAAAAACCCAATAGATTTTATAGTCACTAAAATGAATGCAGTGGCTGGACTCTTGCAGCTGTTGGTCTCTTGTTCCTTTTTCACCACAATGATTACAAGCAGGACTGAACGTTAACTGGAAACTTGTCCAAATTATGTTGGAGGAAAAAGATGCTCAACAAAGTCATAAAACAGAGGAAAAGAAGGCAGTAAAGACTGATCTAGGGAACAGAGAAAAAGACAGGAATAGTCTCACAAGCACAACAGATATGAACACTGCAGCAGCAAACAGCTCTCCTGGAGAACATATTGATGCTGGATGGCATCAGGGCTTTATACCAAGTACTTCTGCAACAACTTCAAAGCAATATTTCCCTGAAGCAGGTAATTTTCTCAACATTTGGTGACAATAGACAGCAAAGAAAATGAAGATGATTCTCCTTTCTGCCACTCCTACAAAGAACAATTTGTTCCATCACACTGCAGCTCTTTACACGGATAATCTACCACGTACACAAGTTCACAACACTGCAAGTGACAAAATAATCTGCACTTCCAGATTATAATTACTGGTGGTACTTCTTGTTTGCAGTATGCTCAGATACTTGAGTCCTCAGAGCCAAAGGATGATCAATATTCAGTTGCTACCTTGCCTTACAAACACCTGCAAGGCTCTCCTGGCTCTCACAAGTCCCTGATGTTGCTGCCACCTCTGCATCTTCCTTTTCATGCACTGTATATCCTAGTGTTCATGTTTTGTAGAAAGAAAAAAAAGGCCATTTTAATCTGGGAAAAGCAATTAATCTCATAAGATTGGTAAAATTGATCTTCTATGGTCAAATGACACAACATCAAGCCCAGGGATATCACTGAGAGCCTTCTCGTCAGCTTCAAACCACAGTTTACATGGACAACATTTTTTCTGAAGAAACCTGTAACTCCTTAGGCTCCAGATGCATGACTGGCATAGCACGGGGGTTGGAACTAGATGATCCTTAGGGTGTCTCCCAACCCGAACCAGTCTGGGATTTGATGATGAGCACTGGGTATCAAGGCTCAGCCCCAGGCTTGAGCTCACCAGCCATCTTTCTCACAGAGGTCCAACACCAACTCTCCAAGCCCTGAAGGGACTCTTTGCTTCTCCTCAGCTGCTCAAGCACACTTGCCAACAGATTTGCACGAAAACATGAGGAGAAAGAGAAAATGTGAGTGACAACAGGTAGAACCAGTCTGTGCCTTGCCCCTGCTTTTCTGCTGTGTGCTCATTGCCCTTGTGCTGCTGCCACCCATTCCCAGTACCTGGGTGGTAACCTGCATGGGTCATCTGGGGAACTGCAGTCCTCTAATGCAGGCACTCTCCATAACAACCCAGACACATTTCTACCCGTTAAGAGTAACTCAGTATTAACAGTTGTGAGTGCTCCTGGGTGGCTACGTGATGAGGTTTGCTGGCACTCTGCAGATTGCACCAGGCCGGAGCGATACGTGTGGTTTATAAAATCACAGGGAATTCATACATTTTACATAGACAGGCTCCCTAAAGTGTCACACCATATTTTAGCATCTGAACTTGCTGTGATGCAGTAAAAGAATCCTGCTTCTCTGCAGTGGATCTTGGGCTCTGCAACCTCCTCCACATGCATATATCATCATTGACTTCCAAAAGAGCACTGTTGGCTTGAGGGACAGAGGTGTACCTCCTATAATGGTATATACTACATTCTGCAGCAACCTTTCTTCTCATATTTCAGAGTTGAAAAAGGCCTGTCAGAAAGGGGCTATTATGAAAGGGAATTTGAAGACATTCATAAACATCCAGACAGAAAATTGCATTTTCAATATGAGAACCTCAATAGTTAAGGCTACATTTGGGAGATCACTATGGCCCTCTTATTTTCTGCTTACGCTGTCAAAGTTTGAATTCATGTTGGGCTTTTGAGCAATTCAAACAAAGGATACTTTCATAAACATCCATTTCATAAACTACAGCATATCTAATTCTTTGGGTTCTGAAGGCTGAGCTGAATGTAGTGTTTGTAGTCTACTGAGAATATGTCTGGAAAACATAAAACAATCTACTAGGTAAGTTAGAAAGCTGTTGACATAGGGAATGAAAATGGAAATTCTGTAGTAGTCTCCTGCATCCCCAGTTTTAGGCTGTACTTTGCCTGATGTTAGTTGATTGGTGCAGTATATCTCGATGTTAGTGCCCCATTTCAGAAACGTTCTGACATTATCTATTTGGCAGTTTGAAAAATAGCATCAAACTCCCAATGCATTTGAGGGCACGTTTCAACACAGCAATCATCAGATCCATTTCCATCGATGCAAGAGGCAGGTTAGCACCAACTGCAAGGGGATTCATTTCCAAGGCTCTGGCACGTGACCCTTCCCGAGGACGGGTGCACGTGCACACACAGCTTGGCTGGGAAGACCAAAAGGAATTAACTTGATTTAATTTCCAGTGCCTCATTTGGGAGCAAACCTGCCCCTACAAAGTAATTGATGCCGTTGAGTTCTGTGAATGCAATGGCACAGATAACTGTTGGCAACCTCCTCTGCCCATGGCGTAGGAAGGAAGGCAGTGAGGAATCTTCTTCCAGAAAAAGAGGAGTGTTAAGCAAATTTTTCAAAGAGTTTATGAAGATTATAGAGATGGGCACATCTCTGAACAGGCTACAATAACCCAATCACTTGAAGGATGCATTCTGTTGCAAATACACTTAATATGTCAACAGGAAAAAAATATGTGCAGTAAATTTTGCTGTAATAATTATTGGAAATGCTTGAGCCTTGATGGAATCTGGCAATAGCTGCAAAAGCTCCACTAAATATAGGACTCCAGGCACACTTAATTTAACAGGAGATTTATCAGCGGTCTTATTGACCAAAAGTTCCTCTTATTTAACATTTGTACACCTTTTTACCCCACAAATTTCTCTGTAGCATAACAGATAAAATTTATACTGGTTAGTGTCACCAATATTGTCAAAGCATTTTCCAACTGGAACAGAGCAGCCAGGAGATAACTAGGCCAACCAAAGAAAGGCAAATGAAACACCATAACTTTTTATGTTTTTGCCCTAAAGAAAATGAAGCCAATCTCTGCTAATATCCCTTTCATTTACACGGTTTGCTACTAGATTTCCCTAAAGGCATTAGTGGCTGGCAAACAACTCCCAGCACCTTGATTACAAGAAATCATATTTCTCCCAATGCCAAGCTTCTTCATAAGGATCGAAAATGGTCTGCCTACTAAAATACATATTCTTACCTTACCAGTAATTCTAGACTCTGAACCACCCAATTTCCTTCCTCTCCCAGGGCAGGAACCAGTTGTATTCCTGCTCAATATATCCGGACTCCTAGCTTACTTTTTGTGTTGTGTTCGGTTTGGGGTTTTGTGTGTGTTTTTTGATTTTTTTTTAATATAGATGAGTCCATGCTCACACATTTGAAAGTGGAATCAAAGCCTGGGAAATGTTTTGGGCAACGAGGGAGAGAAAAAGTTTTATTAGCAGGGATTACAAAGTACTTCACACAGAACAGCAATTTAAAATTTACAGATCTTCATTAGAGTTCCATTCAGTTCCATTCAGTAACTGTGGAGATGAACTGCAGAGAGCCAGACTGCTCACAGTTTTATTCAAGGAAGGCAGCCTTGTCTGACTGAAGCAGTAGTGTTCTTTAATAATCTCAGTTGCCACTGGAAGTGATGTGCCATCAGCACTAATTCTTACAGCTCTCTACATTTTGCTACTAACAGGCCTTCAAACCTCTAATCTGCTCCTACCCAAGCTCAAGAATCAGCCCCAGAAAAAATGACACTTCTTCAGAACTACCCTCACACCTTCCTTCTTACACACAACTCATGTCCCACTTCATCAAAATTTAACTCTAAACTTTTAATGTTCCCAGGAACACCTGCCCTCACACACCCATCCAGCCACTTGCTCCACTTCCCTGTGACCCAGGTGTGGGCTTCTCACCATTTCACACCAATTAAACTGGAGGGACCAACTCCCACAATGTGCTGCAAACACAATTCTGCTATAAGAGATTATTCTATTATTAAAAATCCTATTTTGAAACCAGATTCAGAGGCCTTTGCACACACACACACACGCACACGCACACTCTCTGCCTCCTTCAGGGCCAATTAAAGCACATAATGTGCCCAGATCAAATGGCTAGCTCTGGATTGACATGAACTTTCCAGACTTAAATTTGCAGGACACATCCTTGCTGCTGAGAAAACACAAGTGTCTTGGCAAAGGAAATCACAGTTTCTGGTTTCATTCAGCCTTTTTTTTTTTTTTTTTTTTTTTTTTTTCTTCCTGGTGATTATAAATGTGAAAAGCAAGACTGACTTACTTGTTCTAGTGAAATCAGACAACAAGGTTACATTGCTGCACTCATTCACAGCTGAGGAGGTTCATGTGGAGAGGTCACCGGAGCATCGGAAGCGATGGAGGCCAGATCCTGACTCAGTAAGGCACACACAAAGGCAGAAATATATTATGCCTCTGCTCCAAACTGACAATTTTCTCTGGGGGGAAATCAAAGAACTACAAGTGAGGTTCAAACACAGTGAATTTTCGATACTACATTTTCCCTCAGACTCCATCTGTTTCTCTCTCAAGCTAGCAGGAGGGTAGTTCCAGCAGCAGTGCCCAGGCCTCTCTTCCACAGCAGATGCTGAGGGAAGCAGATGCTCCCAGAGGTTAGTCCTTAACAGGGAATTTAACCCAGGCTGAAATATTTGTGAATTCACATCTGAGAAACCTCCTTATTCAGTTTCCCATCCCTCCCCATTACATTCTGCGACCCCAAAGTTCTGCCCTTGGTTTAGGTGGAAACTCTTTATTTTAAGGTTGCACAAAGGTGTCAGGATTTATCTGTGTGATGATGGCACGTGCTCAGAGTGGGACAGCAGTCCTGCAGGGACTTCACTGCTAATCACGTTTTCTTTTTAAGCAGCACAGCTGCCAGCTCCAACATCTCCCACAGCCATGCTGGTCACTAGGTTGATCCCTCTCAACTGGAACAACCCCAACCAACCTGCAAGACTGATCTTTGTACCGATAGCTTCAAGGAGGAAAAGGCAGAAACAGAACTGATGATTATTTAGGAGAGGAAGATTGCAAAGAGATGTTTTTCAGAAGAGCTGATTTTGGTTTGAGCTTTCTTTGCCAAGCAGCAGATCAACATCTTATTGCACAAGTGTCTGCCTTCCTTCCTTTTAATTCAGACCATGATACAGGATTTAAAAATGTGTGAGAAAAAAAAAAAAATCAGACGGTTTGAGAAATTTGATATTCACTTTCTAAAATAACTATCTCTAGGGTATCCCATCCAGCCCGGAGTTTACAGATGTGAAGAGATGTCTCATTTAGAGATGAGATCATCTTCACATAAGCCATTGCACTTGCATGTGGCACCTTTTAATTGACCATCAAGGAGAGCTTCATTAGAACTACAGAAAAGGTGCATTTTCTCTTATCAGCATACAGCACCACGCTTACACAGTACTTTGAATTGTCTGTTCACTAACAGCAAGTGAAAAGCCAAGAGAGAGAGACTCTGAATGCATAAAGAAAACATGAACCAGAAGCCTGTAACTGGCTGCAACTTATTACAAACATGAAACACCTTTTCATATCATTTTCCTTTATCGTCACGTTCTTTGTTCTTTTAAGTGAAATTCCCTTGGTAAACTGTTCATATCATGAGATCTGAATTTGATTCATCATTGTTAAACCATTTCTATTAATTGCAATTCATCCTTCATAGATCACACAGATTCACAGATCATGTCTTGTTCAAAACTGTGATGTTTGCAGGTTGCAATTAGCAGGGTGCTGTGGAAGCTCTGGACATTTTTACTATCTGAGAACAACTTTAGCAGTGACTTTTGGCCAATGCTTTTCCTACGTAGACAGTAAATAAAGTAAGACAGGGTAGAAAACATTCCTTCCTTACATTCCCTTGAGAGACCTGAGGTTAACAGCCCAGAAAGCAAAAGGGAAAGCCAAGTGTCCCATTAAAATGACAACTTCCCAAACCAGCAGGAGTGTCTGGGTGCTATTACACACCCCCGTGAGCTGCTGCCCTCTTCTAAATTTGCACCAAGTGCAACTACTGCAAAGGTGTTCACAGCTGCATTGGGGAAACTTCTGCATTTTGGACCACATTTCTTAATTTTTTAGGAATCACATTTAATAGCCACTGACTGGATGACATTTTATTTTCAGTGTTCATTCCCTGTGAAAAAAGGGATTTCCAGAAATCTGTAATGACTTCTTCAGGACTGTTCTGACCTCTCCCTGGGGGGTTCCTCTGCTGTGTGATAGCTCCTGAGTCATGCAACATGACTAATAATTTTTGCTGTTTTAACTCAGATTAAGTTTCATTAAGTTTCAGATAGCAGAAGATTCTCTGTCTGGAAACTCAGTGTGTCTGTTTCAAAGTATAGTGTTTTTTTGTTTTTGTTTTTGGGTTTTTTTTGTTTTGTTTTTGTTTTTTGTTGTTTTTTTTTTTTTTTTTCTTTGAGGGCTTGTTTGCTTTGTTTTGCTGTTTTTAAGTGGCCACAAATAAACCTCACCCTACAGTCAACTTTTCTGACATTTTATCCCCTTGCACCTTCTCCAGCTCTCCTCTTTCAGAAACTCCATTTGCCAAAACCTTCTCCCCCTCGAACCTCCTTGTCCAGCTCACTCTTTCCACCCTAAACCTGAACTTTACAGTCACAAAGCTGCTTTCTTCTTGCCGGCTGCCCTTCATCACCCTGCCCCGAAGGGCGAGCAGAAGGAAGGACTGGGCTACCGAATTTTTTTTAAGACCCATTTCAGCTGTGCTCCAGCTGTGGCTGAAGGAGCTGAGGGGCTCCGCACCGGGCAGGTTCTGACTCCTCCTGCCCGGGCTGTGGGTTCGTGATGAACTTTCACAGAAATCCCCTAATCCGGTCCACCTGGAGCAGCCCCGGCCCGGCCCGGCTGGGGCTCATCACCGCGGCCCATTCGCTCCGCTTCTCCCCAACCATACACATAGTGCGAGGGGTTCGGGAGGGTTTCCCTCGCCTCTGGAGCAGCCGCAGCAGAACCAGAACCAGGTAGGACGTTTTGGGATGGAGCTGGTTCCGTTCAGCACCGCCAGGCCCCCTCCCTCCGCTTCCCCTTCCCCGCGTTTCCGGGCTGCCGCCGGCTCCGCCCCGCCGGTTCGGCACCACCCCCGCTGCCGCCGGGCCGGAGCGGTCCCTGCCTGACCCGGGCTTCCTCNCGGGGAGGGCAGGGACCGGAACCGGGACCGGGATCCCGGCGGCCCCCGAAGCAGATGCGGGGGGGTTGTGTGCGGTCGCAGCCCCTTCGTGCCGGCCCCAGTGCGGAGTTCTGAGCTGGGTTTGGTGCCGGGGGCTGCCTGGTACCCGTGTTCCCTAACACCAAGCAGGGGGAATTCCCCCGGTTCGGTTCCGAGGCCTTTGCTGCAGGTCCACGTGGCGGTCGGCCGTCCTTAGTGCAGGGGAGTGTGGGTTGTCAAGCTTTAACCCCAGCTGCCCCCAGCCAGCCCTGCCGAACCCTCCCCGGGCACAGGGGAAGGGGTTTGTGGCCCCACGGGCAGTGCCGAGGTTCCTGGTGGCATGGATGGGATGGGATGGGATGGGATGGGATGGGATGGATAGTGGTACCGGCCTGTGGGCCCAGCAGAGCCCTGAAACTGCCCTGGGTCAGCATCTGGGTTGGCAATAACATTGAGAGCATCCTTGAGGTGTTGGCATTAAAGCCAAACTCTGCAGCCGTGTGTGGAAGGGGTACACGGGTTTTAAAGCAAAGGTAAAGAATGATTATTTTCTTCGGCTCCCAAATAAACCTCTTCCTGAGCTGTGTTGCATTTCTGTGTGGTGAAGCTCTTGGTAAGCAGCGAGGTGCAGTCTCTGGAGTGTTTCCCACAGCAAAGTCTTCTCTATCAACTAGGGTGTAAGGTGGTTTAGAAATGACTGTCAGGGCATAACTCCCGTGTCCAGACGTGTGCTTCCCCCTGCACAGAGGACAGGGGTTATCTTCTGGAGGGCTCTGTCCGGATGACAGGGTTCCCTTGTGGACCTGGTGAAGGTTTTGGCCTCTCAGCCCTGTCTGTCTCCTGAATGCCCTGGGGACCAACCCGGGTGGTGTAGGAGCTCTGCCTCCCTGGCCTTTGGTCTTCCCTCCCTTGCATGGAAATGCAGCCTAAGTGGAGCCATCAGAAGGGATCTCCCGGTGCATCAGGATGCTGCCCTGTGGAGTGGATGCCTGCAGGGCTGGGGAGCTGAAAGGCTCTTCTGGTAGCTGTGTCCCCATGCCTGTGCACAGCTGTCCCTTGGGACCTCTGTCTGCTCTCTGCAGGGAGATGGGAGCAGCACTGAGGGGTCTTTGCCTCTTGTGTCAAGACCTGAAGGGTCTTGGTAAGCATGGGGCAGCCCAGCTCTGCTTTACAGGCTAGTGCTTGCAGACCTGGAACACAGAGGTACTGCAGAGTATTTTGTTTTAAACCCAAGTTCTTTCTCCAGCTGTTGATTTTGATTGGGGCGTTTGCCCCTTTGAACAGATTTCCCTCCTCTCTGGCTTGTTTCAGATTTTTAGTTTCTTAATGAGTGTCTGAGGGATGTTTGTGAAGGTTGTTGTCATTGGGGCAAAAAGCCGCTTCCTGTAGTGCAGGACACTGAAAACATCCCATTATGTGAAATTTACCAAGTTGCTTATTTGTTTGGGAATGCTCTGTCAGTGTGTACCATATTTTCTCCAAGTAAGAAGTTTTGTTTGCTTTGTTTTCCAAACAGAAATGTTCCAAGTCTGGACAATTCTACCAAAAAGCCTCAAGCTTAAGAGGAAAAAAGATGTAGCCATGTGAGCTTGCAAGGTGGCTTTAGCAATTCCTATCTGCATTGTGATCCATGACAAGTTAATTACACCAATTACACCAGCAACTGAACAGAAGCTCTATAGGAAACTGTTGTAGTTATATTGCAACTTGTGTTACCGTGACTACTTTATCTCTTGATAACTCTGTAATTAACTTGTCACCACTGTTTAATGCTTAACGTATGTAGAGAATCAGTTAATGGCATCACTGCAGGGATAGTAGCCTGAAGGAGAAGCTCCTGCCCTTTGGGAAGGTTATCAGGGTTTCCTTGAATGGCTAATTGAAGGACTTGTGCAGAAAAAAGTATTAACTTGGTTATGGGAAGTGTGGATAAGATGGAAAGGCTTCACCAGAGAAATTCTGTTTAAACTGACTTTGGTGACAGGGGAAATGGTTAGAAGAAACGGTAATGGGGAAAAAAAAATCCAAAGGAAAACATGCCCAAGACATGGGTGACTTTTTGTAGTATTCTCTGCCCGTGCAGTTAGGGTTTTGGAGGAAAACAACTGATGGTTATGAACCAAACCTCAGTGTGCTGGCAGCTACACCCATGTGTGCTCTGACCAGTGTGGAATTACCCTGTGTGCCCTGTCCTCCACCTCTGGAACCACGGGTGACATCCTGCCCTGTGGTGCCAGAGGGGGTTTCAGCAGTGATTGTTCTGCTGGTGTTGGTGCTGTCAGAGTTTTGTGGGAACAGATTGTAGCTCCTGATGGGTTTGGGGTGTTAAGCATCAGCCTTAAGCCTGGTGAGCTGTTCTGGCTGGGATGTGGCTGACCTTAATTAACTTAATTTCTGCAAAGAGGGTGAGGCAGAAAAAAGCCTCACTGCTTGGTGATAGTTGTTTCTCCTTTCATATTGTCCTTGTCTCTCCTTTTATATTTTACAGAGCAATATGTTAAATTGTGAATGCGTAAAACTTCTGAATACGTCCTGAAGGCATTAGTATGCAGCCTAAGGCTTTTAAAGGTTTCCTGTGTTGGAATAATTTCCTGTTTGTGGCAGTGAAGTCAGTGAGTGCCTAACCCAGGCTGCAGTGCCCGTTCCCAGAAGCTGTCGGGTGAAGCTGAACACACATCCCACCAATGGCATAACTTGTAAAAGCAAGCACCTGTTAAATCTATTTGTTTTTATTATGGACATCGATCTGCCAGTTGTAATAATGCATTTATGGACATTTTTCTGCAAGCACAGCGCTGGTGGCAGTTTTTACTGACAAATTGAGTCATGTGGACAGTAGTTCAAAATCCCCTCACTTTATTGACAGATTGTGCAGTTCTCTAGTTTACCAAGTGCTCAGAAGATATTTGGACTGGTGAAGGGAATATAACTAATAGGAGGCTTGAAGCCTTTGAGGCAGTGATTGGCTCCAGCACGTGTCTTGTCTGTTTTGTGAAGTTCAGCTTCTTCATTAATGCCAGAATTTAAAAAAGCAAAAGGCCTGGTTTGGTGTCCTTACTGCAGATTTCCAGTTCCTGAGTTTTTAACCCTGCTTGATAGTACTGAAAGTTGCTGTTCTACAAATCTGTGTTAGCCAGTGCTTCAGCTGTGCTGATGTTTCTGAAGGTACAATCAGCAAAACCTTCCCTATGCAAGAAAAAGATCCTGTTAAAGTATCTTCTGTAAGGGATGATTTGATTCAGCATGGAGGTGTTGGGACCAGCATTAAGTCAAACAAGTTTGGAGGAACAGCCAAACTATAAAGTCTGACAAATGTTGCAGTATTTTCCAGGAATACAAAATACAATTTTAATACCGATCTACTTGTGTGGTCCAGACTACTGTGTAGAAAAGTCAAATGTATTTGAATGTCAATAAACCTTGTGTGGCTTTGGAAGTCTACAGAGATTGAGTAATTGTGAAAGCTTTTCTTTGGGAATGCTCTTGGCTAATCCTTTTCTGAGTTGTTTACTTATTTACAGTTTTATATCAGCAGAGCAAAAGCTTCCTGTCCTGATACCTGTCAGGACTGTCTGCTATCTATTTTGCTTCATTTAATACCAAAGGAAATGGTATAAATAATTGCAGGTAGCTTTTCAAGTCACTTGTAGAACTTGGATGTGCAGCTGAAATTCTCCCCAGTGCAATGGAGGTCCTGAAGGTGATTAAAAATAACATCTGTACAAAAAATAACATCTGTACAGGTCACCTTTCAAGAAAGAAAAGGGGATTTAATTGGTGCAAAAGGTCTGACTTAGCCTCTGCTTTACAAGGGGGATTGTAGTGAAATAGTAGAACTGACCAAGGGCCTGTAGTCCTGAGCAGCTGAGCAAAAGGGAGTAAAAATTTTCCCTCCCTCAAAGCAGGGGCTGGAGGCATCTGGAGAAGCAGCCAAGTGTTGGCTGAGACCCCACTGTGTCAGTGCTCAGCTCTACCTGGGCTTGGAGGGCTTGGATAGGCAGCTGGAGGTGTGGGTTGGAGCTCAGAAACTTTACTGCTATTTTACATCCAGAAATCCTGCTTCTGGCTTGAAGTTTGAGTCCCACTTCTTTGGGGGATGTGATGGCAGATCAGTAAAAATCACTAAAACTGTTGCCTTGTTTTAATAGTGTGCTGTGTGCTGTTGCAGATGGGGTGCTGAAGGATGTGGCTTTTACCTGATGGGGGTGTTTTCAGGTTTTGATTATTACCAAAATGCCACTTTTTAGTGTATTATGATCAAATAAATGGGTTTTTCAGTAATGTAGTGTATATGAGCAGTGCAGCCCGCTTTGAAGTCAGATTTGTTTTGTTTTCTGACTCACGCCAGCTGCATGCTCCAAGTGTGAATTTAACTCCCTCCAGGTAACTCTGCAGTAGCAGATAGCAAGTATTAGTGCTGTCTTGTAAATGTTGCTGCTGTGTAATCATCATTGAATAATATTTATATTATCTGGTTGCTTTAGATCAATCACTACAATGCACACAATAACATTCTCTTTGCTTGTTTGTACACTCAGGTCTGCAGAAGGTCTGTCAATTCGTTAAACTTTTAATAAATGCCAAAGTTACACTCAAGGCCCTGTTAAAAGCTTAATTTTTCTATTTTGCTTCAAAACTCATAGGATGAAATGTACAGCATTTAAAAATACATACAAAATGCAGAACTTGCATTGGCAGCGGGGGGCTGGCTGTGTTGAAGGCACATTTTAAGACTGGCAGAGAAACAGCTTACACAACTTTATTTTCCCTTCATCTAGCTCCATTGATGTTTGGTATGATCAAATATAATGTAGTGGGAAGGGTGGGGAGAAAAGGGAAATCCCTTGCACAGTCTCCTTTTGACACCAGAAATACCTCTGGTTATTTGTGGACTTCAGTCCATGAAGACTGATTTCTGGTTGGTTGATGGAGAAATGAGATTGTGTTTATTTTTAAAAAAATAACTGAGTGAATTGGGTTTGAATCCTACTTAAAGGGGGTGTGGGTCATTATCTCCTTCTAGCTTTGGTGCTCAGGCTGTTGGATGGCAGCCTTGTCTGGAAGGACAGGCTGAGTCTCCAGCCAGTGCTGGGCTTTCAGAAAGTAAAACCGAGGCCCAAAAAGGTCAAGTGCTTCATCTGAGAGATGTTTTGTAGTAAATGTGGGGGTTTTACTGTTTTCACTAATTACGTGAGTTGTGTGTTAGTGATGCACCTTGATTTATGTTACTGGTTAGATAGTATATATATTTATATGGGGCCTGGATTTGAGTGCTTTTCTGTTGCCTTTTTGTGCAGCTATATTTGATTCTGTCGAGAGTTTCTAAGAATATGATTAACCCTGTGGGTCATCTTATAATGTAATTATTAATGATTGATTCTGTTTATCCTTGAAATCAATATGAGAAGCAAAATGATTTGGCATATATTTGGGGTTGATTTCTAACATTCAGTAAACATGATCCTGTGACAGGGGTAGTATTGGTTTATTACTCGGAACATGTTTGATGAATCTGAAGTGTGTAATTAGTTTTATATAATGATGGTGATACGTGGTGTTTTCTACATGACTTATGTTAATATGGCCAATAGTGTTAACATCTCCTGCCACTAATAGTTAGGGTGGGGATGTATAGTAATTGATCTTCCTGGGAGTGCTGTAATGTAAAAACAATTCAGGCTGTTTGAAGTATATTTTACAAGTGTGCATTGGGCCTTTGGGATGTTATACTGAAAAACCCAATTGTACAGTTACCATGGGAACCCAATTAGAATAGATTGCTCGAGTTTTTTTCAGTCTTTCATCTTGACCAAAAATCTAATGTACTTTAAATGTTTTCATATGGAATTTTATTCATATACTGATGTGATATAATAGTGTTTTTTAAATTTTAGTATTGAAACCAGGGAGCATAATGTTCTGCAGGTCCTGAGGACTTGTCTTTCAAGGAGAATCTCCCTTTAGTGTTTAAAAGCTGATGAACTGAAAAAAAGAGTTTTTATGAATCTGGGAGTTCTCTCTGTAGTGCTGCCATCAGATGTACCCAACTTCAGGCTGCAGTCCTGTGAAAGTCATTAGGAAAGTATCTTAAAACCCAAGGACTTGTGTTCTAGACTGTCAAGAAGTGTGGCTGAAGTTGTTCACAGCCTTTAGGGATTTTTATATATATATATATTTTTTTTTTAATTAATGTAACCACTGAGTTTTCTTTAAATTTCTGGTCCACTGAGGTTTGGAATGCTGACAGGGTGGGTCTGTGCTGTGTTACCTTCCTGCTCCATCTCTCCTGCTGCACAGGAGCTTTTATTCAGCACCTGAAGGTGCTTCCAGGTGTTTGGGGAGCATCCTGCCCATCCCCATGGCTGCAGCCTCAGCACAGCACTTGTGCCAGGACAGAAGTCGTGGGAACCTTGGGCACATCCTGATGGGAAGGGCAGGGGGAGCTTAGGCAGGAGCTCTCCAGGAGGTGGGCTTCAGCAGTCCTGGACAGGCAGCATGGGGACAAATTCCTCCTTTTCTCATTTCTGGTTGTTTATAAAGATCCCTTTGCTTTGTTCCAGCCTCTGCAAATGCAGGAAGCAATTTTCTCTGTTGGTGAAGGGGTTGCTGACAAAAAGGTTTTACCCTCTTAAGATTGTTCCAGTGATTCTGGAATGTCATCCAGAGTGTGTCATGATTGTGTCTGATCACTGGCAATTCCTCTGCCATTTAGAACACAGATTGGGCTCTTACCTTTAAAATCATCCTCAGAATAGAGTGATCTCAGCACCATGACTGCCAAGGAAAAAGCAGCATCCTTTATTTCAACAGGGAGAGCAAAGAGGATCCTGTTTTGTTTAATGATATATAAATAATAATCCTGTCTAGGACTAGAACTATAATAATTGAAGTCAACATTTATTTCTTAAGTAGTTTATCCTGATATTTTGCAATTTGTAATTTTAAACCCAGAATAGACTGAAAAGTCACTTGCTTTCATGTCTTAAAATATGTTATATCCCAAATCACAAAAGGCTGTTTATTTTACTAACTCAAGTGCATTATTGCCTGAACAAGTATTTCTTGGATTCATACCATAGCTTTTAAGGCATTGTTATTCAAAAGATCAGAGCTGTGTAGTGCTTGTTACAGAAGAAGTCTTCAATGTGCCATCTGTTGATTTATTTTTTTTTTTATTTTTAATTTATTTGGCTCATAACAAGCAGCAGGTGACCTGATGAACATGAAAATTCCTGGTTGCTTGTAAAAAAAAATAAAAATCAAACTTGCTTTTGCATTCATATATACTGAAACTTAGAGCCCATTTAAAAGCCTGATTCAGGGTTGGTTGTAAGGGAAATCACCCCATTGACACACACTGCTCTTCCTGTGCTATTCAAATTAAATCTCAATCTAACTGAGAATCTTTTTTCCTTACAGGTGAAGACCTTTCCTCTAGCATGGCATCAAAGCTTGTTCCAAAAGTAAGTTTCTAGTAACAATAGCCTTGTGTTTAGGTGCACGTTGAAGCTCCAGCATTACAAAAGAGTTCACGTAACATAGTTTGTTTTTTCCCCAGTGCCCAGCAGTCAGTATTAAGAATCCAGTTGACAAGATTGATGCTGCATTGTAAATCTCTGTAGCTCTGTCATGGTTGGTAACAGGCATCAGTGGACCTTTCCCCATCATGTATCTATCTGCCACAGAGCATAAACTAACAGGACAATGCTGCATTTTCAGTTAAAAGTTAGCATTTTGCTTCCATTTCCTAATAAATAACCTCACTGAAAAACAGGCTTGATGCTTCAGTGGGATAAGTGTAGAGGAGTAACTTTATAGTAAAATAAAAATAACAAAATGCATGGTTATCAAGACATACAAAAAAATCTACCTTCCTGAAAGAAAGACATCAACACATTTTTAATCACTAATCCTATTCTTCAAATAATTTAAGTGAACTTAAAAGATATGAATACACTTTTCTGTGAAATATCTGTTTTTGTAACATTATTAATGCTCCTCGAGGAGAGTATTTTTAGTACAATCAAACTTGCAAATATAACCATCCTGCTGGCAGCTTCTTTCCCTGTTAAAAATGTCTTAACAGTGGCATCTCCTGTGGTTTTCAACTGCTTTACATAATACAATGTGGCATGCAGTAGGGTGGCATTTTCTGTCTTCCACCCCTCTGTGGGAGACTTTCTTTTCCACAAAATAAAATTGTTCTGTTTGAAATTGAATGGTTCAGGATGAAATTCAGGAAAAGAAGGTTTTTAATTCACTTTTTCTATTAATCATCTCTTTGGTGTATATTTATGCATCTTCCTGTTGCGAACATCTTTTAGCCAGAAAGGTGGCAGAGAAATATTTGGTTATCTTCACAGCCAGGCATGGAAGGCACAATCATGGTCCCCTCACACTCAAAGCTAGGTGTGATATAGCTGCCAAGCAACACGAAAGCAATAATTTATTATCTAACCTTTTCATTTCTCTCCCTCTCACTTCCAGTTGAAAGGTGCAGTGTAGTAGCTGTTTGGGGGAGTTTCCCCTTTTTGATAAGATAAAAGGTGAGCTCCTGCAGCCCCATCTGCCATGGGGAGAGGGGGCTCCTGTGCCCCCAGTGGGATGGAGCTCGTGTTTCTTTAGGCTGGCAATATTGGGGTGTAGTTCCCAGCTCTGAGCACAACCACAGGCTGGTGGGACACACAGTAAATGCCCACGGGTGGTTTTTGCAGCAGTCAGGTAGCACTGGTGTAAGGAGCTGAGGAATTTTTTTAAGCAGGCTGATGAAAAGGGGTTGCTGAGAGCAGCCAGACCTGGGCATGGCCCATGGGTCTCCATCCCTGGGTCTCCATCCCTGGGTCTCCATCCCTGGGTCTCCATCCCTGGGTCTCCATCCCTGGGTCTCCATCCCTGGGTCTCCATCCCTGGGTCTCCATCCCTGTTGCAGGGGCCAGAAGTGGATGTTGGGTTTGTGTGGAGGGGGCTGAAATGTGGCTGTGTGCCAGCCTATGGCAAATGTCACTGGAGTCTGGAGGTTTTGGGGTTTGTGGTGTTCCCGTGGCAATTTATCTATTGCATGAAAATTTTAATTCTAAAGGTAATTCTGTCCTTCTCTGAGTTTTGGGGTTTGTTTTTTTTTTTGTTTGTTTTTCCTGTAGTTACTGAATTTAAAGTTAGTAAACAGCTCCTTGTTCTAACTGCAGTGCTTTGCTCTCTGTTAATGTAGTGAAATGCTTGTCCAAGCTGTCCTGAATAAAAGAGATTGATAACAATAGGAAAATTCAGATGTGTATGCCAGGACTAATATCTTACATGTTTGTATGAGTCTTTCTGACACCTGTCTCTTATGTGCATTTCTTTTCCTGTAGATGTATTTGTTTTTTTTAGTGAATTCTTAAGGCACAACTTGCTGCTTCATTTGTTTAAACCTGTTCTACTCATTTTAAAAATTTCAATGAAATTCTTCCCTTGAATACAATTCAGATTCCTGACTCTCCTTCAGCTGAAAAAGGAGCACTATTAATGGTTTTGTTCATATTGCTTAGATTTATATTATTATTCTCTAGCTCCTGCTCTTCAGGTATAGCTATTTTGGTATTATAAAGAATGATGGATTATATAGGAAAGTTTCTTTTGAAGCACTCCTGATATTGTGCAATGCACTTGGGGGTCAGCTACACTTGACTGATGCATGATTTATCTGATGTCCCTGCCACTTTCTGAGATAAAGCTGCTATTTTATCAAAAATGCCAGCAAGTGTGATTTAGAATTTATACACCTCCTTTTTCAAATAATTGTTCTGATTACTTTCTGGCACAGCAATAAAATGATAAAGGTAATTGCACACAAATGCAAGATAGCACCAAAATACAATAAAATTAACCTGAATTAGCTTGACTTGTCAATGAGAAGTATTTATGAAATGTATTTTTGCAATAAGGGAGACTGATATTATAGCTGGAAGGTGAGTTATTGCCTTAATGTAATACTGTTTGAAATTTAAAAAAGAGACTGTTACAGTTGAGGGTGATTGTGCCTTTGAAATTAAGTTGAAGTGATTCTTATAATTGGCAGCAATAATGCATTGTGAAGGTAATATCTTTTATTGTGTTATGCCTAGTTGCATTATCTTTTATTTAGCTGGTCCTGACTTCAGCTCTGCAGAGAATGCAAGAAGGAGCAGGTCGAGAATTTTGGAGATTTAGGTGATAAAAATTTGAAATGTTGCCTAATATTAAAGTCATTCTTCTGCGAGATTTTTTTTCATTTTTAGCCAATTTTTAGTTCCCCTGATCTGGGTCTCATTTGATTAAACTTTTATCTCATTTCCTTGTGTTAGAGCAGGTGCTGTGTGTTTCCATGGGCAGCTGCACCCTACAGTGGTGGTGCTGGGGGGATGGCTGCATACACACACCTCAGGTGGGGATTTGGGCACTTGAATGTTGTGTTTCTCAGTGCCACAGAGTATAACCTCCTCTTACTAAAATTGTACACACTTTACAGCAAGCACTTCAATGGTAATTAAGGAGTAGAAGTTGGCTATATCTTGAGGTTTTTTGGTGTTTTTTTTTTAGCAGAATACTTGTTTCTTTAATTGTTTAGCAACAGATTGCTTAATTGTTATTTTTTTTTATTCCATATGATTATTAAAACAGTGAACAACTGCAGGAAGTACAACATTGCTTTGTAGCACTTTGCACAGTGCTTCTAATTGAATCTTCTGGAATATGCTTGCCAGTCTAAATATTAATCCATTTGTGGGTCACCACTAAAGTAAGATTTCCAGATACTTCTTCACAGCAAGGAATATACACAGTTATGACTTCTGTCTTTGCTCTTGGTGCTATAATATGATTATTACAGAAATACCTAGGACAGTCCTGGCTGTTTTTCCTGTTCTTGGCACATCTTTTTTTTCTCCAGTTCTTCTCCAGTGAATCATATTATTTCTAGACAGCCCAGTGTTTCGAACAAGAAATCTTAATTTTGCCTTCATACTAACGATACAGAATGATGACAAACATTGTTCACTTTGTGTGCTTTAGGCTGTTCTGTGGCCACAGCAGTGGCTGCTGCACTGGGATAGCATTTAAGTTTTCTATGCAATTAGGAGCTGGGGAAAGATAGAAAGCATGTTTATTTGGCTTTGGAGAGGTATTGGAAGAAATAGTGTATTGGAATTCCTGGTTAAACAGTCCACTGAGGTCTTACGTGTAAGTATCTGCTGCTACAAGTGTCTCAAATCAAAGCCTGGCACGTGGGCAATAGATGAAGTAGGAAAATGTTCCTTGAATGCAGTAGTAGTAACCTACCTGCCCCTTCTTAAGGAGAAAAAGTTTTATAACAATTAAAATGTTGTCATTTAAGTAAAATAAAGAAGTCTGAGGTAGCCCTGTAAGTGTGCTGGGAATTCCCTGTTTCACAGGCCAGGATTACTCCTGTCTGCCAAAGCAAGAGACTGAAGACTTAGCCAAAGAGCCAGAGGCTACCACTGCCTGGAAAGAGACTTTTCTAGCTTGGCATTTCAGGGTCTTTTGATTGCCATCCAAAGAGGATTAGTGGTATAATACAACGAGATGACAAACTTGCTGTTGTTTCCTTGATTGTTTAATAAATGTGTTTGCTCTTGTGGAATGCTTTTAAAAACGCCGCAGAGAGGAGATGGTGCTCTCTGGGTGTGAAATGCATCCATCCTGCTGCATTGGCAGGGGCTCCTCTGGAGTGGAGCTTCTGGGAAATGAAGGTGGGAGCTGATTTTTGGTGGCTGCCATGCCAGTGTTACGTGTGTTTAAAATAAGCAGTTTGACTCTTTCACGTTCATGGTGAGATTCCTTCTTCGGAAGGTAAAGAAATTGTTGTGTCACCCCAAACTGAGCCTGGATTTGCTCTCAGTGTGTCTGACATTTCCTTTCCAGACCTCCCCTGGCCAGGAAATGAGCAGGTTGTGTTTTCAAACCCTCTGAAGTTACAGTTTTGGCTTACCCAGGGTGAGATTTACTTAGAGGAGCCTCAGAGATAGATATTAGGGGAATACTGCAGTGCATTTCAGTGCAACCTTTTCTTAAAAGCCTTCTCTGGATCACAGTCCTGTTGTTCAGCTGTAGAGTTGGTTATCACTCCTGCAGCAAGGACAAATCTATCTGGAGCTGATATATGATGCTTTATTCTGCAAGCTGAAAGTTTGCTTAGGATGGAATAGGGAGAAACAGATGAAGTACAGAGTTACTGTGGGTGATGTCCAGATGGGTGGTCATCTAGTTCACAAGTCTGATGCAGGATTGGTATTTTATAGCATCAAAGGTAATTTCAAATGTTGTATTGCTTGGTAGCAGATTATATTGACAAAATTAAATCTGATTAGCTACCAATGTGGCAGTTTTGTTTCAAGACTTTCTTCTTGAATTTAAACAACAAATATAGTACCTTTTTTCCTTCCTCAAAATTTAACTTTTGCCTGAATTTAAAAACTGGAAGGTGCTCAGCCTTTGTTGGATTACCATGTTTCCATATGTTTGAAGGATGCTGTGTGTGATGTTCAAGTTCTGATACAGAAAATGAATGTTACTTGGTCTGAAATGATTTTTTTTTCATTAAGTAATGAGATGCTGGCAGGACTGCCCTGTGGGTGTGTGTTGCAGGGGGCAGCAGCAGCCTCCTCTCATTCTGTTACTTTTTTAATGGGTTCCCTTGTCCAGAATAAGATAGCAAACCTATAGGGATCTGTTTGGATCAGAGCATCCTTGCAGCATTAGAGTTTGCTCCAGCGTGGTCAGTTGGAAATCTTTGCACTCTTCCAAGAGTAGGAAGCAGCTTTTAGAAAAGTTTGTATTTTATCTTTGAAAGAAAACAAACACTTCATAAGAAGAAAAAAGACTGAGTTAAATGTTTCTTTGTATAATTTTTATTCCAGTGCATTAAACTATTTCTGGGTATGAAAATTCTTTTTAATTTTCCCTTCTTTCTTCCCCCACTGAAATGATTTGTAGTACATAAATTCTTTTGCTCCTCTGTAGCAGCCACTCTTCATTTGGAAGGTGAAATATGAGATGATCAACATAATTACAAGAGAGGAGGCCTTTACACTTGTGTTCTGATTGCATGTGGACTGCATGCATTCTGTGGGGTTTTTTTCCCCAAATCTTAAGTTTTTCTCTGTTTTAGAACACAGAAGAAATTACTTTCTCAGCTGAGAGTAGCTGCATAAGGCTGGAAAATTACTCTCCATGCTGAAGTATATGTACACAAACGTGTTACCTTTACTATTTATATCTTTGGCTATGTTCTTAACGTACAATGGATTGTTTCCTTTTAAACATGCAGAAACCAGTAAAACAAATACAGGAAGCCTTAAACTAGCAAGGAGATGTTGAGAGAACTATAATTTAATGAAAGCCTTGGATGAGCGGATCACTGGCATGTGCCAAACCCGGGGCTGCGGTCACCCTCCTCATTCATCCTTGTTCATCTCCTCCTTACTCTTCCTTGCAGCCCCAGGCAGGGTGGCAGGAGCTTTCTGCAATTTTTTGCCGCAACATTTTGCAAACAGCATTAGGGACTGAGTTTTTAAATTATAATTTCTTGCAGTTGTCCTTAGGACGGTGTAAGAGGAGATGTTGGTGACTGTTCTTACTGCTGTGGAGTTGAGATGGACACATCAAACTTCTTTCTGATGATGGTTCCTGACTGGTTTCACCTCGACAAATAATGCTGATTGGATTTTATAAGGATTTTGTTATGAGAAGGATGTAAACTCACTGGATTGGGAAGAATGACTGAAATGAAGGAGCGAATTGTCAAACCAGTCCAGGTATCTGTGAAGTATCCCCCTTAAATTTAAATCCAATATTTCAAGCTTTCATTGAATTTTAATTCAAAACTTGAATCAATAACAAGCAGGTTTGATACTCAAAAGGAAGACACTTAGAGAGTTCAGGACTGGTATTTCTTCCCTGTAATTACGATGAAGAAGCAAGTTCCCTGGCATTTATTGATCATCCTCTCAAACCCCACAAATTCCTGGTATTGCTTTTTGGCAAGTCACTGATGTTATATGGCATCATAGAAACAGGGCAGCTGCTTGAGAATTACAGCTCCTACACTAGTGCAAGTATGTCAGAACGTTGGGGTGATGAGTCTTTAGGATGTGTTTATGAAGAATAGGAAGTAAGTGAGTCGGCACTTTGCACCTTAGTGGGCTGGGCACTCGGGCTGACACTACCCTCAAACTGTGCTTATTTTATTGGATAAATATATCTAGAAACTCAGCTTTTACAGCTGATAATCACTTTGATCTGTCCTGTTTGGGATCCTCTCAGACAGACTGCCAATTATTTTCAGCTTTTGAAGCCAGTATGTAGTTACATCCTGGCCCAACACTGGGATAAGATTCCTGGGGAAGCCTCAATGCATCTGGTTGGGCTCTTGACTTTTAAAAACCAGTAACTTTTGTGGCATGGAAGAATTGAGAATTTTCCAGTGTGCAGGGCTGATTAGTCTAGAAGTGGTAGAAATATAACAATTTCTGGGTTTGAGAAATGGCAGGTGAAATAGAGGAAGAATTGTAATGCAGCTTTATCCTGTTGATTGCAGGTACACACAGATTAACACTTATCTGAAAGGAACAAGAGACCAGTTTCTTGGAGGCAACTGTGTCATCTCACTGATTAATGCACTCCCTTGGTTAAAAAAAAAAATAAAATTGCAGCATGTGAGGACACATTAGGTTTAGTGGTTGAATGTTATTTTTGCCTTGATTCTCAGAAAATATTCAAGTAAAAAAAAGTCATGAAGACTTCCATTTGAAGTTCAGCCACATGCTGTAGCCTAATGGAAATCCCGTGTTAAATCAGATGCTGGTGGTGGCAGAGAGGATTATCATTAATGTTTTCATACAGCATGGTAGGTTTGTATTGTTGGCAAAGCAGAGTGAAGGAAATAGAAAAACGTGTAGAGGGAGATCCATCAGAGATAGGGCTCTGGCTCCTTCCTGATGGGAACGACTCAGGGGCTCAGTAATACTGAAGGGAAAACGTGAAAAGCTGAGATTTTTGGTCTCTTTGACTGCAGCCTTCAGGCAGAACTTGGTTTAATTTCTGATATCTTGAGGGGCCCAACACTTCTGGTGGGTGCAAACACGTCTGCAGACAGCACTGTTCCTTTTTTTTTCCAGTGGAAATCTGCAGGGTCAAGGGTTGTAGCACTGTAAGAGGAGAAGAGAGGAAGGATTGGAAAGCAATGTTGATGAAGATGCTTTGCATTCTTTCCCCTGAGCAGTGCCAGGGCTCTGGGGCATGGTGCTGGAGTGCAGGAAATGCCATGAGGTTTGCTCTCTTGTCTTCTGGAAAACACAAACCCCTTGGGAGAAGACGATGCATGGAAACACTTTGTGGATTTTTTTGAACCTTGTTGATCCTCAGAATTTCTTTGTCTTTCGTTATTTATCCATTCCCCTTTATGGAGATGAAGTGGATTCTAGAATGCCAAACCAGACTCCAGTGGAATTCTGGGGGGGTTTAGAGCAGTAGAACATGGTGAATAATTTTGAATTAGTAATGGCAAAGGCCATTAGTGCAGATTTCAATAAAAACTAATCAAATAGGAGGCATGTTCTGGTACTGAAAGCCTTGCTGGGAAATTGAGTGAGAAAATGGAAGTGTAAGAGGTGAAGATCTGTGGATAGAAGTTGGCAAGCTCATGTTGGCTCTTTGGGTCACAGTACCTTGTGTAGGAGGTAAAACTCACTGCTGCTTTGCCTCCTTGGCATCTGAACCCTGGGAAAGCAGTGTGAGTGGCACATCTGTTTCCTGGGGGTGCTCAGTGGAGTTGCTGTGTCATTTAGGGGACCTTCACCCTTAGGAGGAGGGTGGCACCCAGGCACATGCTGTTTAAGTCACAAGAGCCTAGAGTCTTAAGTCTAGAGATTAACCCATAAATCATGATAATATTCTTACTGATACATCTTCCACTGTGAAAACCTGTTGATAATCATCTGTTTAGCAGGTCTTCCAGGTTTCCATGGAGGGTTTAGTAGTGTAGTGAGATCCAGCCTGACATTGCACCAATTATTTCTCTAGTGAGACTCCAGGGGATGGCAGGAGAAATTTCCTCTCTACTACTCCTATCTTTCCTACCAAATAAGTTTTGAATTTTTGAGAGCTTTTGGCACAAATTTGTAGATCTTAAAAGTGGAAAAGGAGAATTAAAGTGGGGCTCATGAAGTCCCTGATGAAAATTCCTCAAATTATTCGTGTATGTAAGCTGGAGAAAAAAGGCAGAAGGCAGCGTGCTTGTATTTAATAGGTATTTTGCTTTAAACTGCCATTCATTTCTGGTTCTCACAGCTTCAGCAAGGGCACTGTGGGGACGATGGTGCTGAGCAAATTGTGCCTTTACTGGAAGGCTGTGGGCAGGAGCTGGTTTTCAGCAGCAGTCTGTTCCTGTGATGTCCAATTTGCTGATTTCAGCTGGTCAGGCTTAGAGGCTGATTATATCTTCAGCCAAAAAGCTGCTGCAATTTAAATCTTGAATAAAATTTTGCTTTATTCTCGAAAAGTGCCTTCAGGAGTGTTTTGTCACCTCCATCTCTTCTGTTTCATTTCAGCTGTAGGTACAGGGTGAGAAGGCACATGAGTATCTGGGCAGGGGCTGATGCTGCACATCTGCACAGTGACCTTCATCTCCCAGCCACGTGTGGATGTGTGTTATGCAGTTCCATTCTTTTATCAAAATAAACCTTTTAATATTGCTGCCCAATGCATATGATAAACAAGACTGAAAATGCTGGTTGTACTCACTCAAGGTTTTCATCTGTAGAGCTTAGTTCAACTTGGTGTGAACTCACAGGCGTATTTATAGTTTTCTGTTACTCACTGCATCCTGTGTTTTGTTGCAGTGAAAAAGCTGTCCTCTTACCACTAAATTGTTACATTCATGAAGCACATGGTGTGAGGTTCAGTGCATCTATTTTAGGGCTGTCAACCAAATAAACATGAAGAATGTATACTGGTTGTCCACATATGTAAACTTTTATGCTACTTTTTTACTAAGGCTTCTGCAGTGAGGTGCTGCTGCTGCAAAAGTTCCCCCAGGTCCCCTGCTAAAAATAAAAAGTTCACCCAAGTTTTCTCCTTTGTGAAGGAGAAGGAATTGAGGAGGAAGATGGTTGAAAAGGAGGGTTTCACTGTAGCACCAGCAAACATTTGATTATCTGTCAAAAAGCTGATTTGGCCAGCAGTCAGGCTGTATAAATGAGTAGGAAGATGCAGGTCTTCAAGCCTGGCACACTGCAGAACTGGATTGTGGAAGTGCTGCCTGAAACTGAGGTTTCAGTTTGCTTTTGCTCTAGTGGGCAGAACTCTTCTTTTTTTTTTTTTTTTTTTTTTTTTTTCCCCCCCCCCCCTCTTCACACTGATTATGTTAGCCACATGTTTGACTTCATTACATAGCACTTAATAATGGGGCTTAAACAATTTTTTTGGAAAAAAACCCATTGCATAGGTGTAAGCAGCAGCCAGCTGTAAATGTCCTGTACATTTTCCTGTCCCCTATGCACCCCTCGTCTGTCATTGTGCTCTTCTGTCCGTTTCCCAACTGCTTAAACACTTCTGCATTTCATCCAGGGCTTCTCAGGCTTTCAGCATTGTCCCCTTTGCTGTAGGGCCCATGGGTGTCACAGGTGGGGTGGCTTTCAGATGGAGATGTGATCTGAAGCCATGGCTTGGGGCCTGGGTGACTGCAGGGGACATACTTGTGGTGTTCTCCTTGGTTTCCTGATGACTGCACAGACCAAACTGTAAATGCTACTCCAGCATCTCCTGGTTCAGACTGGGTTTTTAAGCCAAGATGAATTTGACAATATGTTATTGTTGGTCTTGTATAATATTGAGAAATGCTTGGCATCTGGTTCCAACTATGTCCTATCAGTAATCATAAAACCAGGCTAGTAACAATGGGAATAAAAAATGCTTCTTTTCTAAGGAATGATTGATTTTTTTCATATATTTTTCCAGCAGACATAGTCTATTTGTGTCCCAGCAGTTATTTGCATAACACTGCTGCTGTAAAGCACTGAATATACTTTGTTGTCACAATAATCCTTTTGAAATCAATGTCAAAATGCATTGCATGTTAGCTGAGAAACCAACCATGAAACTGCTATTACTTGACTTTTTTTTCAAAGGTCACTCTTCTGCTAGTTAATATGGGTTTTGAAACTTTGATTTAAATGCTGACTTCTTAGGAATGAGCATTTTAAGTCGGAGTCTTGAAAAGTAAAAGCCATAACTGGGGAAACCTGGTATACACTGTTTTCTTCCTTTAAAAAAAACAAAACAAACAAACAACTTTTGAAACCTACTCAAAATATCTTGAGATGAATGTTCCTTGGTGAAAACACATGCATTTAAAGTGGATTCTGTTTTCCTGCACAGGTGACTTCCAAAGGAGGGGAATCTCAGTGCACGGAGAAGCACGTGGTTCTGCTCAGCCCCGTGGGAAAGCTGGAGATATCTGGGTGTGAAATGGGCTTACATGAAATAAAACTTCCAAAAATGAGCATGCTGCCAAGTGGGTGAGTTCACGTCCTATTGATCTTATGTTTGTGGATGTGGTAGAGGGAAGAGATTGCCTGGAGGAGCCGAGACATGAGTGTGAGTACTTGTTTTTATGAGCCGTGCTGGGCACACGGTGCTTGCTGCATCAATAATGTTAGCGAAGAAATGTTAGGAAATAAAGGTATTTTTAACACAGGTTTGGAAAGTGCATCCCAGCCCCTGATTTTGGCCATGTGAATCTGTCACTGAGGAGTAAGACCTCCTTGCATACTTTGTAAATTTTGCAGATCTTTCCTAAGAAGTCTCGTCCCTTGTTACTCGCTCGTTGCTGCACAAATGAAAGATGCAGAAATGAAAGATGCTGCCACAGGCAGTGGGTTGTTCCCCTTCTGGGGGTGGCATTGCTGCAAGGCAGGGTTTTTCCCCCTTTGGAAGGACCATGTGCTCATGTGTAATGTGACCAGGCTGGCTGGTTGAAGGAGGATCTGGAGACGGTTGTCTTCAGGCAGACATCAGGCAATCGAGAGCCTTTCCTGGGTTCTTTAGTTTTTATCTGGTCTTCATTTCACTTTTCTCACTGGTGAGTTCATTTCCTGGCCTCCCAGAAGTGTTGAAGCTTTAGTGGCATCTTGGTACCACTTAAATCATGCCATCTGATAAGTTATATGCAAAAATTGTTGTATTAATGATTGAATAGTACTCAAGGGTGATTCAGAAGTTAATGGTAAGCAGAATATTCTTACAATTACTTCAAAAATTTGCATCTGAAAAAGAGGTGAAAGGTGAGACTTGCTTTTGTCTTTACTGATTACAAAGTTCTAGACATTTTAAAGCCATCTGTAAATGTGCTGAAGTATAACATGTAATCTCTTCTACTCATAGCTAGTGAGGAGCTGCTTCATCGAGCCTTGTTATTTTCAACAGAATAAAATAAAACCCAAACAGCACCCCGTGCTTCTCCTAACTGGCTAATAAACACTATGGTAAGAACATTGGGTAGAAAAACCCCAAACCATAAGAAACGTAAAAATTGATTTTAATGGCCCCCTGTCAGAGTGAACCATAATGAGCACAAGCCTAGTAATAAATATTGGTATTCTGCTCCACCGTGCTTGGGACTTTTTATGTAGAATTGCATGTAACAATCAATATAGATTTTTAGGGGGTTTTAACAACAAAAATAAGTAAGGCTTTGAAATATATAAATACTTAAGACTTGCAATCAGTCAGACAAACCTGGTAGTTGTAGAAAAATCTGATAAGTGTGCCTGGTTAATGGCATAATCGGTTTGTGGAGATCTTGCTCTATTTTACAGCTTGTAAAATGCTGTGCAATTAATCACCTGAGATTACAGCCTATTCTGTGATGGCTCTCCTTAAAACTTAAGAGCACAGGCTATAATGTAGTATAAAAGGAGAAGCAACAAAGTAAAATTCAGTTTTCAGTATGCTTGAAAGAAATTGATCTATTAATGAGATGAAACTAATTGTAATAACCTGAGGTTATTCTGCTCCTTGTGAAGCTGCAGAGTTTAAAAGTGGAGGCATGGCACAGGGTAACGGTTTCTGTTTGAGAAAGAGGAGTTTTTATTCACACTTGTTAAATACTTGTGTACATATGCATAAAACAATTTCCTGCATATCATAATTATATACTTTAAGACTTGCAGATGAACATTATTGGGAAAGTTTAATTTATTGAATGTTAACTAAAATGGATTCTGCTGGGGATCTGCCCCTCTGTAGACCCAGGGAACTGGGGGTCTTTGGATGCAAACTGCAGTTTGAGAGACCTCAGAAGTTGTTGGTGTTTCACATACCTTTTATGAGAAGTGAGACTGGGCAGCCTGATGGCTGGTTTATGATTCCTTGATTGGTCAAAATGTGCGTTTTCCTGGTGGTGTAGGAATACCCCAGGCTTCCCTTTATATTTTCAAAAGAAGGATTTTTTTGAAGCAGTGTGATCCTATCTGCTCTCTGTTTCTTGCAGGGTATTTGCAATTTTCTTTACACTGTTTCTTTTCCCTGCATCTGACTAAGATATCAGAGGAGGAGGAAAAAGGAGCCAGTTTGGCCATTCTTCTATTATTAATCTGCCTAAACCTTTTAGGGGTGAATCTTCAGCTCGAGAAGTTTGCCAGGGTTTCAGTTAATCTCTCTCTGCCAGTTTAACTTTATCAGAAACTCTGCAGAATCTCAGTTTAAACAGGTTTCCAGCCATTACAGATGCAAAGAAAATCTCAAGTGTGTGCAAACACAGCAGACGCAGCTGAGTCTGATAAGAGCCTAGAACAATAACTTGGAGAGGTGTGAACCCCTCTGTTCATCTCTGAGGTGTTTAATCATAGCCAGTGATGATGGTTTAAATGTCAACTTTGCTAACTGTTTCATTCCTCATACTGTAAAATTTACTGTGAGTGATATCTCACTTTGATGCCACAAGTGGGAGGCATTTGGGAGAGAGCCACTCCTCCTATTTTTCCAATAAGCATCAGCCAAGACTGAGAAACTTAGTGGAGCTCAGGGCACACTAAAACCCAACTGAAGGAGGTAGGTATGTGACTACTCTGCTGCTTTGAATAGATTTCTGTTTCACTGTGAGCATCTGATGTGACTTGTGTGAATAGAAGGGTATTGGCAATGTAGCTGGAAGAGGTGCCACTCTTCCCGTTCAGTTCTTCCTTAAAATTATTGTGTGACAGCAGAGACTTCATAATTAAAAGGTATAGGGTAAAACATAAAGGACACAAAGTACACGTTTGGAGTAAAGGAGTTTTGGACTAATTTTAAGTGCAGAGCTGGGGAGAGGGAAAAGATGACCTGGAGACCTGCTGGCCACTGAAGCTATTGGGTACTGTAGACTCTATAGACTCCGCGTTGTTTCTGAGGAAAGATGTGGTGGAAAGTATCTGGTGGAACTCAGCCACTGGGTTCTGCTCCTGCACAGCCTGATGTTTTTGCTATTGAAGAGGAGCAACTGTATTTACAGCCATTACTCTTCTCTAAGTAAAGCTGTACTGCTAATTATTTCAAAGACCAAGACCCCTGTCCACGTGGAGTTATCCTGTGGCACACGTGCAGTTTATAGACCTTACGAGTAGTAATGTTAAAAATAAAAAATTAAACATCTCTGCACTTTTTGGAAAACTATTACTACTTTTTGGTTGGTTTTCCTATCTGGTACTGCAGCATTGTTTGTTCTCTGTTAAGGTCATAGTCCTCCCAGAGGGAAGATGTCAGAACCCCCTCTGTGGACAAGCCCAGGTGTGTGGCTTTCCAGAGCCTTGTACAGATTGTAGCCATCCACTTATGATCAAAGTATATCTTACATGGCCCTTTTATATAGTTCAATGTATTTAATTACTGTTTACAGTGACTGGAAATGGTTCATTAGGTGGCTTTTTTGTAGGTGTTAACATAAGGAGATGAGGTTTGAGTCCTGCTCCCCATGTTCTCTGCTGCTGTAGGACCTTTCCAAAAGCTTCTCCGTGCTGCCTTGGCTCAGGGCATGCCTGCTCTCTCTGGCGTGATGCTTGCTCAGCACCTGGGGCAAAATCCACGCAGGATTTTGGACATTTATTTCTCCTGAAAATGTGGTCAGGCTGTGGGAGTGAGGGGGGGCTCTGTGCTGGTCTGCTCTGCTGCTTGTGTTTCAGCCCTTCCCAGTTGTGATTTATTAATTGATGGGTAAAGGGGAAGCGTGTTGTGGGTGGTTGTGAAGAACAGTCCCCAAAAGGAGAAGGTCACAGTCTTACACATCTTTGTCTAAGCTTTTCATTTCTAAATATATGTTAACTTGTGGCACTGAGTGTTTGCAAGTCTCAGTGAGTTTTCTGCCAATTGTCTTGAAAACAGCATGCAGATTTCTTGATAGGAAGATGATGGTGGTTACTTCAAATTATTTCAAAATTCCAGGAAGGTGGTATATCTTTTTTTAAGAAAAAAAAAAAAAAAAAAAGAAATATTACCTTCTCTGGTAGTAGTGTCTACAAATATCCAGGCATCAATCTTTATTTCAGCAGATTCAATGGATGTGGCAGGAAGAGTTATTATATAGCATAGTCCTTCTTTTATTAAAAATAAACTGGGCTAGGTTTTTTCATAGTTTCTTGTGGTGGTGCTACAGACTGTTTATGCTGCATGAAGGTAAGAAAATATTGGAAATAGTGTTTCAAAAAACTAAAAAACCCTCTTTTCTCAAAACCTCTAAAACCATGTAGAAAGTTTAGACTTTGTCAAAGCCTTGCATGTAGCACAGCTCAAATACATAGTTCCAGATGTTTTTAGGAAGGGTTTGAAGGATGAGTTTTACTGTCAGATGTGGATGGTGAACTTTGTTTTGTATGATTGACAAAACCCATATTCCTCTGTTACTTAAACTGAACTGAATCTCAGGCAACTCCACTGTAATCAATACTCTATATAGTATTTATGCTATGTTATTTTTCCTGGCAGCACTGCTGCATGTGTATTCACCTGTCTGAGGGGCTGCTACAAGATTCAAAGATTCAGGCTTGTTTTCTGCAGTCTTCAGTTGTGTTTGTGTCCATAAATCTAACTAGAGAAACCTTTGAGGAGTCTATGTAAAAAAAAAAATAAATTAAACCCTCCCCTGTATTTCTGCTGGGCAACTATTTATGGTAATAACTTGATTGTTTAAAAGCTTTAATGTCATACTTAATGCCAGTTCAAAATGCTAGAAGACAGTGTGCAGAATGGCAGCTTTGACTGGTGTGTTTGCCAACCTTGCTGGTTGGTCAGAAAATGTTCCAGCAACCCAGTGAGAGCCTGTTACAGTGATGATATTTTAAAATGGCAAAAATAACAACAAAGTGTATCAGATAATATAACTTCTGCAGACACCCACTTGAAAATACCACAAATATGATGGGTTTATTTCTAGTGCAGAAGATGTAGAGCTGTAATAGCAATGAAAAATAATTTTGCTGAGAAGTGTGAGAATTTGTCGGGGCAGCATAATCTCTTCTAGAAATTTCTAAGGAAATAAATCTTTTCCTGACACCCTGCCCTATACTGTGCCACAGATAGGATGCCTGGTGTACCTTTTAACTCTTCTTTGATTCAGGCCATGAGTGGAACCTTTCCACTTCTCCTGCCAGAGGTAGATTAATGCAGTGGAGCATTTTTCCATAGCAAATCCCTGCTGTAAAGATGGAAGAAGGGGTGCATGATGACATGGATTATGTTTCTGTTATGTATCAGAGTTACTGGGTATTCTTCAATATTGCATCTGCTTGCAGCAGTCTTCAATATTGCATCATATCTGCTGGTTTCTTCACAGGCTTTTCTAGTCCTCCAAAAAAAGTCTAGAAATGTGTGTAGATAATGCCAAGAATAATTTAAAGCCCCGGAGCTGTTCTGAAGTTAGAGGGTATAAGTACAGGTGCCCATCTTGAACCCTTCTTGCAGTTCTCCAGAAGTGAGAGAATGAATTACAGACCCTGTTAGTGCTGCCTGATTGTACCAGGGCTGTGGTCAGAGCCCTGGGTAGTGTTTGAGAGGTGCCAGGATTTGGGGGGGTTTACCTGGTGCTGGGGGCCTTTTCCCAGCTGGAGGGGGCAGCTGCTGGGCACTGCTTGCTGCTGTGGGTTCCTGCATTTGCTGGAAAACTCTCAAAGATCCCATGCTAGTGCTAATTACAGCTGTTCTTCAAATGCCTCCCTTAATTCCCTCTTTAAAGAGAATTTAAGGCTTGGTAGGACAAAGCCCAGAAAATCACCCTGGGGTGCAGAGCTGTGAGGTGGTTGTGTCCCTCACTCCTTGGCAGTGACACTGACTGGCACTGAAATGGCAAATTTCACAACCAGAGAAGAAAGTGTTAAATTGGAAAACCTTATCCTGTAACTGTAAATGCCATTTTTCTTTCTTCACAAATGTAACCTTTTAACATTTATTTTTAGCTTTTACATTAATATATGTAAAAATATTAAAAGCTCTTGTATATTACATTAAAAACTTATGTCAGCTGCCCTGCTTTTTCCTATTTATTAAAACTTTTCAAGCAGTGAAAACATTTTACTTGTTAATGAGGGGAAGAAGGAAAATTAATGACATAGAGCTTGGATCTTCCAAGATGTCTCCTTTTAACCATGCAAAACCAGCTCTTTTTCCCACACTATGTAGTTTAATTTCTGTGTTAGGGTTCAGTAAGCAAATGCAAATAGATTTAATGATTTGCATCAGTAGATCACTTCTCTAGTTTAATATCCTCTGATATTTTGGTCAAGGACTTTTTCTTTGGAAGGCTAGTGCTATTTTGTGGAGTAAAAATATTAATAATGGTGGCATTGTTATGTTCGAGTCGAGCAAGGGAAATGTAAAACTTATTCAAAAGCAGCTTCTCATATTATCTTCTCACTAAGATCATGCAGTGGAAAAAGTTATCCAGGAAAAGACGCTTAAGAAATAATTGTGACTTGCTGATGGTATTAAACATTTAATACTGGTTTCCATATCGCATCTTGTAAAATTCTGATGAAAAACGAGAATAATCCTGGTCAGTGGTGCAAAGTACCTGGTCCCAGGATGGAGCAGGGGGTGCTTTGCAGTAGCTGGTGCCCCATCAGCTGGGAAGGCTGAAGGCTGCACTGGGGCACTGCTTGGTCTCCCAGACCTTGGGCTTCTTCTGAGGGCCTCGAGCTTCTGGTTTTATCATTTGCTGTCAGGGTCTCTGGGTACAGAGCTGTTGCTAAGAACATGTCTTGCTCTGTGTCTTTCAGATGGCTAAATCTATGTCTAATTTATTTAGAGGTCTATTAGAAAAAGTCTACACTTGTATAGAATTGAGTTTAAAGTCATTGTGCTGTGGGCACTGTGATGCAGGTGCGTGGAGCACCCACACTGGTGTAAAATGCACCTGCACACAGGTGTCTCACCTTGGAGATGCTGGGAAGACATTGCCAAGCTTGGTGGCAGCTTGTCTCCTGGGACAAGGCTTTGCATCTTGGATTTACTGTAACAGGTTAGCTGCAGAAATGGTCACCACTTTCTGCTCCTGCTGGAAAGAAAACATCCAAAAAGCCTCATGCTGCTCCATTCACTGAACTGCTACTAGACAACTAGGTATGGTTCTTGTCACATATGAAGAAGCAAGTTTCTAGACTGGCTGCCTCCAGGAACTTTGGATTCCACAGGTTTGATTTTGCCATGGAGTCTGGACAATGAGTTCATTTTTTCCAGTTGATTTGTTACGTGCACTGCAAAGGTCCAGCACAGCAAAGGTCCTGTGGTTTAGCTGCTGCAGAGCCTGTTCCACAGGGGCAGCTTCCCCACTGTGGCACCTGAATGGTTCTCAAGTCCTTTTCAAGCAGATAAAAGCAAGCTGCTTATTTCCATCTTGCCCCAACCCACCTGTGCCACTGAAGTCACTCGTACTGAAGCACTATAAAAGTCTGCTTTACCCAGACAGATGCTTTTGTAGTCCTCCATGCCTCAGTAGGAAATGTCTAAATATTCCTAAAAGTTGAAGGGGTTCTGTCACAGCTTTCCCTGACAGAGTGGCTGTTGGATTGCTGGGTGGATCAGTGGGTGCCAAGCACAAAGCTTGCTGCTCCCTGGGAACATGTCTGGCCAGCCGGCAGCCGCTGCATTTATTAATGTACAAACTGTTGTGGCAGCACACCAAGTTTTCTGTAGCTGCTGCATTAATCTAGAGCTCCTGTGGTACATGGTGCTACAGTAGACTAATACATAAACTACAACTGTGCTGAGCAAAATACATTTAGAAAACCTCTTGTGATGGATAGCTGCACTTAGCAGCCTGGTGAGTAGATGCCTGGACGTAAGGGAGAAGGAGGAGGGAGAATATTTCCAGCCTTATTTTTTAAACTCTTCAGGTTCAATGATCTGCCTTGGGAGGAGTTGTTGAAAGTTTAAACACTGTATGAAACTTGGTCATAAATATAAATCAGGTTAGATTAAGGCAATTTGAAATGTAATACCTCAATAATTTGGAAATATTCATTCTTCACAGATCATGAATGTTCTTCACTTCTGGAAATAGTTTGTTCTAATTTTAAATGCTGACACGAACACCTGAAGAATATAGAAAATGTCTTCTGTTTATACCTCTGAAATTGGGCAGTCCAGACTGACCCAATGTCTGGGTCACACCCTCTCCCTGGCACAGGGCACCTGGGACTCTCTGGACTCTCCACCTCTACTTGAATTCCTCGAGTCAGATTTCTTTGCTTTCTAATAATGATGGTACCAGGGAAAAGTAACCAAGGGGAACTTGGTCTTCTGGGGGTTTTGTCGCTTGCTTTGGAAGGCTTTGTGCACCTGAACATCTTAGGAGGCTTTTCTCTTGCAGCTCTGGTCATGTACATGTCTGATCCCCATCCCTGCTGGACTCTGCTCCCATCTTGGTCACAATTCCTGTTCGGCCTGGTTGGGGTCACCTCTCAACTCCTGTGGTTCAGGAATTTTCTGTGTGCTGGGTGATGCCTGGGACCCTGAAGTTGTCCAGATGATCCTCATTTATGCAGATATCCTCTGGGTTTCAAGATTTATGCCTCAGTGTGAAACAGAGGATATCCTCAGGGTTGTGATAGCCCCTCATGCTTCCTGGCTGTTCTGGGAAATATGCTTTTAAATTCTTTGTCATAGAACTTATAGCAATAACAAAAGGATACAGGAACAAAAAAACATTTGTGATGTAAATGATTTCCAGTGCATGCAGGTAATTTGAAAGCAAACAAAGAATCTTTTGTCTGAAGCAGTGATAAATCACAGTTAAAAAGATTCCAAAATGCCAGAAAACAACCCCCAAGTATAATGAAGCTGAAGGAAAACAAAGTAGCTTGGATGTACATTCTTGGTAACACTTCCTACTTGCTGATAGTGCTGTGATCACATCTCAAGGAGTCAGACTTCCCTGTGATGTGGATCTAGAATCTTGAATTCTACAAGTAAGCTACAAAATTGCATGTAGAAAACAGCTCTATCAAAACTGCCACTTTTAGTCTTTTTAGTCCAGTTTGCTAGGGCAGAAAACTTTGGTTTTGTGTGTTTCTTGGACATTTTTGTAACTTGCACATGAGTGGCAGTAAAGGGCTGCTTCAGGTTGGCTCTAGCATTTTTTAACTCTATCAGGTAGGTTACTGTTACTAATAACCAAAGCTTGCTGCATCTTAATTTTTTGTTTTATGGAAATCTCAGAACTATCAGAGTGAGCACATATTTACACTTTATTGAGTAGTAGTGTTGCTGAAATAGTGAAATAATACTAGCAATTGTGACACTTCTGTGTACTACTTTTTTGCTTTGTGTCAATTCACACTATAACTTTGTCTTCACTCAATACTTTTCTTCCAGGTCTATCACTTTGCTATAAAAAATCCATAGTAATTGGGGTAATTTATGACCAAGCTAACTCTAGCTCACACAACTTAACTGCAGGCTCTGTCAGGGTAGAACTTGCAGGATTGAGTGGTCTGGGTTTTTTGGTCTCCGGAAGACATATGTGTACATTAATTGGGAAATATCTTTTTATTCATCCAGCACTTAAATTGGGAGTCTTCTCCATCTCGAGTGAACTTCTCAACTGATAAGGAATTGAGTTTTTACAAAAATATTTTTCTAAATACTGTTCCATCACTTAAAAAAAAGCTTTCATGCCAGCATGACTGCCTTGTTTACTGAATAGCTACAGATCCCAGAATTAAATTTCAGCCTACAGAGGGGATCAGAACTAAGAACCTGTTTCAGTAATTCTGTTTGCTACTGTACAGTGGGGAAGCTGCACTGGTTAGGAGGTATAGCAAAAAAAAGTGTTGCAGTGGATCTCTTCAGTAGCTCTCACTTGGATTTTGCTGAAGAACTTTCTGTGAGTCCAGGGAAGAGTTGGAGAGTGAGGCTTAGAACCGGGCTGGACCAAGCATCCATCTTTTGAAGGCTCTTTCAGATTCTTTTTCAATCAGTCTTAAAATCAGTTTATCCCTCATTGGTAAATGTTGTGCATTTATTTGTTCATCTCTGTAAGCAGATGCTGGAAAGATGACAGTGGTCTTTCCTTGGCAATTCTGGTTGAAAAAGCCTTTCAAAAGTTATGGTGGGACTCAGTGTTTCAATATGTTTTTCAGAAATCATTCTTTTCTCATGCAAGTTCTGAATAGTCAACAGTGACAAAGTTGTAAAATTTTTCATGGTTTGTTGGAAGGAAAAACCTTTCCCCAGTGCAATAGTGTTTCTAGGTACTGAAAGAGCCAGAAATTACCTTTTACTTTTGTTGCAGAAGTAAAATGCATTCCAGAAAAGGGGTTTTTTTTGTGTGTGTGTGTGTGGTTTTTGTTTTTCTGGCTGTACGTACTGGTGCAGTGCATCCTGGAGAAAGGGTCAGGAAGGCTGTGCCAGAAGTGGAGTGTGGTCAGTTTATTAGGTTGCCTTATAGGAACTATTCTGCTGGGGAGCTGGACATTTCCATGTGTCTCAGGTTATGGGAAAGTTAAGTTACAATCCAGCTGACCTTATGAAAAATACTGAGTTTGAAGGAAAGGTTGAAATCTATTTCAGCGTCCTCTAGCTTTGTTCTAGAAAACCTCATTGAGGGTGAAACCCTCCAGGCCTCTTTGATTTGCAAGGGCTGAAGCAGTGCACTGGCCATTCTGTTTGCAAGATCCAATATTTAGCCATAATGCAGCTGCCTTCTGCCATAATGAATGTGACTGGACTCCACATGAATGTGAATGAATGCATAGAGGAAAATTAAGCTGCAGTTTGCTTATGTTATTGCACGTTTTCCAACAGAATTGCTGGCAGTTGTGTGATGTCTTAAATGTTTGACATCAGATATGGTGCTGCCAGAGCCTGCGTGTTGATCTTCGTGTGCCAATAAAAAGTTTCACATCTTTATGATAAAATATCTTCCAGGATGGAAAGCCTTCTGGAGCTTGATGGCTTCTGGGTATACTCATGTTAATGTATAAAACTGAGGAAAAAGAGTTAATGCCAGCATTTTTAAAAGGCATAAAAATATAGGCAGTTATATTACTGAATATCTTTGTTGAGGATTTAATCTCTTTTTTTCATGTTGTTCTCCTGTAACTAAACACAACCCAGCAGATTTTGAGCTGCTTCTCAGTTTCTTTCTGCCATGTATTGTTTTCTTCATCTTGGAAGCTTCAAACAGTGCAGCAGGACACACAATCCCTCCCGGTACAGTAGGCATTAACTATTTTGCAAGGATATCTGAACTTTGAAAGTCTTTCTCCAGATGTACACCTTTGTACTTGAAAAGAGGGTTGAATATTGACCTAATTTGTCTTTTAAAAGGACACAGAGTTTTACTAGAATACTTATGCTATTGAACTAGACAAATGCAGGTACTATTCCTTGGGTAGTTGGTGCAGAAGGTTGATGTGCTCTAAGATTTACTGTGCATCACCTTAGCCATCATTCCCATAAGTATTAATTTTAACTCCACTAATAAGAAACTGAACAAAAGTGGAATTATGAGTTCAGTAGTATTCTATGAAAGGTCAGTTGTTAAAAAGGCAGAGGCTGACATTCTGTGAAAAAGGTGCCTTCATTAATCATCCTGATAGGATAGCATAGGATATTCTTGACCAATACCCGCGAGCCGTGCTGTGCAATGCGTTGGGAAGGGGTGCTTAATTCTTTGTATAAAAACAAGGATTAAGTGAATGAATGTGGAATGACCAATTTTAGTACTGTAATGTTTCTCTTTCTTGATACAAATACAGAAAAATGAAGGGGGACGTTTTTTATAAGACATGCTGTCATGATTTTAAGTTAATTTTATAGAAGCGTACGTCGTTATGGGAGTAATACTTAAAGACACAGTTTATAAGAATATAAATGCAATTACACCAAACAGCAATATTAATGTAATATATAAAGTATTTATGATCTCTTAGAAGTGTTCTCTGATTATATTGTTTAAATGTGCAGCTTTGTTTCACAATAATTCATCTCTGTAAATCTTGAACGATTGCTCCTGTATGAACCTAACAGTTTTAATTGCAATGTATAATGTTTTCCCATGTAAAACTATTATTTGGGATTGTTTGTGGTGTTTTTTCCTTGGCCACCATAGTGATGGCAATTTTAAAGTTAATACAAATTATATAAATTATTAAATACAGGCCTAGTGGAACATTAATCAGTAGAACATCTTTATTGTGACTGTTCCTGACAGATTATGTTCACCATGATGCCCATTAATGCACTGTATTGTAAGAGCCCATGTCCATTACAGAATCCCCTTTGTTACTGGTGTCAGGTCTAATTCAGGGCAGCAAATCTCAGTCCAAGGTGAATATGCTTTTGATATTTGGTGGAAAAATACTATTTTTAAAGTGAAGGCTCTCACCTGTTTAATTCTTTCAAAGTTATTAGCCTGTGTGGCATCTAGTGTAAAATGCAAAGTCTGCAATAGTCTTTTTCCCTTTAATGTCATAATTTTGCATAATGGCTGTTTGTGCTACATTGACTAGGTCCATGGATTGCTTAACATAAGTGATTACATTTTTCTACGATTATAAACTCCCTCCATTAGAAGTACTGTACAAAAACTTGTAAATGATTTGTTGTTTAAGCTTTCTACTTCATTAACTACAATATACACTTTACAAGAGTCATTGTCTAAGAGTTAGTAATATTTGTAATGAGCTGTATAATATGGGCCCTTTTACTAAATTTAAAAACAGATGGTATCTGTTAACAACAGTTTATCATGCAAATTGATCCCTAGCAAAAATTTCTTTCAGTGGTTATGTTGCTGTAGGCCAAATCATGATGTCTTGGTTTTTTTGATGTAATAGCAAAAGGAAATAATTGTTGGTTTATACAGTTGACAGATGGAAACTAATCATGGTCAAAACTCCCCAAGAAGTCCTAATTCTAACCTTTTTCTCTAGATTGAAAGATTTGGGTTTTCCTTTGTGCCTTTAGCACACACTTTAATGTTTAGTATCCAAATACATAATTTTTGCACATCCTGGCTGAAACATTCTTGTGATTTTACTTATGTAAGTTATGAAGCAGCTGTGTATGAGAATTTCCATTCTGTGAGGACTTGCAGATACTGATCGGAACAAGTGAAAAGATCAGAGGATACAAGATACACATTTTTCTGCAAACTTTGAAAACAAAACGGAAAATTGGATCATTAAATCAAGAGTCTTGAAATTATCCTATCGAAAGAATCCTTCTGCACAGGGCATTTGTTGTTAATCCTTCATGGTGAAAACTTTGAAGTAGAGTCCCTTTTTGTAATACCAGTTTTTTCCTTAGTCTCTGCCAAATTAATACTTTCTTTTAAATTTGATGCATTGTAGAGTTCTCTGACTTCTGCTTTTCAAAGAATAATTTTGCATTCCAGTGTGCTGGGATTAATACCAAAAATAGGCAAAATGTGATCACTTGTCCTGAGTTTCCTGTGTTTTTTCTGTGCTGTTGATGAGCAGAGGCTCTCTGGGAGATCTCCTGTGTTCCCTGTGTGCTTTGCTGCCCTCAGATGCTTGGCAGTCCCAGCCAGGACCATTCCCATGTGGATTGGAGCAGGGTGGGTGATCAGTTGCCTTGTGCTGGGACCATCAGGAACCTTTCATCTGCTACAGGGGACTTCTGGACCAAGCCTGTAGCATAAACTGGAAATGAACACACAGAAGAGAGTCAGGTTTTCACTGTTTTCTGCACATGGCTTCAGAACTTTATGTTGGGGTTGGTTTTTTTTTTTCCAATAGAATAAGCAATCTCTTCTAGGGATATTGCAGTGGAAGAGCAGGTTTTTGTTCTGATTAGCATTCAGAAAGAGCTTTCTTATTTCTCTCTCAACAAGATATTCATGCAACTTTTTCCCAAACAGTGGATAATCAGTGATAACACCAACTTACACTTGAGCTAATTTTGATTATAGTAGAATCTCATGTGAATAACTACCCAGTTTTCCTTTATCAAGCAGCAAGTTGGGCACTTGCCATTAAATAGCACAAAAAGTCTTGTTCCCTGTAAGTTCTGTACTCACAGCTTCTGATATAAAAGATATTTTGTTGAAAGGTGTTGGTACACGTGGTAAAATTAGCACCTGCTGAAGGATAGCTTTTTAATAAGCTGGGTAGAGTGCAGTGTCCTATTTCTGGCTGGGCAGCCTGATCTGTGCTATTTTAAATCTCAGCCTGTGGAAGGAACAAAGGCCACAGTACTCGTAGTTCTTGTAAATTCATTTATCTTGCTGTTGGAGCTCTGAACTGCAGTGTTGCTCTCAAATGTTGTGAGCCTAATGATAAGAATGATTTCCCATCATTCTCCCAATAAGACTTTTTTGCTTCCCAGTCTGTTCTCCTGCCACTGTAACAAGGTTAAAAATCATCTTTCCCCTTATAGCCATTTTTATTCCTAAAATAGTACCTAGCAGATCTTGGTGCTGGATTACCCTGATGGGGAAGCTGATGGACAAAGCAGAGCAGATGGGTTGCTGAGGGTCCTTCCAAACATGTGGGCAGCCAAGGCAAACACAGGAGCTTGGAGAGCTGAGCAGGCGAGCCTGAACCCCAGCTGAGTGAGGCTGTGTTACACCATGGCCCCCAGGTACTGGTGGGGAATTTCTCCTGGTGCTGGTCAACCAGGATGCAAAGGGACTAACACCATGGCAACACCTCAGCACCAGTTCTCTGAAGAAAAGAGCGTTTTAAGTTGGAACAGAGAAAAACCTTTGGTGTAGCCTCTGTATCCCGTGATGGAGCGGGCAGGGAGTCAGGTCACCTCCTGACTTGAGTTTCCTTCTGCTGCAAGCCCTGACAATGCTGACAGCAAAGCCAGGGACTTGATGGCTGAGGGATCTGTCTCTGTGCACAGTGGGGCTGCTCTCTGGCTTGCCCACTGGGTGCCATCAGTGGGGGGTCAGCTCGTGCTTTGGGAAGGCTACAAAGCTGGAGCCCCTCGTTGCTAGGACTTTGTTTTAGATTAACCCAAGGCTAGCAGTGGCTGGAGCCACAATTGCAAAATTGTGCTTATTCAGTGGCTTATATTATATTATATGGACCCCGTTTGATTTTCTACTTTGCAGGTGTTCCTGCTAGCCTGGGGTCTCTGAGAAGGTGACAGGTTCTGCATAGGTGGTGGAAACTCCTCAGGTTTAAGGTGGTTTGCCCAGACCAAGTGATAGATGCTTCCCTTTGTTTACTCAGCCTCTTGGGATGTTGTTGTTCTGTCTCATCCACCTACAGCTGTGATTTGTCCACCTTCTGTGCTTTCTGGTGCCTCTCAGCCCTTTGCGGCTGGCTCATGTTAACGCATCCCCTGCCCTGCTGCCACTGCAGAGGGTGAGGGGGTCAGATGGAGGCTGCTGGTTTATTCCAAATATCCATGAGTCAGAAGGCTTTAGACCTCCTGGAGGAGGGCTGGTACCTCTAAAGCAGTGGTGGTGGAGCTGAACACTTAATTTTGGATGTGCCATGTCACATGAAGAGCTGGAGCAGCCCCTGCCCCTCAGCACTCTGGATTTGGGAGACATTTTGCATTGCTCCCTCTCCTTTGCCCCGTTTGCCAAAACCAAATGCAAAGGTCTCTGGGGGGGGTTGGATTCCGAGTTCCTCCTGTGCCCCCCAAAACCAGAGGAGCATCTCTGGGATGAAGCAGGGGAGGGGGCCAAGCTCCCTGATGTAAAGCCAAGAAGCCAGGCAGCCTTATTCAGTGAATAAAAATGGGAAATACATTGAAGTCTAGATACAGTATCTTTGTAGTAATAAAAGCAGTAGTACAGATTTACTGGTGAAGGAGTTTTAACTGTAATACTGTGGAATAGTAGGTTATTTTGTGTTCAAGAGCTACATTTATCACAAAAATGATGATATACAAATCACTTCCATATCACAAAATGTTCTTGGTCAAAATTGGCTTGAGGCAAGTGATATCTTCGAGTAAACAGTATATGAAGACCATATCTTAAAATGATAGATCACCTAATTTTGTTCTGACAGAGGTTTTTGCCGCAACAAACATCTGTCACTGAAATACCAATTCAGAGATATGGAAGCCAAATTGTGGAGGTTTTCTAGTATTTGTCACTCCTAACTTAAGAGTGCTACTGTTAGTTCTGTAGATATTTGAAGATAGAAGGCAGCTTTAGGGTTTAAACACCCTAAAGTATTGAGTTAAGTATTTTAAGAGCTGTAAGGATCTTTCAATGCAGATTAGCAGCTTCTGAAGGGCTGTACATGGCTTGGGTGTGCTAAATGCCCAGCTGATGTCTTGCTGATGCTGCATGGGAATAGTATTATCTTAAAACCTAGCTGCTGCTGCACAGTAGAGTTGGAATGTATTTGATGAACTGAGTGTGCTGCTGTTAGCTGTGTTTTTAGAAGGAGAATTGGTGCAAAATGCTATGGAGGGTTTGAACTGAGCCAGGACTGCCATATGCTGCTGGCACTGTCAGAGTGAGGCTGGTAGAGGTGTAGCTTAAAAGCAGATTGTCTCCTGTGGGGGGGTATCTCTGGTGCTTGTTGTTTTCAGAGGGATGCAGTGCTGCCAGGAGTGTTCCTGCGGAGAAATTGTGCCCTATCTGGAGCTCATTAGGACCTCCAGGAGAGAGAGGAATGCTGCAGAGGGTGTGAGTGCTAAACACTTCTCATCTGCCCTTTGAAATCACAGTCCTGAGCCTGTTACTGAATATAAAACAAGTATCAAACATAGAAGTTTTTTCTCACGCATGTAGAGGCATGATTAAATTTAATTTGATAGATGCTAGGGGTGTAAAAGCAATAAACATCTGTTTTAAAATATATATATTTCAATTGAAGTAGTTAATTTGTGTATATAGAGGGCACCCAAGAAACTGAACAGGAAAAAAGCAAATGCCCTGCTGAAATGAGGTTTTAGGGATGGTTTCTGTTGACTTGTGGCAGGAAAATAAAACTTGGCTGCAAACTACCAACATTCTATGGTATTTTGCAGACAGAATGAAATGGCAACAGCCAGGTCACTGGGGGAGAAAAGCAGTTACAAGTCATCTTAGAAATTTTTCCAAGAGCATTATTATACATCACATATTTTAGCCTAATTAATTTCAGCACCACTGATATTTCTTTAACTGTCTTAACAAGAAGGTCCCAATTAGGCAGTTGCTTAGGTCCAATTTAAATACCTGTCTGCCTTTACAGACAGTCTCAGCACAGAGAAAACTTCTCCAATCTGAAAATGCACTGCGTTTCTCATGGTAACTTTATTGGCTTTTTTCTCTATTCCTTTTTAAATGGTGCTGTGATCAAATCTGAAGTCTGAAAGGTCTGCGAGAGCTTTGTTTGCACCTTTACACTACAAATACACATTTTATGTGATTTAAATTTCTCAAAGTTGGGTTTTATTTAAATTTCTCTGGCTGAACATAGTGGGGACAATGAAAGCCAAATCTGAGCTCAGAAAACTATGTACAAAAGGGAGACCCAGAAGTTGAGTTCTCTTGCCTGTGTTATCAGTCTTCATAATTACAATGCTTTTTGCTGCATTATTTTATACTGTAAGGGTCTTGTAAGGGTCTTGGTCCTTGTTTTCAGGGCCATACTGGTCTGGTAGCACATGGACAACATAGCAGTAACCATGCTGGATTCAAGGTGTTGTAAAAGTGGTTGCTGGTGCCTAATTGCAAATTTGAGGATGTCAGTACTTAGATTAGTGGTATCAGAAGATCTTGTGCAAAAGTCACTTTTTCTGTGAACTGCAGATCACCTAAAGCATACTTAGAGGAAGTATAGGAATTGAAAGTGCTCTGTGTTAGCCTCCCAGGGTATTGAAATTTTAAACTTTTTTTGTGGCAAATGTAATAAGTCAGCAAACAGTGATTTTTTTTATTTATTTTTTTCCCCTTAGCTTTTTGATCAGCCCCTTAAAGTCAGCATTGCTGACTGCTTTAATTCAAGGTAACATCTCAAGAACTGCTTGGTTTGGAGCAAGAGCTGATGAGCTCCTTACCAGGCTTTCCTCTGCAATATAGAGGAAAATAATTCAGTTAAATTTCATGAGTTAGGAATTTAAAGATTTGAGGTTCTGCCTTTTGTGTGCCATGAGGCAGTTGGTTCCCCAGGAGCTGCTGGGCTGTGCCCACTCTATGTCTGCAGGAGGGATGGGGATGGGGATGATGATGGGGATGGAGGGAGATGCTGCCCTTGTGGTTTCCTCCAGGTGGCAGGTGAAAAGCACGTACTGGTGTCAGAATAGAAGCTCCTGGTGAAAAACTGGTGGTCCTGGGAGAAGCAGAGTGTGCTGCAGCAGCTCTGGGCTCCAGGGAAGGGAGGAATGGGTTAAAGAATTCATAAAAAATGAAGGATCCTAATATTAAAGTGGGGGAAAATGTGGGTGAATGACATATTTTTTACACACCTCAACTGTCAACATTTCTAATCAAATCATCTAGCCTTCTTGCTTCTTAAATGATACAAGCAATATTTCCTGTAATAAACACCCCTAAGTCTAATGAGAGGCCCTAAGGCAACTTCAAATGTATGAATTCATTATAATTGAACAACATAATCTGCAGGGCAAAGATGCCTGCTACCCAGTCTTTTAACTTCCCACGGCTTGGGTGTTCTATGAAAAATGTTATACATTTTGTTTACAATGTATTGCTGCTATTTGAAGTATTGTATGTTCCTGTAGTACATAAGATGGGGACGCATAATGGAGGAAAAATCAAGGAGGCAATCTTTCATTTTGTTCTTGTATGAAAAATTCAAAAGACTGAAAACTCACCCAGAGAAATTTTGCAAGCATATTATTTTCCGATGTTTCGATCAATTTGTCTGTCAACCATGCTGAGAGGTGGAAAGGGCCAGCAAAAGCAATTTAGCTTGTGAGGTCCAAAATAGAAATGTTTTAGGAAACCTTGTCACATGTTGTTTTTTTATATTAGAACCGCTGTGGTTTTTATTTGCTAGTCATATTATGAAGAGAAATTGGTATCAATCATCTAAATCACCTATGAATATCTTATATAACTATTACTTTTGTGCATATAAATAAGGAAAAAAGATATTTAAATGAAGCTTTTAAAGCACAGCAAAACCTTTGGGTAGACAACAGGCTTCCTACTCAGGTTTTCACGTTTAAAAAAAATACCCCATGCATTTTAATTGATTGCACCCAAGTGACATCATACTGAATCATCTTGCATATGAACATATTGACCTCTCTCTGGCTTTAATTAAGCTATGATTGCTTTATGATAAGTTTGCTGTGGATTGATAGGTGTGCCAGCCCAGGGCTGAGCTCTGCGTGCTCCGCGTGCGGACGTGGCTGGGGAAGGCAGCGTGTGTGCAGGAGGGGATTCAGGCTCTGTTCTGCAGATGATAAACACAGCTCCAGTCACTGCTGAACTCATGTTGATGCAGCTGCAAGCTGCAAGTTTTAGTAGCAAATGGCAAATTTTGTTCAGTCTCCTGCCCTGTGCACTTTGCTGACACTGAAATGTGGCTGTTCCGTGAGTGGGTTGGTACAGGTGGTGAAACTTCAGTCAGTGAAGCAGAATGATGTACAGAACCTGTTGGAATCCCACATTAAACAGTTTGTCTGTCTTTAACCCATTGTGTAGTTGAAAGATGTCATGACTGCTACCTATACTAAGTGGTTTGTGATTTATATATACGTGTGTGTGTGGATTTGTGCCCCAGTGTATTTAAAAGGGCATCAAAAGGCTCTGCAGATGATGTTGGCTGCAAGATATGAAGATTTTGGAAATGGGTTTTTAAAAAACAGTGAGAACAGAACTAGTGTTGTGGCTGAAAGGGGGAGTTCTGTCTGTCTGCTTCTTTCTCCATTCCAGCCCTGATGTCCATCTGCTGTCTCCTGTGCTGAATACCCAGGGAAGATGCTTTCCACAGACCCCCCGTGGCTGGGCAGCTGAAAGCATGGTGCCAGCTTTGCAGCAAAGCAAGTCAAAGGCTGGGTGTTCTTAGTGCAGAAGTGACTCTTTCAGGAAAATGCAAGAAGAAGGAATTGTGTAGTTGGCTGTTGGGGGTCTTGGGTTGGTCGTGAAGGGGAGGGTGAGGTGGAGAAAATGAGAAAAATAAAACATTTGGGAGAACTGTATTGAATAAGTGAGATGGAGGATCTCATGGGTTGTAGAAGCAGCAATGGAGACCTATTTGTGGGTGACAGGATAGTTAGAGTGGGGTGAAGGGCTGTGGTTTTGTTGATACTCTTTGAGACGTGAATGAGCAAAATACAAATCACAATTTTAGCAGTGTAAGTAGGAGAGTAAGTGGGACTTCTCTAGTACTGGAAATGTGATGGACTCCTGTTCATCCAGACTCAGCAGTGTCAAGGATGAGAGATTCTTAGGGAAAAAGTGGGTTTTGGAGGGAGGCTGGAGAACTGCTTCTAACCTGAAGGAAGCAGCAGGATGGTCAGGATGCACCATGATCTGTAGTGACTGTAACTTTGTGAGGTACCCCTCAAAACCAAAGTTGTGATGTGGAAGAGTATACAAAGTAGAGAAGCAGATGGGGAACAGAAACCTGAAAAAGGGAAAAGCAAATAAAATGGGGATTTAGAAAAAGAAAAGCTGGAGAGGCAGCTGCAAGCTGTGGTTGCAGGAGCAGGGACAGACTGACCCCTGAGGGCCCCATCACTAAACACAGTGAGCAAACCCCAAGTTTTAATTGGTTTCTGAACCACTATTTTCTTACTGGTGCTTAAAGAGAGGAACTCAAGAGCATAGATGTCTTCTGGAGTTTTATCAGATATTTGGGGAAATGTCGTTTTCTTTAGTTTTCTAGCATTTATTTGAGGAACAAGCCATGAGTCAGGACTGTCTCTGAACCAGCTGAGTCAGGAGTGTCCCTTAGAGGAGAAACTCATCATCCCATTCTTCATGGAAGATGCGGTGAGAAATCATCTGCTTTGTTCCTCTTAATGACAAGAGCAGCACTGGCAGCTTTTGGGTCTTCTGCCACTTGCTGTCAGTAAGACAGTACATGTTCCTCTTAATGGCTTGGCTTTTTTGCTTGTTTTGTATCTCAGATCATCTCCTCGACTGCTGGCTGTTTATAGCCCTTCATTTCTCCAGCTCTGTAGCCTTCTGGTATTTACATCCTTTGTGACTTTTTGCCATCTCTGATGGAGATCCTTACTGTTGATGGCTGTCATGACTACATGGTAAAGATTGCTGAGAAATCACCCAATTATCACTCTTACCTGCTGATCAGAGGCTGGTACAGCCAGGGGTGGAGAAGGCTGTACTTAGCTCCTCCTTTCCCAGTCTTTGGTCTTCCCAAGAGGAAAGATTTCTGCTGGATCCTTTGAGAGGCTCTGCTGGGGCTCAGCAGATCTGTGTTGCTCTTCCACCACTCCTTGCAAATGGGCCCTTGCAGTTTCCTGCTGTCATTCCAAACTCCTTTCTATTTACTTGTCTGGATGATTCTCCTTGATGCTTGGAGATCATATATTCTGAAAGCTAAAAGCTGTTTAATTACTACTTTTACCTACTGTTTGTTAACGTTGAGTGCTACATACAGTGTCAGGTGGGGATGGTATGTTTATTTCATTTTCTTGTCAAGGGGTTTAATAGAATTCCTCTGTAAATTATAGAAATTGGAATTCTCCAGAAAAATCAGAAATAAATGGATCACTCCAGTCAGAAGTACTGTGCAAGCAGTGGAAAAAGATGTACTGTATTAGCCAAACCTGATGGTCTTTGGGTTTGGAAAGATTAAATTAAAGATGATTTGTTAGGCAGGTCTGTGTAGTTATTTGTCGTTTGTGTCATGTGCAGGGATTTATTGCTGTCCCAATATATTTATATTCTTCAAAACAGACTGTATTTTCCCTACTCCCAGCACAGAGATGTGTGACAATGGACAACAGAAATTTTAGTGCTTTTAATATTCTTTGTATTGTGCTTTAGAACAGTTTTGCTTTTAATTGAAAGTTCCTCTAACAAATCAATACTTTTTTCTGTAGACCTTTCGTTTTTCAGAACTTGCTTCTGCTTCCTTGGATAATTTGGGTTTGAACTTCTGGTATTAGAATTTTGGAAGTGGGAGATGGTCTCTAAATTTTCTGGTAAATTAAGAATCATCTGAAACAGCTTCAGGATTTTTCTATCTGTAGGTTAGTGCTGCTGGTGTGTCCAGAGAAAGCTCTTGAGTGCTGAGTTTTGTTGGTGAAACTTTTCTTTTGTAATCTGTAATCTAAAAAGGAAAGCAAACTTTTAGTGCTTGCCTTGTAGCACCTAAATACTGAAGTATGAGTGACTTAGATGAATATTCTGTCAGTGAATTCAGTATCTCTGTATGCGTCTCCTACAGCAATGCTTTAGCTACATCAGTGCTTTCAGATCTGCATAGGTAATTAAAAAAAAATATTTCAGCAGTGCTGTTGTCCTCTCAGAATGTGGTAGAGTGGGTGTTTGGATGGAAATGTAAAGCTGAGAGTTAGAGTGAGCTGGAACTGAGGGCAGGGATTGATCAGCACCTTCCTTCTTGGTGGCTTAGGGTAAAATGCAGATGGGTGCAGTGCTGGTGTCAGAAGTGGTGCAGAAATTCCTGTGAGTTGCTCTTAAATATCTAAACCATTAGGTTCAGGCTGGAACTCTTAAGGACTCTATGATCCTTAGCACAAATTTTTGCTAAGTTTTATGTAAAAGGAGAGGAAGGAGACCCATGCAACCGTGGCTGTTAGAAGAACAATACTGCAGTTCTGCAGGTCCAGATGGCAGAGTGGTTGCTGAAAACAGTTTCCATGCAGCTTCAGTGGCCATTTGTGATAACACCAATTCCAAACTTCTTTTTTTTTTTTTTTCAGGAAATTGTCAAAAATGTCTCCTGTTGGTTCTTGCATACCTTGACTGTCAGTTTGGTTTCTGCTGTAGTTTCAGCTCTCTGACCTTTGCTATTGCTGTTCATGTGGCATTCTCTGATTATTAAGTACTCAAATATTGAATGCTTCACAATTTGTAATTGGGGGAAATCAAAGTGTGTGCTTTTCTGTCTCCACCACCTGGCAGGAGGGATGAATTTTTCTGCCTTTTTTTTTTTTTTTTTTTTTTTTTTTTTTTTTTTTTTAAGATTTTGTTTTGTTTTTACAAAATATTGGTTTATTGAGAGATGTGTTACCCTCAATTGACATATTGACATTTCCAGGAACTGTGGTTATTGTTTTGAGAAATACAATCCTACACTGACAGATTCCTATCATTATTTGGAACCGTTGCTGAGGGTTAGTGAGACAAGTCTCATAAATAATGAAAGTGAATCATATTGGGGAGAACAGCAGTGAGGAGCAGAGCAGTGTACAGTGCTGACACCAGATAATTTTTGCTGGGCCATGACATCACACCATGTTAATGTCACATGTTACGTGGGGACATTGACTTGTGGTACCCAGACCCTGTCACGTGGCAGTAATTAACTTGTGCTCCTAACTACTCTTTGGGGTAATTAGCAGCCCAGGGGATAACTAGGCTGAGGCTTTGTCTCCCCGTGTACCCCCCAGCCTCCTCAGTGTTTGCTGGAGCAGCAGACACAAATCCCTTGGCCATGCAAGAAACACACTTCAATGTGGTGGGTTTTTTGTTTTTTTTCACATGGCTTCTAGTAACCTAAATTTTTTTTCTCCGTAGTTTCATAGACTTGATTATTTGACAGCTCTGGAAGAAGTTTCACACTGGACTGCATCTGATTTGCAGTTTTACAGGGAGCAATTGGCAGTGAAGGTAAAGAGGAGAGAGAAGCTGGGTTCTGCAGGAGTGAGGTTGGGCAGAGGCTCATCAGCCGACCCGTGGCTTGACCTGGTTTTGGGAAGTGTTTCTCAAGTTAGCAGAGAGCTCTAATTAACCTCCTGTTAAAGTGAGTTAAATCATTTCATTTACTCCGAGGTAACAAATTTCTCCCTGCTGTTATTTCTGGAAGCAGGTAAGTTGAATATCAAATGCCCTTTGCATGCCAGAAATGTGTTTCCATTATTATTTAACCTTATTCCTACAATGATGATGCCCCTGTATGTGCTGTGAAAATGCCAGGCTTGAAGAGAGGCTAACATACATTGCCATAATTATTTTAATGAGAGAGAATGGAGAAGACACTTCTCTGCCATCTGTCAACAGAAGCAGTCAGATTACATGCTAGACTTTATTCACTTATAAATTGTTTTTCAGTACTGAATACTGAATTCTCTATTACTTCTTCTAGGTCAACAGCATTTATAATCTTCCCTGGTTCTCTGTGAAGTCTACAAATTATTATTCCGAAGACACTCATTAATTTTGTGGTCCTGCATATCTAAAATTGAAACTTTTTATTTGCTGCTTTGTGCCCTCGCCCTGCTCCCTTGTACACACAGAGGGGACAAATGGGTTGCAGAAACATGTGAGCCACTTTCAAAGTGAAAATCCCTTAATAAATGCTCCAGAAAATGTTGAGGATACTTTGCTTTTATTTAATTTATTTCTCACGGGGCTTTTATATTTAAAAAAGAAAAACCTATATAATGGAGTTTGCCAGCAGGTGGTTGGAAAACCTGAGGGAGAGGAGGATTGGCAGTTTTTATATTTTTCCATACAATTATTCTCTGGGACTGTTTTTACTATTACTTTAGTGGCAAGGAATTTGTTTCATACAAAATGACTAAAAGTCAGCAGTTTTATCCACCCCCATAATAGCTGCCTTGATGATGATGTGATCTTGCCAATGTAAGGTCCCATCATAACACACTTGGCTTTAGCTCTGCTCCAAAGCACAGCAATTGTAGAGGTTTTCCATGCTCCAGGATCCCAGTGCTCACTTCAGTTTTATGGTCACAGCTGTAGGTAAATTGTGAGAAGTCCAAAACTTCCAAATAACATCAACACAACACCCCCACTTTTGTCCACGTGTTGCAGTTTCTTGCAGCAACTTCCTGATAACCTCAGCCTGCACCATCCCTTCCACCAGGGCATCAACTGGCAGAACTGTTCAGTAGAAAAATACCACAACTTGCCCTAAATATTTTTTCAAAATTCTATTTCACTATTTTTTTTTCATGCTTCTGCTGTTTCTCTTTGGAATAAGACTGTGGCACTTGGACTTGATTTGCAGTTGGAGAGTTTGTGATACTGATACATCTCGAAGTACTCACCCAGCCAAAGGACAGCTGATGTTTGTCTGAAGCTTCAAGTTCCTGTGTGAGGAATTTAAAAATAAAATAACTCAGTCCAGTGAAATTAAAGTTAGACTGGTTCGGTTTTCAGTTAGGAAGTCTTCATAAAGATTTGAAAAGTAAAACTCTGGCTAGTCATGGGTTGCAATGTGATAGGAAAGAATTAAAACTTGGTAAAACATGTATGGGCGAAAAGGTAATTTTTCAGTTGTTCAGTTTGTAGTTTGCCTTGTTTAACCACAGTTTAAGAGAAAACTAAAACATAATTTTACTGTAATATAAATCCAAATTAGTATGAGCTGCTTTGGTCAATCCTGCTGTGTTTTCAGAGGGGTGCTGCAGTTTATAAGCCAGGGATCAGCAATGCTGTCTTTCTGTTTAGCTCTGATTTTTAACCTGTGAATCTTTCTTACTTCCCCTCCTCAGCCTCCACAAATCAGCCTTTTCATAGACTGTGATATTAATCTCCATGGGGCGGACACCTCTCTGCAGGTGCTATAGCTCTCCCCCTCCTCCAGTTAATTCAGGTTTTAATCTCACTTCCTTTGATTTATTTACTTATGTCGTGTGTAATGTGTCTGGCTCCTTGCCCTCGCTCTGCTTTCCCTCTTGTATACATTGGATGCCTTCTTGCTGTTTCATTGTTGTCTTCATCACCTCTTGCTTTTGTTCCTTGGGAGGTGCTTGTTTGATATTGTGTTCTCTGGTGATGAATTTCCTGCAGTTTGCTTACTCTTGTTTAACTTCCCCTCGTATTATTACACAAATTGCTTTCGGTGTTTGCTTCAGCTGCAACAGATGAATCAAAATAACACTGCTTGTGATACAGGAAAAGATGGGCTCCAGAGGGGTGCTCTATTTTGTTAAATTTTCCTGATTTTATCATCAGTTGGTACACTGTCCTCCTCCCCCTGCAATGGGCTGTTGGGACCTTTAGTCACTCTGGCAATAGAAGATTTTGCTGGTGAAAGGGGCAAAAGGAGACTTAGTAAGACAGCTTCATAACTGGCAAAATTTTTGGCAGAGTTAAGATGCTTATGGAGGTGATGATGTGTACAGTTATGTTAGATGCAAAGCCAAGGCTGGAGAACTTAGGTTAGTGTTAAATGTGGCTTCACCTATGCTGAAGAACTTGGTGTGTCTTCTACACAGAGGAATGGGCAAAAGCATAGCTGCTGTGGTGATTTCACTTAAATATTATGTTGGAAAACAGAATACTATTGTGTGAATTCTCCAGTAGAGGAGCAAAAGCTGCCAAACGTGAGGTGTATATATGGTTTTGTAAGCAAGTACCATGCCTCTGGTTTCTTTCAACCTGCAGTGGTCCTATAACCTTCATCTAAGCAAATGTGGGCTTGGGGGTTGGATCTGTAGGGCTGAAAAGCACTTGCAGAGCTTTCCCAAGGACATGCAGGCAAAACCTGAAATTTCTTTAGTACAAATAAGAAGCTTCTTGGCTGCAGAGAGCTGGCATGTGGGAAAAGTAATGCAACACCTGCTGCTTTCTGATGCACATTGCAGCGTGGTTGGCAGTGCTGGTTTTAGCCTCTGTGGCAGGAGTTAAGCTGTAAGTTATAAGAAATGCAGGTGTTCTGGCAGTAGCTCAGCCTCTGCTCTAACAAGAAGAGCAAACAGAATCAGTGTGGACAGCAGCAGCTTGTAGGAGCTTCCCAGCTGCCCAGGGAAATAGCAGTTCTGCAGCAGAAATCCTGACAGGCTGCATCTTCTGATGGGGCTCACTGCTAGAGGAGGCTTCTCAGTAACTGTTAGGAACTTCTTTCTGAATTATGTTTTGGATTGTTTAGGTGAGGTTAGATGTCTCAAAAAGAAATAATGAAATAGCAGTGTTGCTCTGTGCAGAGCTTCCCAGCACCACGCTGGGCTGCCCAGGCTGCCCTCACCCCAAATGCAGTGGGACTGCTTGTTTCATCTTTACCTTCAGCTGAATTTTTATTGTAATCTATACTGCCGTTGATCCAAGTTTTTCTTTAGAAGGCTGCCAGCAGTCAGAAAATAGGCAAAAGTACCTTTTTAAAGGTGTTAAAGCACTGCTGCTGGCTGTGCTAGCTCTGGTGTGCAGGGTGCTGTTACCCAGCTCAGCCTTTCTGGAGTGTGGCTGGGAAGAGTGATGGTCTCATGCCTTCCCCCCAACAAGGGCAGCTGCCCAGCCCTGTGGCAGGGAATGTGATGAAAAAAAAAACAAAAACGGGACCATTAATTGAGGGATGTCAATGAAACACTGGCAGGTTAGCTCCTTACCTAATAATTGTATATGGAATTTTAGAATTGCAGTCTAAAAATATTTCAGGACACTGCCCTGATTCCCAGGTTTGGTAGAGCCATGTGATTTTTATTTTTCTGACCTGTGTGAACACCTCTGCTGCACTGGCCTTGGTTATGTTTCTCTGTGCTTCCTTGAAGAGGAAATGAGATCTCTGGTTATCATCTGGCCAAATGCCTATCTCACCAGTCAAGCTACACATCTGAGGTCACAGATAGTATCACATGTTCAGTAATCAGGATGATTCACTATGAGTACCAGTTTTCCTAAAGTAAAAGCAAAGTTTGTTTTTCTTTCTGTTGGGCAAATAAGAGAGATGATACAGCAAACTTTAGGTTACTTAGATTTCATCAGGTTTCTTGGTTAGAGCTGAGGTGGAGTTCAAGTTCATTTTGGCTGGGGGTTAAGCAAGATGGAAATCTCGCCACGTCTGTCTCCATGCTGCTGCCAGCCTGCCTGTCTTTGGGGTCTTCCTTCCCAGGAGGCAGTTTGAGAGTAAAACAACACAGGTTTTTTTGCTTTGTACTGTGCAGTTTAATATTTCAACAAATACAGGTGGGTCCTCTGATTATTTTTTCAGTGGCATTTGGTCCCTTTTCCTGCTCTGTGGTCTAGGCGCATAAAGTTGGATACTGAAAGGGGTTTTTTGCCCAGATTCATTGAACGGGTATTAAAGTGTAACACCCAACTGTTAAAATTATTGCATCTTTTCCTTCAACACCTTGTCAAATAAAATGTCTCATTACCATGCAAATAGAAATCATTCCTCTTGCCAGGCAGGCAAAATGTTACCGTACAGATTACAACTTCTTGAACCACAGCAGAACGCCAAACACGACGTTGGGAGCAAATAAAAGTGCTTGCAGGAGAGCAGCTCTGCTCTGATGGCCTGTGAGTGAGGAGGAAATGTCAGCCTGAGTCCCAACACTAACAGCTTAATTCACATTTCAGCGTGGTAGTAATAAGTACACCTAATAGTATAAATAAGATGCTATTGTTAACCGTTTCTGTGCCATGTTTGGTTAAGTTTGGTAGAGATAGGAATGTAGTTGTATTTTTATTGTATTTATTGAAGACAGTTTGTTTCAGGACACTTACTTGACACAAGTGACTGTTGAGGTGAGTGTTGTATGTGGGCTTTTTGTCTACTAAAACATTTATTTTGTGGGTTCTGCTTGAGTATTTGTTTAAAATTTCATCCCTTAGGATCATCAGTCTGTATTCCTGTTTAGGGATCAATTACAGTTAAGAAAAATATTTGTCTGCACTTCACAAAACCAGTCACTTACTGCAAGTGACCTGAACCATATGCTCTCTCCAAAGTTGGTTTGTCAAGTCAAATATTTTCTGTAGTACCTAATTCAGAATAATTCATTGGCAATGAGTGGATAGTAGCTTGTTTCGGAAGCATAGCCATTTCTTTATACAAAAGCTTGGATGATTTCCAAAATCTCAACCACCATTTATTCTTTTAGGGAAACTCTTTTTACATGCAAGCAATTAGCAGTTCTTCTACTGATGTCTAGTCTTTAATGTAAATATTTTAGCTGTCTGCCTTTGCTGTTCAAAACACAAGAAATGGGTAATTCTTCCAAAACAAATATGCAATTTTGAAGCTGATGCTCAAGCAGATGACAGCAAGGAGGTACTGGTAACAAGCCAGCAGCTTCTCTTGTAGTTCCAAGAATTAATTTCCTCAGAAGTGTGAAAGGCTGCAATACAAAATGAATTCAATCCACACTAAATGTTTGCATTTGCCAGTCATGTTCCTTTCTTTCTAGAAACGTTTATCCCATATTTTCTGTAATTGTTTCCATCTCCTTCCTCTAACATACAAACCCAGAAAGCCCTATGTCTTAGACAGTGCTGGTTTCCAAGACTTGATGACATTTGTCCTTTCTTTGGAAGAGAGAAATTTTCTTTCAGACAACTTGTCCAAGACAGATTTTTGCTTTGTATAGTGAGTTTTCTTAGAAACAAACTGTTCCTTTCCAAATCATCTCCCCTATGTTCTGCTCTGACTTGTCTGTCTGGGACATAAGTTGAACTAATTACAATGCAACTTACTGTTTGCTTTTTAAAAGGAGGAGGTGGGATTTCAGGTGTTTCAGGTCTCATGAACAAGGTCAATTTTGTGTGTATATATATAGATACATAGATGTATATGTATGTCAAAGACAATACTTGATTAAATGAACAAAAGTGTGCCCAAAAGGAGGTATTCAGATATTGTTTTAGAAAGTAAAAAATGGGATATAGCTTTTGTTCCACTCCTGCAGAATAAGGTTTTTTTGGTGTAGGTGGTTACTATTCCTGTAAAAGCAAATGTTATTTTCAGTGATATTCAGAGTGTCTTCAAATGCTAGTGTAGGTTTGAGATGTGTAACATGGCCATTCCTGGTATGGCTTCCCTGCTAAACTGCATTCAAGTAGCAGATTTAGTAGGGAAAGAATTGGCTAAGGGGGGTGGGTTTTCTTTAGCTGTGAATACATGACAAAAGAGAGAGCTTTTCTTATTTTTTAGAATCCTCTTTGTGACAAAGTCACAGTTTAAAGTTCTGGATTTGATAACTGTAGATATTAATATGGGTTAGAAAGTCAGAAATCGCCGTGAGAGCCTTGTCCTCTTGAATCCCCAGTGCCAGAATATTTTTCTGGGAAGCAAAATTGCCTTTTTCATGAAAGAGTCAGTGTCACCAACTATGGATGAGTGCTATCAGTTGTCTCATGAGACTGTTTCATGGAATTTTTATTCTTGCCTCCAAACTGTGACACAGTTTCCTCTTCACCTCTCAAATTGAATGAAATAAGAAGCTTTCTGTCTTAACATTTCAAAATCCTCCAATACTTCAAGTTCTTCTTTGTCAGACAGGCTTGGGTATTTTTTCTTTTATTGACTGAAAATAACTAGAGGCATTATCCTTCAGTATGAGGTTGTTCACTAGGTATTCAGCATGGATTTCTGCTGTCCTTGGCTGAGGAAAACCACCAAGGAACCTTCTACCCTCCAGAGCACACAACCATAGCATAGACCTCAGCAGTTTTCTGTAGTGCTCCCTTGGTACCAAATGTTGGATTTTTACACTGATTCTGAGACCTACACTTTTCTGTAGAGTAATATCTTAACATTAACCTGTCTAGTGCCTGTATTTACCTTCAGTTGGTTCCACTGTTGTATGGTTAGTGATAGTTTCACTCACACAAACTCGGTCACTACAATTTGCTTTTGAGTTTCTTCTGCTGCATGAGACATGATCATAGTGTGAGGTGAGGCAGAGATTTAACTCCTGCCACAAATGTGCTGGTTTTAGATAAATAGCTGGAATACAGCACTGATACCAGACAAAAGGTTTGTTCTTCATGTCAAATGGCTGCTTTCCTGAGGATGGAGCTGAGTCCCTGTAGCTTGTGAGTCTTCTGAGCTAGATGTTGATGTCAAGCTTGGCTTTCCTGGGGGAACACAACCCTCTTGTCCACTAGATCTTAAAGCCACATCTGTTGATGGATAATAAGCCAAACGTCTGTGGCCAGAACGGGTTTAATGGCAGAGATTATTCCAATCTATGATCATCATTTATTTTGCAGAAAATCCAGCAATACTGATGGCATCTTGTAATCAGCCTTTGGTGTTTATGTTGGTTAAAATGGCTGCTTTAGGAAGCATAAGATGCAGAAGGTCCTTAAATTCCTCCACTAGCAGAAACACCCATTCAGATGATCAGAAAATACTTTTCAGAAGTGCATGCCCAACTTTGACTCTTTGAGTGCAAGAACCAATGCAGTGGAGGGGATTTCCATGTTCAAGCCTTATCAGAGAAGGGTTTGTGGTATCTTTTTATAAAAAGAAAGCCAGTGCTGGCTTGTGGCAGTGTGTGAAGAGGCAGTTGTAGTTTCTCAGAGGCATTGGCTGCTGGGGATAGTTGTAATTACTGATCTCTAAAGGACATGCTGCTTTTCTTGCAAGCATATTGGTCTAAATTCTGCTCATGAGTTCCTCAATCCCTTGGACTGATCAGAAATGATTGAAATGTTAGATTAGCATTGTTGGACACACACACAAAAAAAGTCATTTCAAGCTTCCCATGTTCTTCAGATGGATAAACATTGGAAAATAATGTGACATTGGAATCTGATGGCAACAAAGAAAGAGTGTAAACATTTTTTTCCAAATATTTGTTGGTGGGATGAATGCGGAGTGTTTGGGTCCAGCAGGAAACTCAGGTTTTGAGAATGGGAAACAGGGTTTTATTTCCAGACTTCTGACAGTTGTGTACAGATGAAGAACTGGAAAGCTCTGTATCCTGTGCTGCTGTAACCCCAAAGCACAAATAGAGCGGAATTATGGACTTAGAAAGCAATGAACCAAATGTTTAACTTCTCTGTACCTACAGTTGTGTAAAGGCAGCTGAGTCTCAACTAAATTTTTATAATTATGCACCTCTGGAAGATAAAATCTAAGTGTAAAACCTGGCATATTCTTAACTATAATAGTGTGAAAAACACTGTTCTGAGGAGACAAAAATGTGTATTGGTGCATTTTGGACTATTCCCATATGACCGACACAGGCAACATGAGAAGTGGCAGCATAACTGTAAACAGAGAGGCCAAGAACCCTGAGCCTCTGCTTCACGGCTGCTCCAAACACCCCTCTTGTTATTCACAGAAAAAACTACTGTAAAAAAAAAAAAAGCTGTAATATATCCAACAGACAGAGTCTCTTCCTTGGTATGTTAGATAGAGGCTGTGTATTCAGTAAAATATCCAGGATGCTGTGGTTTTCTGTGTTTTGAGAAAGTCCAAGAATTAAATCTCACAGTTCCTTTTTTTTTTTTTTTTTTTTCCCCCCCTCACAGTATGGGAGATCTCTGCTTCCCACTGGCTGCCAGGTACTCTGTCGTTTGGGGGGGCCAGGAGGAGAGGTTTCAGACTTAAACTCCACAGGCACCTTCACGTGTTGGTAAAGCAATAGCTGCATTTTCCAGGCCTGCTCATTTTGCCAGTCTCATGCATATGACAGTGGCAAGTAAGAAAATGTTGGGGTTTTTTTTAATTATAAAGGTCCTATGTTTTCTTGTCTCAGGAAAGGCTCCAAAAAAAGCAGGTTTTGAGCCTCAGGACAGTTGAACTGGTTCAGTGTCACTGCATTGCATTGAAAAGCCAATCCTAAAGCTTCTCACTTGCTGTAAGAGTTGGAAATACAGTGTTAAACTTTACTGTGGCTATCTTCTGTAAGGAGCAAATTGCTGGTTTTTAGGCTTTGTAAAACAGATTAACCCATAGGTGAGGTTTATCATACAGATTTGGGTATATGAGTTGTCTAGTCTGAAATACAGACTGAAGTATTTGTAGATCCTGAGATCAAGCTATTGTTGGGGCATGCGAATGGTGGCAATGAGACAACCAGGATACAAAAAAGCCTAGAAATTACAGATCCTTATATTTTTGTAAAGAGGATTTGTTTAGGAGGGGATCTCATTTAATTTTCAACCAGGCAGTTCTGCCATCAGCATTTTTGAGCAATTTCTTCCCTACCCAGGAGCCATGGAGGGGCACAGAATAAATACTTCTTAGGTGTGGCAAAGAATGAGGTGAAAATAATTCAGCAATGTCTGATTATCCCTTAGTCCTCAGGCTTGAGGTGGTCTCCAGGTACTGGCTGTACAGACCCTTCATGTTCTGATCATCCTTCTCAGGGGTGGGTTGTATTTTTATTTTTATATATACAAATATAGGGGAGGGGGGTTAAGGATTGTTATTTCTGGGCACAAAGGAAGTTTATCTTCACATGGCAGTTTTCAGGATTTATTATAGCAAATGATTTCTGCTTCATTTTAGTGTAATCCCACTAATGTGAAAGAGGAGGTACTATATGCCCAGAATATTTCCAGGGAAATAGTACAGTTCTACCTGCACTGAGTGTGGGGAGCTAAAGAAACAAACCCACCCTTCAAGAAAACTGACTTTAATAACATAGCAGGGCTGGCTGAGCAATCACAGGGTGGAAGTGCAAGACAAAACCAGTGAGATCCATCAGTAATCAAAGGGGAGGGAAGTTTGAGTGCAGGGAAGAGGAGGAAGATGAGTGAAACCTGTGTGGCTACAACCTAAGCAGGGCATTCTAGAACTATAAACACAAGAAAGAAAAGAGAAGAGAACAAGGGTGGCTTGCTGCAAAAGAGAGAGCCCAGAAGGAATAGTCCCAGTGTGCTGGGACAAAATAAAGAAGAAAGGCACCAAAAAAGGTGGAACTAGCAAGAGACATACAGAAATTGGTTGGTAAGTACATTAGTAATGAGAGGAAGACCAAATAAAGGGTTTGGTCTGCTACTTGAGGGAAGCAGGGAGCTATTAGCAAATGAGCCTCAAGTGTTCAATGACTCCTTGCGTTTGTTGTCAATTAAAAAAATCAGAAGTGAGCAGATGGTTAGCACAATTAATACCAGCAGAAAATGGCTAAGATCTCAGCCTAGGAGATCTACTGTTAGAGTCCTGCCTGTTTTAAAAGGCCTGATTATTTTAATCTGAGGATACTTCAGGGACTGGCTAGAGCACTTGTGGTCACACCAGCAGACACTTTGGAAAATTCAGGGAGGTGGGTGAGCTCTCAGATCAGATGTGGGGAAAACAGCCTCCAGTGTTATTCCTCAGGCACAGGGTAGAATGAATCTAGGAAATGGTAGGACTTGGGTTCCCCTTTGTTTTATTCTAAATTTACTATTGCAGGCAGTTGGGTGGCCCCAAGGAAGGGTGCAGCAACCCACGTTATGGTTTGTTCCGTTCACTTTTTGGACATCGAGGTTTCTGCATCACTGAGGAAGACATTTTGGTTTTCAGTAAAACTTTGGACCTCCTCAGATGGCATTCTTGCTGCCATCTAGAGAGCTGGCTGGAGCAAACTGCCCAAAAGGCTGGCAAGGCTCCTCAGGGGAGGGCCGTGGGGAAAAGCTCAACAAATCCATTGGGAAGGATGCATGTGTATGTGCTTCTGCATCGGGATTACTGCTTTGGTAGAAGACTTTCCAGAGTGATTTTTTTTCTGGAGCCTTGTTTTTCTTTAATTCCATGGTTACTTGGCTGAATTGGTTGGATTAGTGTCTTCTACAGGCTAGTTAGACTTGTTTTGATTTGTTTTTTCTCACTGAGATAGCATTTGTTTGAACAAAAAATGCAATTTTATGACTAGGCCAAAATTCTATTTTGCATTTAATTTCCTAACTGGTAAACAAGCTGCGAGGAAGCTTAAAAATTAAAAAGTATTGAGGGGAAAAAAAAGAAAGAAAGAAAGAAAGAAAGAAAGAAAGAAAGAAAGAAAGAAAGAAAGAAAGAAAGAAAGAACGAACAGCGTAGGAGAACTTGTTATATTGGATTATAGTGCCAGCCATTATGCAACACATACAAAATATGAAATGTGTCTTGGTGTGTAGGTAATGTATCTTAAAGTATCTGGTGTTCAGGTTAATGTAAAGTTCTACTTAAAATTAGAAATACATATTTTATGGTAGATTACCACATACATCACTGTAACTAGTTTACTTTCTGGAGTTAGTCTGCATAAATACCAGTAGTATATAATGCTTTCATAAAGTGAAGTGCACAGAAAATGTTCCAGGTAGAATTACTGAACCTGTCATAAATAAATACGGTGCCTTTCTTTATCATCAGTATTAAAAGCCATGTGACTTCTCGATTGTCACAGGAAGAATGTGACATTTAAAGCTTTAACAACCTTGAACTGTGTTTTCCTTTTGGCTGAAGTTGATCATCCATCCCAGTAACACTTTTATTTACTGCCATGGTGGGGCTCCATACCTGTGAAGTCTCGAGTTGGCCCAGAGGTTTCAGAGAGATGCTGCAACAGAGTTCTGCTAGCCCTCAGTTAAGGAAAAGTTTAATTAAAATTATAAATGCAGAATTAAGGATTTAATTGGGAAAATGATACCAATAACTTGCAAGTAAGGGTAACCAATTCTGTTTGTGCTGGGCAATAGCAGGAAAGTCTGTGTATGTGAGTGTAATGTTGGTCAGCATCATGGTGTTTGGGGAGCCACTGAGAAATACTCTGTACAGAATAATGAACAGCTCATCTGCTGCTGGAGGTAAATCTTATGTCTGCCCTGGACCTGAAGCCTTCTTCAGTCTCTAGGCTGAAAATGGGAAAGGTGGAGGTGAGTTCAGCACAGACCTGTCTTCAGGGCTTAGCATTGGGTGTTTTCTGACCCTCCTCTTCTGCTTGTTGATCTGATGTGAAAGCTATCCCTTACTGCAGTCAGGTGATGAAATTTGCATTTGGAAATGAAATGAGGCAAATGAGGTAAACATCTGCACTGCTGCTCCCCAGCCCAGGTCAGGGTGAGGAGGGCTGGGAGACCACAGGGTGCTGGTGGCCTTTCTCCCCTGGGAAAATGGGGACCTCTGGTAGTCTGAAGGATGAATTCATTGCTCACAGAGATTCTGAGAAGATCTTGTAATTTATCCAATGTGTTATTCTTCAGACATTGCCCAGGATGACCTCTAGTTGGCCATAAAGCTCTTTTCTTCTGGAAGCCCTTTTCTTTTTCACTGACATGGCTCAGGGTGCCTGTTCCACCCTGCAGCCTTCCTTTGCAGTAGGGGACACACACAGTGTAGATGAACTTGTTTCATACCTGCCCCAAAAGGCCTTTATTCTCCTCATTCCTCTCATCCTTTGTATTTGTGGTGGTGGTTAGCCTCCTGGCTGGTTGATTTGATTTGCTAATACAGGAAAAAAAGCCAACAGCTTTGCTTTCCTCCATTTTCCCTAAATTATACAGTTATAATTTGATTTTCTGGTGGTGGCTGACCTATCAAGACAGTGTAAGACTCCTCATTGTTTTAAAGGGGAGAAGGGATTAT
>JAAWXA010000001.1:82204559-82217059 GCA_038090715.1 Florisuga fusca
CGGGTGAGAAGGCGGCCGGCACCGCTGGCGTCCCCAAAGCCATCCATCCCCCCCCGGCAGAACCCTCCTGGCCCGAGCACACCCAGCCCATGGAAATGCAAAATAAAGTCATATTAAAATTTGATGCGCAGATCAATATTGTGGCACCCAGGTAATTAAAGTGGGTTTGTTTATTTGGCTCCTTATAAATAAAAAGGGCTTAATACAGACTAATTACACGGAGCCCTTCGTGTGCTGTAGGATAATAATGGCGGCAATTTAAAGTGATATTAAATGAGAATTAATAAAGGAATATTGAGTCGCTTTGACTGCATTAAGCTGCGTGAAATGATTTCTTATCTCAATTTAACTTTCTGTCCACAGTTTAATGATTGATAAGCTTGGAATTTTTATAGAGGCAATCTAAAACAATATTTGATTGCTATGTTGAATTAATAACAACAAGCCCTTTCTTCTTGTTTATCAGCATATCAAAAGAGAGTGCTCCCTTTCACTTGAGTGATCGTAATTTGTGTAATGCTTCTGCTGGATATTCTGCTTTGTAACAAATGCGTTTAAACAGGATTTTGACAATATTTTGTTTTTATAAAGCATGAATATTCTGCGGGGAGATTGTACTTGTGTGACGTGAGGTTGGGAACTTCTTCAAACAGATCTGAAGCGGGTTGAAAAAAGGTGGAAGTCAGCTTCAAGTGAGAGCTGAAACCACATTGAAACCCTGAAGTGATGATTGTAGTTAATCGTGTTCCTTTGAAATGACCCCTGGAGCACTGCATGGCAATGAAGGAAATACTGGTTTGAGTATTCCAAATCTGAAATTGTGATCTACCTAGATTTACTCTCCAAAAAACTATTCTTTCTGCCACCAACTTGTGCAGCAGTGTGTGCTGGAATAAAACACATTTGATGGGAGGAAAACAATTCAGAGAGGCACTTTTAATCCCAGAAGTGGCCAAAAGGAAAAGACACGAGGTTCTGGAGCACAAGCCCACTTTCTCCATGCAATTAATACTTTTAAATGTCTTGAGGTATGGTCCCTGCTTGCAGCTCCTTGTGCATCGTGGTGGGACGTGCCCTGCCTTGCTGCCCAGCAGCCTCCCTGTCCTCTGCTGAGCCCTGCAGGACCTCAGGACCTCATGCAGAATGCTCTTCTTTTTTTTCATATGTAACAAAATGACAGTATTGTTCATTAATTTCTGTCTTTGAAATGCCATGTCAGGTCTCCCAAGGAGCTGGTGGTGCCGGAGTCCCCTGGACAGCTTCTCACCATGGTCCAGTGTGAGTTCCTGAAGAAATTACAGGTGCAGGGAAATGCAGAATTAGAAATATATCTGATGTTGCAATACTTGTGAAGCTATAGCTTTGTTGATGACAGGACAATTCCGTTTTTGACAGTTTAATTTACTGTTGCCAGTGGACAAGAGCAAAAGGAGAATGTGGGGTTAGCCACCTGCCCCCTCGCAGTGTGTTTCACATGCTAGGTTGCAAAATCATGACTCCCTCAACCTGTCGTGCTCAAATGAGAAGGTTTTCAGCTGGGGAAATGGAATACATCAGTGCAGGTAATATTGCCTGACCTCATAAAACAAAAGGAAACATTGCAGATTCTGACAGCCATTATGAATCTTGTATCAGCATCCAAACAGCTCGGAGCTGAGGTACAGTACATGTTTGTAATAGGAAAAATAAAAACCAAAAAACCAACAAACAAAAAAACCCAGGGTTGCCACGTTGACGTGCAATATGGAGCAAAAAATGACTTGTCAGTAATTCATTCTGGGATGTTAAAGAGGCTGTTGGGTTTCCTGGTGTATACCTGGCTGGGGTTTAGCCTGGAGCAGTGTGTGGTGGGCTGCTGGGCATGGGCTGGGGGGGTGGGAGGTGATGGGGGACCCATGGTGGGATTAAAGGACCACACGTTGGAGGCAAGCATTGTTGGTTCAGAAGTGGCTGAGCTTTTTTAATCACACACACCATAAAAGTGCATTTTTTCTTGCTCTTAAACCAGCTGATTTTGGGTATGAAAACCTTTGCACTACAGTGTTGTTTTAAACTCTCAAGTGTTACAGTGTCAGACTATTCACCTGGTTATTTCTATTTAAATGAGTAATTTTGTTGAGTATAGTTGTTCTCTCCAATTCCATGTCAAGTTTTCCTTAGCCCTCTTAATTTTTTGACTTCTTGTGTGTTTCCTTATTTGCCAGTGTCCATTCAGCCATCTCTTTCTTCTTTGTGCTTCTTTTTTTAATTTTCAGAAAGTTATGGAAAAGCACATTATCAGGGTGAGTTAGAAAGCCAAGTAAATGAAGGATGGAGTGAGTCTAGACATATCTATTTGCATGCTTGAAATGCCTGGAGTGTCTTGCAGGTTTTCACTGGTGGGCCTGTAGCTGATAATAAAGTGGGAGAAGTCTGTTGATGAGGTTAGTTTAATATGCTTTCAGTAACTGCTTCAATTTGAAATTCCTCTTTTTCTAGATTGTTGTTTTTTTGTTTGTTTTTTATTTAGGTTGTCTGTGTGGAATCTCTTGTTTCCATTTTGAAGAGGCAAAGGCCATTGCAGTGCTTTCTGTGGTGGGTTTTCAGTCACCCCCGGGTAACACCAGTGAATCCTCCCTTCAGCCTCAGAGGAAGGCCATTTCCTTCCACATTTTCAGTGCTGTACAGCATCTTTGAATCTCTGGTTCTCAGCTGGTGAGAAGACAAATCAGGTTTCATGTTCTGCATCTTCTCTTCCAAGTATCCTGTTTAATTTTTTTTGGGGGGTGCCTAGCATCAGTGCTGGCTGTCACCCCATGGACCAGGCAGGAACGACAGCACAGTAGCTTCATCTCAGACTGGCTGATGGAGAGCATTGCAAAGACTTTCTTTGACTCTTTGGGGATTCAGATCTCTCTTTGCCTCAGCTAATTGGGCTGGTGTATGTGTGGGCAGGTTATCCTCTCACGGGTGATATTTACCCACCTCCCCTCCTCAGCTGGAGCCTCTCGGCCGCTTTGTGTTTGCTGGAACTGGAGTGCACTTGAATTAAATTGCAGCTCATGAATACAAGGAGAGCGTTGGGATGGTGAAGGGAAATGAAGCTGGTGGGGCAGGCAGGTCCTTGGCATGCAGCACCCCTGACCTGCCAGGAGCTGGGCACCTCTGTGTCCTCCTCCCTGACCCTGGGAGAGGTACAGGGGGAGTGGGGGGAGAAACAGTTTGAAAAGGCAAATATGGGAAGTGAGCCTAGGGAATCAGATATTTTTTGTGTGTGTGTTCTTAACTAAAGATTAGGGTCTTAAAAATGTTTAAAATACTAGCTTTACTCATTCATGAGGATTGTTCATGCAAACAAGGTGAAATACATACCTATAGCAATGTAAGTACTCATTTAAGTGAGCTGAAGGACCTTGTGTAAGAGATGAGTCACTGCAAAACAAACACAAAAAACAACAAACAAAAAAACCCCCAAAACCACAAAATCTCTGTGAAATAACAGAGTATATTTGAATATACATCCAGTGCTAAAACTCAGTGAGACATGGGGTATATTGGATTAAAAAAGGGGGTCCGACAAAACTGATCACAGTCCAGAAAGAATGAAAAACACTGCATTACAAAAGGATGTAAAATGCAAGCTTTTGCAATCATTTGCTAATTTTTTAGCCATCCATGTATTAAAAATGTTACTCTGTAGGCTGCTGCTGTGGGTGCAGCAGCAGAGCCACCATGAGCAAAAGGGAACGTTCTACACCTGCTTGGTGATCCTCATTTTTAAGTTAATGTTGCTTTGAGGCTATTAAAACACCAAGTGACATTAAAAAAAAAAAAAAAAAAATATTGATAACCTTGCTACTAACCTGTGCCTGGATGCAGTTGTTTCTCAGGGCAGTTGTTCACTGCGTGGTGCCCATGTGCATACCAAGGGTTGAGGATGGGTGATGGTTGCAGCCTTCCTCCTGCCTTCACCCCTGGGGTTGTGACCTCTGCCTGGAGAGCTTCACAGAGCAGACATGGGGGAGCTTGGGGTGTCCACACTGGTTTTCCCAGGCACACAAAGGGATCCACACTTGTTCTGTGATTCTCTCAGCGTATGGAAAGAGCTTGTTCTTCACCAGTGTTTAATGGTAAATTTACTCACTTAGGAGAGAAGGTAACGTGAAATTCAAGTTGTTCTTGAAAAATAAAAAGAAACAAGTCAGGATTCTTACATGGAGAAGTAGGTAGTGTTATGGTACTGTGATACCAGAGAGCTGAGGAGGGTTTGGGGTACCTGGAGGCAATGGATGTGCTGAGATGTGTTGCAGTGCAGCACATGACTGCAGCTTTTCTAGTGGTGCTGCAGGAAATCTCTGCAGTGGACAATTCACGTAGGTGTAAGGCTACCAACTGTAACAGGCTCATGGAACTCTCCATATTCAGAGATATTATTAAATGGCTTTTCCAAGCATTATCATTTAATGACTTGTGACTTCAGGCAGACTGAGCCTCTGGACTGGAAGTATTGATAAAGATTTTGAGATGTTTTAGACAAGTTTTGCTGTTTCAAAGTGTTCATTTTGAGGCTGAAATTTTGAGGTAGCTGAATTTTTAGAAAGCTACTCTTAAAATTCTTTTTTTTTTTTCATTATTATTTTTTCAGAGACTGAAAAAAAAAATCCCCTCTGGTTGGTAGGGCTGCAGCTGGAGGGGAGGCAGGACATCCTTTTCCCCTTCAATCACTGGCGTGCCGCGTTTCACATTACCGGGTGAGCGCCTCTTTCCTCTTTAACGGCTGAAATGGTTTGCAAAGGCCACTTCAACTTCCCGGCTTTTCACTCCCTTTTGTGTGAGACTGTCAGTGCCCGAGCCCTGGCCATGACATGCACAGACTGGCTGGTTTTTCTCCTTCAGATCAGCAGCTCTGGACAGCTTCTCTTTCTCTGGCAGCCGCTTCAACCTGCTCTGTCTTGTCATCTTCGAGTTCAATATCTGCTGCTCTGAAGGAAAAAAAAATGGGATGGGTTGGACCATTGTATTTGGTCTTTTGACCCTCCATGTTGCCCATGAGCAGTGAAGGATAACTTTTGACAAGCCATGTCAGATGTGACAGGCAATCTAGTTGGGTTGAGTGGAAATGTGCTGTACAAGTTTGAAGCCTTAGTTGGGGGCATTTTCCTGGTGTTCAGTGCATTTAAATTGACACCAGAGCTCAGCGTTGGATGCCGAGCCCCGCGCTTCCCCAGCCGGCGGTTTTCACAGCTCAAATCAAAACTTTCTGCATCTCCTTCCCCCAGTTCCACACAGGGTTACAGCCCGTGATGCATTCCCTTTCCCATCCCTCGGGAACACGCGTTAAATTCACTTTTCATCTCTAAGTATGTTTAATTTTTGTTTTCTTGGGGGTGGTTATGTTTTACTGGTCTGCGAATTTCGGTGTTTCCTTGGGTCATCAGTGCAATGTGATGGACAACTCCAAGTGCACTGCTCTGCCAGAAGTTGTTGAATATTGCAAATTATTCAAAGTGTGTTGAAGGAACCTTGCTAACCTTGAAGCTGCTTTTCTTCCCAAATTAATTATTAAGAAATTTTGGGAGTAGAACTTTTGAGGGAAGCACATTTTCTGCAATATTACATGGGCTCCAGTCAAGATCTGTTCTTATTACATTCCTTCATTAATGGCTTGTGATATGTAGTTCCATTTTATTTAAATTAATTCTCATTATGGATGTGAAAAGCTAGCAGATAATGTCCTACCTGGAAGTCTGTTGAAACCCAAAGTCTACCAGCACTGGTGATCTGGCTCACTCTGATTTTATTTTATTTTATGAGGTAGATCCCTCAGGAGCACACATTAAATTTTGTTTTCATCTATGAATACGTTTGAAAAGTAGGCTGGAGTGTTGTAGTGTGCAACTTGACTGCAGGACCCAGCTCTCCATACTAAGAGCACAGGAATATCATAAAAGGTGAAGGGAAGTTCTGAATTTCTCAGGAATTAATGTTTTTGGGCCAGAGGCTTTGTAGCTGTGTGCATAATGCTCTGAGCTGGCTAACCCAGCCTTTTGATCAGAGTAAAGTACAGTCTCTTGCTGCAAATTAGAATTCCTCTTAGCTTACAATTTTCAAGTCCAGCATACAATATTTGTGTGGAGCAGGTGCCAGTGTGGGTAAATTGGGCTTTGCTGGTTGTGACTCTCCTGGTTCCTCCTCTCCTCACTGGAGCATCTGAGATACCTGAGCATGGGGTGTGATGTCTTCTGCTGGCTGTACCCCTGGGGCTTTCACCACTCTGATGCCTGCCTTCCTTTTATTCACTTTTTGAGTGTAGTGAATTTTCTGCTGATAAAAGGCAGCTGGAATCTGAAGGATTATTCAGGTTTATACCTATTGCAGCAGCCAAGGAGGTCTCCTCCTGGTCCTGCTGGTACCTGCATGGGTAATGGTCTTTGTTCTGTTGACTGAAGGGAAGCTGTGAGGACATCAGTGGCTGGAGAGGGAGGTGGCTTTCCCAGCCATAACACCATCTCAGCTGGCTCTAGCACCCCCACTTATTTTTATTTTTGGTAGTATGATGTTCATAGAACAGAGGTCTACTGCTTGGGAAGCAGTCTGCCCAGAGGCATGTGGGGAGGGATGGCCAGGTTCTGGCTCAGAACCAGCTCTTCTTGACACAAACAATATTTTAAAGAAATTTAAGGCTGAGAAGAGCATGTCTGTGCCCATACTGGGCTTTCAGTCCACGCTTCTGGCTGCTGGATCTTTCCCTCCAAGTATTATGCATTTGTTTATTTTTCAAACCTAGATTTGATTTTCCTTGTAAGTTGTTCACGTGTGAATTAAAAGCAAATTAGACTGCTGGGTCAGTGAAGTCTTTAGAAAAAAAAAAAAAAAAAAAAGACACAGAGTGAGCAGTTGGCAATAAACTTGTCCTTTTTGGCACCTGGAATAAAAACAGTAACATAACAGTACCTTTATATAGCACATAAAAATATAATTCAGGATAAGAATTCAGAGGTCACAGCAAGTGGTTAGCTAAATAGCTCTAGGGAGTTAAAATAGTTTGCTTACACAGAGATAAGGTGATATTTTATGCAGAAAGCCAATGTGTGGTTCCAAACCCTGATGGTTTTATTGCAGTAAAACAACTTTGAAAGTAACATGCAGAAAAAGTTAAAGAAGATGATTTTTGCAGATTGTGGAACATCGATATTGAAACTTATGGGGTGAGTAATTCTGCTCACACGTCTGTCATCCTTTGCTGTAATTAGTGAGTTGTGGCTGTGTTGGCTCCTACCAGCAGTTTCCTCCCGTTTCTTTTGCCACATCTTGCCTTTATTGTCAGGGACTATTAGCCCCAAGAAGCTCAGGAGTGTTTTTTGGCCATGGAGAACTTGTGGTAGAACATTTGGCATGTGTAAAGGTCATGGTGCTGGCAGGAGTGAGTAAGGGGGGGGTGTGTGCCCTGGTCCTGTGCTTGGACAGGTGAAGATCTGCCTGGGAAAACACTTTGGTCTAGCTCCATCCCTCTGATGCTGGTGTAACCATTGAACATAATTGCTCTCCTTTTGCTCCTTCGGGGGTCTTTCTGCTTTGATTTAGTTTGCTGACATGTGGTACTTGATGGCAAAGAAATCTGAATAAAAAATGCTTTTGCCAGCTTATTGCCCTGCTTAATTCTGCTGTGAAATAACTTTTGGAAGTGGAGTCTTGGCAGGCTTTGCCTTCTCTGTTCCTTCTTGGCCGCTTACAGGAGAATACTTAGGACAACCAGATGGAATTGGTGTTCACATATATTATTTTGATCTCAGCCTATCTGTCCACATAATCATGGTCATGATGACCACATTGATGTGGTCTCCTTTAGAGATCTTTAAACTTTGTGGAAAAATGAGACTTCTTTATTGGGTAAACAGCTGAGCATCTTCCCTTCCATGTCAGAAGTTCAACATCAGTTACATAAATGTGATGGATATTGTAATTGATGGACAGCATTCCTTATGCTGTGACTTGATACATACACGGCTTACACAGCCTCAAAACAGTGTGGAAATAAATTGTGCAGATGCTATGGGGCTGTGAAGACTTCTCCAGCACTTGGCACCCATGTTGGGTACCAGGATGAAGCTGGAGACAGAGGCTGCAGAACCCAGGACCCCCTGGATCTCATCCAGAAGAGGCCTCTCCACCACCCACCCACCCCTCCTTGCCCTTATGTACACTGCTCCACACTTTGGCTCTTGTATAAATATCTGCTGCATTTCCACCAGGAGTTATTGCTGTTATATATTTTACAGACACTTTACTGTCATCTAAGTGGTTTATTTTATTCCCACAGCTAGGAGAAAACTACAGAAGGAATTCTGTAATCTGAATGTGATTGTGGGCAGAGAGTAATGTTTTGAAAAGGAGCTGAGAGTAAATTGTATCACTGCTTTATTGTGTTTAAGGAGACTTTTCTATTGTGCTAGGAGTTAACATTAGTTCTCAAAGTTATTAACTGGATGTGGTTTTATTATGACTGTGTGTTTTGTCAATATATGACTTTTTTTGTTAGGTTTTTCAGTGCCAGTTAGGCTGCAACTTTGGCACTGCTGAAGTTTAAATATGTAAACTCAGCTGGTGTTGAAAATTTGCTTAGGTTTTACCTCCCTCTCCCATGCAGCAAATAAACATTTTTTTTTCCCTGGTTAGGCTATTTATAGAGGGGCTTTCTTTGGGCTTGCTGCTGTTACACAGTGTTGTTTTGACAAATCGTATTTGGAGAATCAGTCTCCAAATATTTGTAAAGCCTTACGAGGTGGCTTTGGGTGGAGGTGGAAGTTGTGTTGCTGAGGTGACCTTTCAAGCTGCCACTACGTGGCTTTTCTGGCAGGAGGTTTGGTGTGAGTGACAGAGCCTTTGCCACCTCCCTGGGGACACTGTGGTGGGAGCTGAAAACGTGGCTGGATCCCATGGTGACAGCAGAAACACTCAGTGCCACCACCAAATGCTCTTCAATCGTGTGTCTGGGTGTGTTTTCAGGGATTTGTTACAGTTTTCTATTTCTCAAGGAAATGCCGAAGCTTTTGCATCATGAGAAAAATAAATTATATTGAGGAGAGCTGTTAAAAAATCTCAAAACACTCAAATCCAGCAATTAAAATAATGCTTCTCCCTCTCGTGCTGAACCTCTGAAATGTACCTACAGGGGCAAAATTTATCATTAACCTTATTTCAGTGTTTTATTCCTGGGTAGGTAGAATAGAATAGTCAGCTAGAAAGGAGGAAAGATGAAAACATTTTTCTGACCTCAAAATATCAGTTGATATCCCAGTAACATCATTGCTCTGTTTAGAAAACAACTGCAACGGTCTTAAAAGCTTCCTTGGATGAGAACATTCTGCACTTGTGATTCTCCTGTCTTGCAGGTCTGGGCTATTTCTCTATCAAAATAGTTTTGATTTCTGATTCTTCACATAAGCTCCTTGGACCCTGCCCCATCTGGGGGTGCACTGCCTTGATAACTGCTCTCTCATCAGCTCAAGCTTGCCCAAACATTGCAGAATTGAGCAGTACAACACCATCACACTGACCACTGCTGTATGGAGTAGCCAATCTGTTCAGGTGCGTCATACTGGCAGGTAAAATGGATCCATTTTCAGCTTATTTTACTGCAAAATATTCTTCCATGCAGAGGTTTCTGTTTCCCTCGTAACCATGCAGTAAATACTTCTGCTTAATTTTTAAAAAACTTTTTGTGACGTCCACCTTAGACTGTCATGTAAACTGCATTTCCCTCTTTTTAATGAGAATGTCATCACCAGAGGTATATAAAAATCTTGCTAAAGTCAGTATATATTTCCCTTATTGCTCCCCCCCTTATCCATGAGGCCAATTATCTTGTCAAAGAAAAAGATTAGATTTGTTTGGTGGTTTATAACCTTCTGAACCTGTGATGCTTATAAATATTTTAATAATTTGTTCCATTATCTCTCCCAATATCAAAGTTTGACTAGTCTATAATTTCTCCTTGTCTCCTTTTTCCCCCATCTCTGCAGATCCTCTGGGATCTCATCCGTGCTCCAGGAGCTGTCAAAGATGGTCACTAACTCTTCAGTGCTCTACCCTGTCACAGGGAACTGTTACACCATCCGCTAGGATTGTGAAAGGGGTTTCAAGATGATGTACTGGGGCATCAGTAAGCTTTGTTGATGACAATTACATTTTCTCTTTGGGCAAGTTTAATAATGATCAGTGCCAGCTGATAGATAGCTTCATGCAACAGGAACAGCTGAGAGAGGTAAATGTGCATGTCTGTTTGTAAGTAAACACAATGTTTTCATCTCAGTTTAGGGAGCTGCCTCATTCCTGTCAACTACAGGGATATATTAATACAGGGATATAATAAGCAAGCCTTTAAAGTAGATGGCATAATAAACCACAGAATCTACTGCATCGAGTTAATTTCATGTACCTTCACCTCAGGCTGAGGGGCATAAATTAAATACCATCTTAAACTGATTTAATGCAGTCAACATGTCATGCAGAGTCCTGTGGCTTCACTGGCAGATGTGCTCTTCACTATTTTGACTTCTCAGAGTTTACTATTTTGACAGTCTTGGCTGGCTGAAGTACCCTCTGAGGCTTGAAAAACTTGGGGCATGGTTTTTAAAGTTGGGGTCTGTAATGGTCCCACTGCTGTGGGCATTGCCTGTGCAGAGGTTGCCCTCTGGGCAGCCCATGTCAGCCTCTGGGAGTTGTTTCAGGAGGCACCTCAAGAGCAATGTTGTATTTGGTTAGACCATGCTGGTGCAGTCTGCTTGCCCTAAGAAGACAAGGAAAAAAAGGTGCCAGTACAGTGGCAGATTTATCTATAGCAGTCTGTCCTGTGTGCTAGTCATGTCAATGATTATTTAGACTTCACCATAAATAAAGCTCAGAAATATTTTAGTGAAATGCTGCCAGTATCACTCTTTTTAATTTAAAGAGTTTCCTCTCCTGCTGTGCAGCAGAAGTTGTGTTTTGCCCCAGCATCCCCTGTGCCTGTGGCTGGGGGTGGAGGGGTAACCTGGCACGAGGTGCCATGGGTCTGTGGTTAAATAATTCAATTGTCTTGCCATTATAGTGTCATTTTGTGCACTTACAGCACTACGGAACAGAAGGAAAGCTTTCCACCTGATAAATAACCCCACAAAAGAGGGTGGCCAGGCTGTACCAGAGGTGTTGCTGTGCAGTGTTCTTGCTGAGAGATCAGCGGTGCAAGGACTGCGTTTGTTTTAATGAGAATTTGCTACATAAAGCATTATGAATCTTAAATACTTTTAGTAACAAGCTTTATTATGCAGTAACATGTTTTTTCATATGGAACAGCTATCTCAGAACTGGAAATTAATGGGTGCAAAGGTTTGTTGTCGTGCAGTTCAGGCGTTTTCAGGAGGGTGCTGTGATGTTTCGGAGGAGCCTACAGAAAGGAGCTGGGTTGTTGGTTTTACAGTGATGTCATGTGAAGAACCAGTCCTCAAGTGGTAAAAACCTGGCATGGGATCATCTCTGCTTTAGCAGTGGGGGGAGAGCTGCTGTTGGTAACACGGGAGGCACAGCTGAGATCCTGAGTTACGAAGCAAAATAAGTGAGAGCATTTTTTTCCCAGCAGATCTTTAAAAATGAGTGACTCTTTTAATTTTGCATTGTCAAGAAGAGAAAGAGAAATGAAGTAATATTTTTTACTTCAGTGATTTAAAACAATTTAATCCGTGGGTAAACTCCACTGCAGCCTCACTCAAGTGCAATTGAAATAAACCAATATGAAATATGAAATATTCAAAACACTGGGTGCACGCACCGCTAAGACGAGCTCGTCATTAGGACTGATATATTGGTGTCCTGTTAATTATTGCATTGCAAATCTTTGAGGGAGAAAACAAATGTTTGTTGGGTTTTTTTTCCCCAAATGAAGTCCAGCAAATTAAAACCCAAACTATAAGTGATAACTTCAAACATGATTTATTTTGCAGCAGACACAGAGTAACCCCACAGAGGTTGTCAAACGAGAGCAATGATAAAAGGAAGGAACCTCTCTAGCTGCCTGCTTTATCTTATTTGCTTTAATTAACACCAAGCAAACAGCTTGTTTTTCATGGGACTTAATATTTTTTTCTTAAAATGGAGAGGATAGTGTGCTGCTTGTGCAGGGAAGGGTGCAGAGGAGATGGATGGGCTGGAGCATGGCAGATGGCCACTGGTGACTCTGCCAGTGTGGGAACTGAACACCCTTAAAGAGAAGCTGATGTTAAAAGTGTCATCCTCTCATACCTCTTTGGGCTGTCTTTGGGACATCTTCCACCAGACCAGGTTACTCCAAACCCCATCCAGCCTGGCCTTGAACACTTCCACAACTCCTCTGGAACCTGTTACCTGCAGTACTTGCCCATGGGATGATGTCCTGGGCCGTGGGTACCATGGTGCCACAGGCTGCTCTTGGGCCAGGGGAGGGTAAGCACATCTAAAAGCCCTTCTTCATCCTTCATTGAAATCTGGACTTTATTTCAGCTGTAGCA